>JAJSRV010000083.1:163998-509743 GCA_021527715.1 Neoseiulus cucumeris
ACATTCGATCCACCCGGGTATCGTTGACCATTGGTATGGTATCCTAAAGTTTTCCAACTTTTGATTGGGTGGTCAGAAATGATCTAACTGCTTCCAAATTTGGAGAAAGAGGAAAAATTCAAGCCTTCAGGCTGAGCAATAGATTTCAACGATCACACAGGTCTCACTAGAAAATATCTCAGAGTTGAAGCGGATTGTGGAACTTGAGGACTTGCTCCTCTGAAGAAGCTCCGTCTGCGCCTAACAGGCACGGAAGAGGATGTCTTAAAATCACTCAAAGTCGGCTATCATCATAATCATGAAGACAGCTTCAGTCCATTTTTGGATTCTTTCAATTATATCCGCGAAGGACAGAAATGACAAAATCTGAATTGTTTCCCAAAAGCGACTCTAATCCAATTCAGTGATTAAATGTTTCACATGAATGGCTCACCCAATCTCTTGAGCAAAATGTCCTCGTATTCTTGAGACATAATAATTACTGATTGCCTACGTTTTGATTACCGAAGAGTTGCACGGTGAGTGTCTGAGTCAGATTTTCTCAAGTTGTCTATTTCTGCCCTGATTGTTTCAATCTGCTCAGTTTTACTTTCTGAGTCATTGTCGCCTCCTGGTTAGGAGGGCTCGAGGAGTCTTAGTACGCGTCACTTTCTATGTTGGTTGAACCTCAGGGATGATTCGAGGGTTCGAAAGTGATCGACGAGCTAACCTCGTAATAACGCCAACCGGCTCAGTTCATAAAAAAGTGGGTTTGGGCATCAACTAAATTATCTAAGTCAATAGTGCCTAGCGCCAAGTTACTGACTTGAGTCACTCCTCCCTTCCTTGCAGTTGGGAGAGTGTTTTGTTGAGTTCTGAATTGTTGATTCGCCTCCCGGTTGCTGTACGGCTCGCTCTTCATCCGCGTCGTTGTTTGGTGTTCCGGGTCAATCTGGGTGAGAGGGTCCAGCCACTTTTCTCACTGATTTCACCAAATTCACTTGTTTCATTTCTCCGCTTTTCTGGTAGCGGAGTTGTTGCTTCTATTAGCTGGTCTAAAACCGGTGTGTTTCTTCAATTTGGTTCGTTTGGGATCCGTTCCTTCAAGCTGGTTCGTTTTCGGATTCCTTCCTTCGGGCTTGTTCATTTTTCGGATTCATTCCTTCAAGCTTAATCATCCTTCGATCCTTTTGGAGCGCACTGCCACTTCTCTGTGGCCTTCTCTTAGGAGTCGTGACTTCCTCTGGTTTCACGAGCTTGTGGGTGCCTGGTGACCCCGATTCTTCCAACCTGCAATTTCTGCACAAAGCCCATGCTAGGGTTCTTGAGATTTTTTTTTTCGAACGTTACCTGTTCAGTCGTTGATCACGGCGTGATCGCAGTAGGGATTTCAATGAAACCGATCGAGATGAATGCTCTTCTTCTACAGCATCGATTCTAGAACACTAGAGTACGGAGATTGTTTCGGCGACGGCGTCCAATGCTGTTGCCGATGTACTCAATTGATTCTGGTTTCACGAGTACAGTTCGAGGTAACTTCACGAGAGTGGAACTGATTCGTCGCACAGTCTCATTCACAGCAGGTGAGGATTCATGAGGTGATCTGACTTGTTTTCATGGTGCCAAGTATCTTCCGAGACTCACCTCCGTTGTCCGTCTCTGACTGGTTCTCGTCAGTTTCGAAAAAATGTTCCAGGATCACCGATTCTCAGTTGTGATGGCTCCAATTGCTTTATCCATCAAGCTTTTGAGAATCCAGCTCTCGGTCTCTTTAGAGTGACCGTTCGTGGTGTTGATCACGCGGTTCATTGTCCGCTGGGTTGATCGTCACAGGAACATCACATCCAGTCTTCTATGGATGTTACCAGGCTTCGCAGTCGTTGGGTTTAGCTAGATAGGTGCTTCAATGCTGTTTCCCATGTTGGCATGTGGTATACTTTTGGAGGCATCCTGTGGGCGATGCATCTCTGGTTCAAGGTTCAATTGTTATTAGAGTGCGCTGGGGCTCAGTGAACTGTTGCGCAAGCTGTGTTCAGCTTCAGGATCAATTGTAGTCTGCAGACATTAGTTCACTTATACGAGAGACGTGAGATACGCGATCACCTAATGTTCAGGTCGCGTCAGCCCTGCCTTGACCATCGGACACTGTCTCTCAATATCGATCGATATCTCATCATCTGTAAGTTTGCTTTTGCAAAATTTGCTTACAGGTATCAGTGTCAAAGTTCCGGAACGAAGAGGGGTTGAGTGGTTCTTTACCTTCACAGTTTTGTTTCCACACTTGACAGACAGATTCGGTGGTTACACTCCCGTGTGCCTAGACGGTCGATAAATTGCCCGATCTGACTTCGCGAAATGTCTCAGGTGGTTCAGGATCCGTGAAGGGGTTTCTGGTCGTCAGCCTGTGAAATAGATGCGCCGAGATCTATCACAAACAATAGTAAGCACCTTACCGCTGGTCGAGCTCCCCTTTGGCTCTTCGGTGGCTCTCTGTGATGTAGGGAGCCTGCTGACGTTGCTTCCGAGTTGTTGGTTCTCGAAGCAGCCCTCTCTTCACACAATTTGGCGCCGTGTCCTTATTCTTCACATGTTCAACAGTTTTCTTTTGAGGCGACGAGAGTAAGACTGCACTCCTCTCGCGCTCGTTCGTCGACTCTGGAATAGATGTCTGAACGGTTGTCGTCTCCTTCTCATGTGCGAGATGATTTCCACGAAGACGGTGATCGTGTCGAGTGCACCGTTCGCGTACTTTCAGGGAGACGCGTCGTCCTGATGGGCTTGATCACGGTGGAGGCGGACTCGCCGGAGTCCGTTGTGATGTTTTACGCTTTCCTGGTTGCTGCTCAGCTAGTCGGAGTGTTGATAGGTCACCTCCGGTAGACAGTCTTGTCGAGTGATCTCAGATCAGCTCCTTCGAGGCTGTTTGTCAATGTTCATGAACGATGAGGTCGTCTTCCCCAGTCAGTGATTCACCGACAGCGAGTGCGAGCGTCCTCCATGTGATTATCCTCTGTTCATCGGAGACTCCTGAGCGGTTAGTCGAACGCATCATAATCATTGTATTCATAAGACTTACAGTCTCGGAGTCGGTTTGGAAACACGGAGAAGATGACGCTCTGGCTTTTGCTTTCGGAGAACTTCCGGGTAGCCCGCTCCTTCATGATATCGAGTTGACTTTTCGACATCGGTGTCTTGGTTCTTGATGTCCAAGATGTCCTCCTGGTGCACAGGCAGCAAGCGGTGTGTCATCGTTTCCCAGATGAGGATGAGGATAACTTCACTCGAATCCTCACTGACAACCAACGGTGGACCGAAATCTTTCTTCGGTGTGTTGGTTCTGTCGACATTCAGCGTGACAGCGGTTTCACGCTGATCCTTCTTCCTAGCGAGGAGTCTCTCCACTCACCTCAGTAAACTCCGAGTTTGTCGAGTTCCTCCTTGGAGTACTAATCGTGCTGATAACGAATGTTAGGAATCTTGGCCTTAGACTCCCAACAGGGTGGACTAGGTTCAGTCGGTCGGAGGTACTCGGTCAGAGCTGGATCTTGATGTAGGCACTGGATCCGATGAGGGCTGGAGAGACAAGGGTTCCTCTAGCTAGGAAGGAAGACGAATATTGCATCGGTGACAGAAGAATCTGTGTCGGTGCTTTATTTTGGTGTACTATATATGGGGAGCTTTCTGGGTAACAATCACTGTCTAGACGGTATCATTAACAAACTCACAGAAGCGTAAAACTACCTTCTTGGCATTGGACCGAGTTGCAACATTGTAACACTTTGAAGAAACAACAGACTTCGTCCTTGCCTCATCTAGAAACGATAATTGCTCACACAGAATATTTCCAACAATTAGACAAGATCTCGTGGTTCTCGAAGTACTTCAAGACCTCTCTTTCGACACATCCACAACGGACCCTGAACCCTCACCCACGACCCAATAAAGTGTCTTTCCTCGTTCCCTCACTCTTCTTCCTTTTCTCTAACCGCATTCCTGCGAGCCAGCTCATCAAACCTCGTTGAGCTGTCCTTAGATATTTTCGTGGGTGCCGGAATGGCGCGCTCACTCAGCCACTGATGATTCAAATAATTGCTTCCGATGTTGGGGAACTTTTTCTGAATCAAATCATCTTTGGACTCTGTCAGCGCACAAAATCCCGGCGGAAATTGAATACGCAGAAGGGACAACTGTTAACGACAACCCGAAAGTTATTGATCGCGGGACGATGGCTGGCAGTTCCGAAAGAGGATCCGATATTCCCTGTGTAAGCAAGACGGAAAGAGTTGTTCATTATTAATGAATGCCAAAAAAAAAAGTGCCAGAACTGCCAACTAGCAGGAAAATTCTTTCTCAAGGTTCCTCTAGATTCTAGAACACTGAAGCACAGGACAACCGTGGACAAGGGTACGCGCTGATATTGCCGGGTCTATGCGAGGCAACTACTTCCTAGTGGTGGTTGACTCAACTTCTAAGTGGCCGGAAGTAAAGCAGATGAGCAACATCACAGCGAAAACCACAACGGATGCCCTCGAAGAAATCTTCGGCCGATTTGGAAACCCGAAGATAATTGTGACAGACAACGGTGGTCAATTCCGATCGACGGAACTTCAAAACTTCTGTGAGAAGCGCGACATAGAGGAAATTTTTTTTTTTTTTGACAAACACCATGGAACACGGAGTAGAAGATCTGATCCTGAGGATAAAGTCTTCGCCGCAGTCTACTGAAACAACCGTGGCAGATGGAAACCCGGAGTTCTCAACTCAAGAATAAACTTGTACGAAGTACAACTCGGAACCCAGACGCACATAAGACATGCAAACCAACTCAAACCACGGTATGCTGACGGAAAACCAAGTAGAACCACCTGGGACGATTTCGGGCTGGAACTTGCCCTGACACTACCCCACGACAACGACGCTGAACGGGAGCAACCGAGCGAAGACGTGTCCGACCCCGACACGGAGGAGCCCGGTACAAGCCCACCGACTGAAAAGGATCTCGAAGTGGACGCCGAAAGTGATGACGCCATTAACGAAATAACTCTACTTTTACAGGCGATACCAATTGCACCTAGAGCCGATCGAACGCGTCCGAGGTCAGTCCAACCAGATACTCCAGTGTACACTTCCGACGTACGTGGCTGATGTTTGCACAACCCTCCGGCTAGACTCCAGGTGACCCACATGACAGCTCAACACAACGGTGAGAAGCGTTGAATCGGGGGAAGGTGTTGAACTCCGTCATATATATATATATATATATGTAAATATATTGGAATTATCCCGCGCCGCCGAGAGAGCGGCGAACAATGTTTACAATAAAAGACACAGATTCTAATTTCCACCAGCTTTGGCGTGCATGCTGTCCACCAGTGTCCACAAGATACGCTCTGGAAGAGACGGGTCATGTCTCAGATTTGGGGTGCAAGAGAAAACGACAACACACGTTATCTTTGGATGCAAATACGTCTCATACACAGGGCAAGGGCTTCTAAGCCGTCTCAGGAGCGAACAATACAACCGAGGTCCAATGAACGAAAATAATCCTTGTGGACTGGGACAAGTCAATCGGCTGAGTCGCGCCTGGCATGAAAGTACACATACGTTCATAAATCCCGAATAATAAAAAATACCATCGCATACCGCGATGCCGTACCGAGATCTTGCCATGTTTGATCACAACGAATTTCACGGCGAAACCGGCCAAATATTCATAACGATCTCTAGAAATCGATATATGTTTTCATCTTATGATCACAGCAAGCGGGCAGAATCGATCCTTGAGAAACTAGCGGAGGAATCTTCCGGAAAACCTGATATTTATTGAATACACATCATCATCAATTCGATAAGGGCATCATATGCTCGAAGCTGACCGCGGTTCTATGACTTTTTCCATCTTTGATTCGCAGCGAATTCCGTAAACATGCCTGATCTGGATATACCGGGCGAAGTTGCATGAAGATAATTTGAAATGAGAAGCACAGATCACCCTCATTACCAATCGTCGTTTCCGTTTATGGTAATCTTGTCCCACTGACATCCATCAACTTCAGCTGACCTTCCATAGAAAAGAGGTCACTTCCGGGATCGTGGCGGTACTTACGGCTGGACATCATCTAATTTTTATTCAACGGGCCATCTTTTCGCTCACCATCAGTCTTTTCTGTTTCACCCTGTGGCAGATCTTTTGGCGGGTTCCTCGGCAAATCTTTGGTCTGCTTCTGTGCCGGAGCCGTTGCGGGATCCTTCGTCCGCAATCTCGCAATCATGGCCTTCACTTCTGCTGAATACTTCCGTAAATGTGAGTCCACGTCGTCGAAGAGTCCTTTGACAATAGCATCCAGATCTTCCTCGACAACGACAACTGCAGCGGGGGCCTCTGCCCGACCCTTCGTCCCATCCTCGACCGAAGCGCCCTTGCCTTCCTCTTTCGGTGCTTCTGCAGGACCCGTCGGCAGGTCTGGTGCGGCTGCTGGTGGCTCCACCACAACTGCGGCCTTCACGTCTTTGGAGAATTGTCTCATGTGAAGATCTACTTCTTCGAAAAGTTCCTGCACGAGTAGATCTATTTCTTCTTCCTTCACCGACATCTTCGACGGGCCCCTCGTCGGAGCTTTGACTTTCGTGTGACGTTCTCCTGGAGCCGGTAAACGATCCTTCGCCTTCTGTCTGGCAACCTTCGCTTTCAGTTTTTCCTGCTCCTTGGCCATCGCTGCAGCCACGTCTGCTGTATACTTCTGCAGATTTTCGTCGAGTTCTCCGAAAAGTTCTTTGACAGTATCTTTGGGAAGAACAGCTGCCAGCGGATTCTCACCGGTCTGGATCTCAGACGGCGATACCGCCAAGCCCTTCGCACGAGTCTCAGCTGGAGTCTCCGGGAGAGCCTTCAGCCGAGGCTCACCTGGAGTTGCTGCAAGACCCGACTCTGGCTCTTTAGCGACTGTTGCCTCAGTTCTCGGGACGTACTTTGCCGGACCCTTTAATGACTCATCTTCTAGAGCGGCCTTCACTTGAATTGAAAACTTCCGCATATGGTCGTCCATTCCTTCGAAAATTTCGTTGATGAAAAAGTCTATCTCATCCAAGTAACGCAAAGCTTCATCTGAAATCTCCTTTTCGCCTTCTGGAGAGCCCACCGAAGGGTCCTTGACTGAGTCTGCGGCTTTCACGGGATGATCTGGCGGATTCGTTGCTGCAGGTTCCACTGCTGTAAGGTTCTGCTTCGGCTCTCCCGTCGTATTCTCCTTTATATCCACTGCACAGTTACTTGCTGGATCCTCTGGAGGCATCGCATGAGCTGATGCCGGCCCTCCCGCCGGCCTCGTTTCTGCTCCTTCCTTTTTCTATCCTCTGTTTCCCACTCCGGCGTCTTTCACTGGGTTATCTAGGGTAAACTTAGAGGAGTTTGTGGGGCGTCTCGCTGGAACCGCTTCGGGTTTTCCCGCTATCTTCTTCTCCGCTCCTCCATTTCCGCCTTTTTTTTTACCTAAATTCGCGCCTTTCGCCGGATCATCTGGAATCTTCGCAGCAGCTTTTGCAGGGTCTCCCGTCGGGATCGAAGCCGTTGCATTACCCTCTACCGGGTTCTCCGCTGGACCTTTCTTTGGATCTTCTCTTTTGTCAACGTCCGCACCCCTTCCTGTACCTGCGAACGGTTTCAAGGCAGCTTTCGTAGGGCCTTCACCTGGAGCCGCTACAGAACCCTCCGCCGGGTACTCCCTGGGGCCCCTTTTTACATCATCAGCGCTTTTTGTTGGATCAGCTGGAGTGGTCGCAACAGATTTCATTGGGTCGCTTGCTAGGGTCGGCATCGGAGCAGTTGCAGGACCTTCCGGGTTCTCCTCTGGGCCTTTCTTCGGATCTTCTCTTCTGTCCAAGTACGCACCCTTTGCTGTCTCAGCTGACGGTTTCACGGCAGCTTTCATGGGGTCTTCACCTGGGGTCGCTGCAAGCCCTTCTCCTGGGTGCTCCTCCGACGCTTTTGCTTGATTTTCCTGGAGCCTTGTAGCAGCATTCTGTGCAGCCGCTGCTAGAGCCGCTGTCTTCTCGACTGTGTGGTCCTTCTCCTTCTCTATAGCGTCAAAATTACCCGTCTCAACAGTCTTCGCCGTAATCATGGCCGGCTTTGCAGCTGCGTAGGCGGCGTCGCTAACAGGAGCCGCCATTGAGGCCGGGACAACGTTTTTCGCCAGGTCCTCGACCGATTCCTGACTCTTTAGTGCGCCGATCGCGGGGTTCGTCGCCGGATCCCCCGTGGAAGCAGCTTTTGCAGGCTCTGTTATTGGAGCTGGGATCGGAATCGCAACGCGACACTTCGATAGTTCCTTCGCTAGATCCTCCCCTTGATTCTTTCCCGAAGCCTTCGTCAGGTCGTTCGTTACCCTAAGCGGATCTCCTTCCCAATCGTTCGATGGAAGGACCCCGCCAGCGATACCGAGATCTGACGATTGAGCCTGAGCGGCGCCTTCGATCGGCGAACTTACACCCGGAAATTCTGATTGACCCGTCGGTGCCACCATGGCCGTTGCACTTTCTCCCAGTTCCAAACTGTTTGCCGCCGCTGCGAGACCGGATTTTGTTGGCTTTGTAGGATCCTCTCCAGAAATCAGATCTGGCTGCTTCTCCGACCCTGGAGCGAGTAGATTTGCCGCATCTTTCCCAGTTTCCAGTAATGGTGCGCTCACCGCGTCTTTCCCAATTCCTCCCACAGGATCCCCTCCCGGACTTTCGGTAGGCACGACCGGTGCATTTTTCGATGGACCCTCGGCAGCTCCCTTGGCATTATCCCCGAAACACCACGGGCACATGGATTTCAAGCAGTCCATTGCACAACGTTGTTTCGGACCATCGAGGTAGTCATTTCTGACGATAAATCTTTGACTGCTCAAGTGGGAGTCTGAGTCGATATGGCCGTCCGCTTTCTCGGATCATCGATTTTTCGTATCCCAAGTATTCCAACGATTCTCTCGACGATTATTATTCGAGCACAACGAGTTTACTTATAATGACGAGAAGAGGAATGCACTGCACACCGTAGGGCCAAGACATCGAATTTAACCATCAGTAGACAGAACTCTGAAGCTGAGAGCTGCAGAGAAGTAAGCTTTTGATCCTGAAAGTGCGGCCCTTAGAGAGTCGGATGTACCATTTTTGCCCCCTCCTGGACAGCGGCGCCTTTGCCACACAGCAGCAGGCCAATAAGATCGATAATCCCGAGCAGAGCGCGCTCAGAGTTGATTCGTTCCGGTCGTGACCGCTCACCCTCATTGACCCACCAAGTTTCGGAGACGTTTAGCTTGCCCTCTAATGCAAAATCACGTTATCTCCGCGGCAAGTTTGTTCCCGCTTGCGCCTCTCTCAGTCGAGAAAATGCGGTGGGCGATCGTTTCGTGCGCATATCCAATCAGGCAAGCCACCACACAAATCAAACCTTCGAGGCTTGATTAAAGCCTCTTGTCGCAAAGTGTTGCTCATTTTTTAAAAGAGGCTCACAGAGTCACCGCTGAAAGCTGCGCTCAAATCTCTTCGGCGCTCAAGTTGTCGCGGCGCCCAATTCGTCATCGCGCTCAAATCGCCTTGCGCGAATCGGCCCGGCGCTCAAATTGCTTGGAGCTCAACTCGGCACGTGTTCCAGCCAAGAACCCGAAAAGCTGTGTACCCCAGAACCTGGAACAGAAAAGAAATCACGCTTAATTCCCCTATTTCTACAGCTAAGCCCGGCGCGACCGCTCGAAGCCAGCAGAGGGAGAGGGCGCTCCGCCCTTGGCGCCATTTTCATGTGTCGACTTAGCCGTGTCGTGATCTGTAGGTATTGTAGCGGTCGAGAATAACGAGTCGGTGAAAAAGGTCATTTATTGACTAAGGAAGCTAGCTTATAAATGATTAGTAGGTGGGGCTCCGATCGCGGCTTCAATCGGGCACGCTACCGCGACCAGACGTCCGCGTCTGGTGCGGTCTGAAGACTTTCGCGTTAATAGTCCGGTGTCGGCCGGCGGGGTCACGAAGCTGATAGCTTTGCGGAGCCAGCCGTCTCACAACGGTCCACAGACCCACGAACCGGGGATGCAGTTTTTTCGACAGCCCCCGACGAGTCTTAGTTAGCCGGACTAGCATTTTCGCTCCCTCGGACCAAACCGGGGCAGGCCGCCTCACCTCATCATACCGTTGTCTCATGACGCGGTGGGCGCGGTGCAACTGCCCGTGGGCGTCTCTTCGCAGGGTGCTCGCTTACGGCCGTTCCGCAGGCAATCTCGCGGCAGGTTCGCCCGGGAGGACAGCTGTGAAACCGTAAGCGAGCTCGAATGGCGTCCGGCGCAGGGTCTCGCTGTCGGTCGTGATCATGGAGAAGGCAATTCCCGGGAGCAGCTCGGGCAGGTCTGTCCCCCCTCCATGACGAGTGCCGCCAGTCTGTCGGTCAGAGTCCGTATCATCCTCTCGGTGAGGCCGTTGCATTGAGGGTGGTTCAGCGCAGTCTTGATGTGGGTCAGGCGCCCACGTTACACGTACTCCCGGAACCGCGACCCCCGAAAACAGGTGGCGTTGTCCGTCACGGCTGAATCTATTCGGCCCATGACCCGTGAGACCGCGGTGAGGGAACGAACCACGAACCTCGCCGAGATGCGGCGGGCCGGGAACAGGTGCACGTACCGCGTGCAATAATCGGTGGCGACGAGGACGAACCACGGCCGCTGACCTGGTACGTTGAACGGGCCGGCGAAATCCAACCCGAGCTCCTGGAACGGTCGGTCCGGCGGAGTGACGGGCTGTAGGGATCCTATCTTAAACGCCTGCGGGTTACGACGCTGGCATATCTCGCAGCTCTTGACATAACCCCGTACCAAAAATCCCTTTCCTATGTCAAGCGCTCGTTCACAAGCCTCGCCGTTTTCCAAACCCCGGGATGCCCAGCTAAGCCGTCTTCGTGACAGATCCGAATAGCCTCTGAGCGCAGGGATTTGGGAATGCAGAGGCGGCCTTTGCGATACAGGAGTTGATCCCGTACGGCGTAACCCTCTTCCGCGAGTCCCTGCTCGCAGCGCCCTATGAGGCTTCGAACAAGCTGGCCATCTGGCCTCCATGATCACCGTCCATGCCGCACGGCAACCACCAAATTGTAGCGGTCGAGAATAACGAGTTGGTGGAAAAGGTCATTTATTGACTAAGGAAGCTAGCTTATATATGACTAGCGTACCCTGCCGCGCTTCGCTGCGGCTTTCAAGGGCGCCAGGTTGCAGCGTTCTAAGTTGCGAAGACGGTTCAGTTGGCACCTGCCCGTTACCAATCGCTAAAACAACCCAGTACCGACGCCTTAAGGCAGGCATTCAACTCATCAGCTGGTGTTGAGCGTTGTACAATCGGCGGATTTCGGTGGAAATCACCGACAGCAATATCAGAGCGCCACCGAAGGCCTGTTGTTTGCCGCGGAAACCCCTCAGCGTACGGTAAAACGCTCCCAAAGCTTTATCATGAGCCATTGGTGCCTCGTGCCCGATGATAAGTTTACAGTTTCGGAGTGTAAGCTAGTTAGCTAGTACAATCAAACCATAACTCGATCCTCCAATGTAGACAATAGCTCTAATCCACGGATGCCTCCACCAATCAACCAGCAGACGATTCCAATAATAAACACACTGACTGGATCTCCCTGTGATAAGAACGTGTGTCGTATCTCTTAGACAGAGAACTACATGGTGTCAGACTAAAACCCAGTGTCAAATCTCCAAAATGCCCGTCGAACATACTCCATCGAAAACCGGGCCTGTTCAGCCGCAACAGCAAGAAAACGAACAAGAACAACCAAGTGTCAATCAGCATTCAGTCGCGACGCCGGCGATCGTGACTGCGCTACAAACTCCCACAGCACAAGGCGGGTACCTTCTCGGCGGACACCTCCGCCGCTGACCTCGTGGAAGCATGGCGAAACTTCAGAACGAATTTCGAGATACCGTATTTCTTGAAATAGAAGCCCGGGCTTCTATTTTTTTCGAGAGCCTCTCGCGAGGGGCTTATATTTCAGAGGGGCCTCTACTGGATCAGGGCAGTTACCTCTGTACAAGTATGAAATAGAAGACCAGGCTTCCCGATTTTTCGGGGATTCCATCCGGGATTTCCCGTGAGTGGAATGCGGAAAGTCCTCGCATCATCTCAACCGAATCTCACCGAGATAGGTAATAAACAATAAGGAGGAGAAATGAACTTTCCGGAAGAATTCAGTTTACGGTTTGATTCGGTCACCGCAGAGCCTGTATTCTATTTCGGCGGAGCTTTTATTTCGGGGGAACTTCTATTTCGGAGGGGCTTCTATATTTTTCAAATGACTCTTTTGGGGGGCTTATATTTCAGAGGGGCTTTTAATTAAGAGGGGCTTTTATTTCAAGAATTACGGTATACGAGACGATCAGCGAACTCAGCGGCAGGCCGGAGGCCCACCAGCGAGCGGTGCTCCTCATGTGTCTCGGCGAGACAGCCCGCACATTGATGGAAACTGTTCAAATTGAGTATCAGACCGCCTCGGCAAAGCAAATCATACAGAAGATTGAAGAAAAGTGCGTGTCGACAACCACCCAAACCCTTCGAGATTTCAAGTTCTTCAACCAGGAGGTGGATCAGAAGAAAGGAGAATCTTTTGACGTGTTCTACGAAAGAATTCGCGCGAAAAGCCGCGTATACAAGTTCGGTGGCCTGACCGACAGGTTGATTCGATTCAGGATCATAATCGGAATCCGAGATAAAAATCTGTAGAGGAATCTGTTGGCAAAGGACCTCACGCTTGACGAAACCGTGGTCGATTGCCGGAGCTTTGAGTTGGGTGAGCGGAATGCCCCGCAACGCGGTCCGGCGGAGATCATCGCCACCATCCGCTCACAACAGAAGACACGGAAGGACGTCGCGACGTCTACCAACAAGACAACGAAGACCCGGACGGATACAATATCGCCTCCATCAACAGTAGACGCTGTGGAAACTGTGGATACTCTCATCCGGGTGCTGACTGCTTCGCGAAAGATAAGGAGGGCGGAGCGTGCTTCAAAATCGGACACTAAGCAAAATGCTGCCGTTCGACGCGATACGACAGGCGAAAAGCTGATCGAACACACCGGCGACCATCATACCAACCGGCTGATCGGAAAAGAAACACCAGCAACGCGGGAGGCAACAAGAAAGTGTGGTCGCTTCAACGCGATTCGGACGACGACGCCTTCAAGATAGGCCAAATAAAAGCGGTATCTTCGAACGGCGTTAATGTGAAAAAATGGGACCAAGTGCTGTCCATCCACAACCAGCTGGTAACCTGCAAGCTCGACAAGGGCGCAGATGTGTCCGTGCTTCCGATGGCATTCATCAGTCACCTGAACTCATCAACCGACGAGAAATGTAAGCTCCGCCCGCACAATCGCCGCCTAGTCTCGTACTTCGGTGATCAATACATTTCACAGGCAACCGTAACGCTCCCTGTTCAATACAAGAACATGACCCTTGATCAGAATTTCTACGGCTGCGTGAAGAACTACGAGTGCAACATTGGGCTCAATCCAGGCTACAGAGCCTGCGTGAACCCTTGTCGCCGCATACCACTCGCAATGGAGCAAGAAATCAAAGCTGAACTTGGACGTATGGTGAACAAAAAAGTCATCGTTCCGGTACAGGAGCCCACTGAGTTTGTCAGTAATACGTGACTACAACAAAGCCAAATGATGGCTCGAAGCCTTCAAGGAGGAGCTTGACGCAATACGTGGAAACGATACCTGGAATCTAGTCGAGAGACCGAAGAGCGCAAAGGTACTCCAAAATCGTTGGGTACTAAGAGTAAAGGAAAGTTCATCCGGGGAGCGTTACCGCGCTCGTTTGGTGGCTAAGGGTTTTCAGCAATCTGATCAAGATTTTGAGGAAACTTTCTCACCAGTCGCTCGCTATGGTACAGTGAGACTTCTGATAGCCATTGCGGCCGCTCGCAAAATTTTCCTGAGACAATTCGATGTAAAATCTGCTTTTCTGTATGGTGTGCTTCAGGAGGAAGTGTTCTTGGAGCAGCCGGAAGGCTTCAGCGACGGCTCAGGTCGAGTCTGTCGTCTGAAGAGTGGATTGTACGGATTACGCCAGGCCCCACGGTGCTGGAACCAGCGGTTCTCACACTTCATGATAAGTCAAAAGTTCAAAAATAGCACGGCAGACCCATGTCTGTACTACAAACACCGGGACGGTAAATCCATTTTCGTGACGGTTTATGTCGATGATGGTCTGATTGTGGGCAGCGATGAATCACAATGTGTAGAGTTTCTGAAGGTTCTCGAAAAAAAATTCAAAATAACCACGGGAGATCTCTCAAACTATCTCGGGATCAATATTCATGTTCAGGGAGATCGAGACATCTTAATCAATCTCTATCGAGACATCTTAATCAAGTTCTGTATCTTGGTGATCAATGGGAGGCTTCCTGCTTTCGCACTGGAGACGTTTTACGGGGCAAATCTTCTTGCACTTCGCAAGAGCGACGGTGGCATCAGACCAATCGCGGTCGGCAACACTCTGAGGCGTCTCGCGGGTAAGGTGGCTGTGCGCAAGTTCAAGGAGACCATTCGGGATTTCGTCGCACCCACTCAATTGGGGTTCGGCGTCGAGGGGGGCTGCGAGGCAGCAGTCCACGCTGCGACCAGTTTCCTTGAAGTCAACAAGAACTCGGAGAAGATCCTGGTCAAACTGGACTTTGCAAACGCTTTCAATACTCTTCGGAGAGACCTCATCCTCGCCTCGATCCAGACCAATTTCCCTTCCCTTCACCCTATGATCCACCAAGCGTATCGCCTCCCGACCAAGCTCTTCTGGGAGAACCAGGTTATCCTCTCAAGAAACGGTGTACAACAGGGTGACCCCTGGGGCCCCGCCCTCTTCTGCATCGCGCTTCAGAGGCTCTTGTCTACGCTCGAGTCGGAGTTTAAGCCTTGGTTTCTGGACGACGGCACACTGGGAGGTTCTCTCGATGTGGTCACATCGGACATCCAAAGGGTCAGGGATTTTGCTGGAATCTCGGGATTGGAGCTCAACGGGTCCAAGTGTGAGGTTTTCCCTCTGTCCAGCGCCTCCAGCGAGCACTCGGTGGCCTTCCAGAGTGTCCGCCAGCTGATCGGTGACGTCCGACTACTGGCCAACTCGCGGCTGGAATTGCTCGGAGCACCCCTGAATGATCTGTCCGTGGAGGGAGTTCTCAGGAAGAAGCTGGCCTTGCTCAACCTATGGTGCACCAGACTCCCGATGCTGGACGCTCATCCTGCCCTTTATCTGATCCGTTGCTCCTTGTCTGCCCCACGCGTTCTCTATGTGCTTCGATGCTCCGACACGGAGACCTCCCTCGACCTTTTAAATCAGTTCGACGAAAGGCTCCGAGACTGCTTGGCTGCCGTCTTGAACCTTGACTTGCGCGGCGTTGACCCTTGGAAACAGGCCACTCTACCCATTTCATCTGGCGGTTTAGGAGTCCGGCTGGTCACCGACCTGGCGACTAGTGCGCACCTGGGGTCTTTGGTTCAATTTAAAGACTTAGCGGCGAGTTTCTCGCCACCCGAGGTCGCCGCCCATCTCGGAGCCCGAATCGAAGCCCAGTCCCGGAGATTCAACAGCCGATGGCTCTCAATCCCGGAAGAGATATCCCAGGCCAGCCTGGACAGGATCGTCACCGCTACTCGACGCTCGGAGCTGACTCGCGCTGCGCCCGGAGACAGAGAGAGAGCAAGGCTCAACGCCGCCTTCCATCCGAGCAGCGGAAAATGGCTGTGCGCCCTCCCATCCCCGTCGATTGGCACGATGCTGGACAATAACACCCTCCGCATCGCTGCTGGCCTCCGCCTGGGAGTTCCAATATGCGCTCCTCACATTTGCGCAAGATGCACCTCTCAGGTCACGGCCCTCGGGGAACACGGACTAAGCTGCTCGCGCAGCAGCGGCCGCCACCCACGCCATAAGGCGCTAAATTCTCTCATATCGTTCGCTCTTCGCTCCGCTGCCATCGCCAACGAACTCGAGCCGCCGGGATTGTCCAGAAACTCCGCTCTCCGCCCCGATGGCCAGACCTTGACACCGTGGAAGGCGGGTAAATGCTTAGTGTGGGACGCCACGGTGTGGGACACCCTCGCACCATCTCACAGATCCTGCGCGGCACGCGCTGCTGGGGCTGTGGCGAACTCGGCCGAGACATCGAAGCTGGCGAAATACCGCGAGCTCGAGGCGCGCTTCATCGTTCAACCCATCGCGATCGAGACCTTGGGAGTCATCGGGCAATGTTCGGAGGCGTTCCTCCTTGACCTCGGAAAGCGAATTGAGCGCGTCTCGGGCGATAGAAGAGCGAGCGAATTTCTCCTCCAGAGAATCTCGATCGAGGTGCAACGGGGCAACGCAACGGCGGTTCGAGGGTCGCTTCAGACCGGGGACGCTCTCGCCGGAATCGGCTGAGCCACTATGTAAATACATCCGACCCCGTCGCATATAAATAAATTTCAGTTAAAAAAAAGTCTTAATCAATCAACAGAACTACACGGAGAAGGTTCTCCGAGGATTCGGAATGGAAGCTTGCAACCCCGTCACAACCCCCGCCGAGCGTGAAGGAAATGACTCAGAGGAGTTCTCTGCAATCAACGTGCCATACAGACAGGCCGTCGGATGTCTGCTTCATCTTTCGAATTCCTCGCGTCCAGACATTTCGTACTCGGTGAATAAGGCCGCTCGATCAATGGACAATCCGACAGCTAAGGATTGGAGGAATGTCGTTCGCATTCTAAATTATTTATCTGCGAGGAACTTCATCGTTCGGGATTCGCTACGGCACTCAGGCTCCGCTGGAAATCTACAGCGACGCAGACTTCGCCGGGGATTCAACTATGTACGAGGCGCTCGACCACTGGTGTTGTGGCGATGTATGGCAGAGGTGCCATTTCATGGAGAAGTTCAGATTCAACGTACAGTCGCGCTCTCGACGACAGAGGCCGAAATAGCAGCCGCAAGCGAGGGAACCAAAGAGTTGATTTGGCTGAAGCGTTTGTTTCTCGAGTTGACCAGCGAGAATGTCCCGATCACCTTGTTTGTAGATAATGCAAGTGCAGTTAAACTGGCGAAAAATCCCGAATTCCATGGTCGTACGAAACATATAGAAGTTCGGCATTTTTTTGTCCGAGAAAAGTATCTAGAGGGTCATTTGACGATCGAGCACATAGATGGGCAATCTTAGTCCGCCGATATTTTCACCAAGCCTTTGGGTCGAGTCAGGTTTCAGTTCTCACGTCGAAAGATCGGTGTAGATTGTAATACAAATGGACAATAATTTGTGGAGGAAGTGTTGAGGAAACAAATTATTGTGATGCCTGGAAATAACTTGAAGAGACCGCGCGCTACGTCGGTCAGCCGGATCAGCCGCATCTCTAAAATAAACGTCAGTTCGTCTCACGATCTCGTGTGGCGCGGCTCTAGCTCAAAGAATTGTCACCGTGTTCTCAATGTTTCGCATGTTCCAGACCGAAATTATTCTCCAGTCTCCATCTGCGTAGATAAACCTCAACAGCAATTACGCGATGTGTAAATGCGCGCACTGACAGAAAGCGCTGATCTATCAAGAACGCAATGTCGGCATCTCGAGACACGTTCCCTCATTGTACGCTGGAGGATGAAGGTTTTCAGAAACATTCCTGGCACGCCCTCTCTCAATCATCCAATGGGCAGCTCTTTCGATGCAACTTGTCTTTGTTCGAGGTTGCTTGACGTGTTCAGTTACCCAGTGGCGTAGCAAGGCCTAATGGCGCCCGGGGCAAACCGGTAAGAATGCGCCCCCGACCCGGTGCAGACATGATGAAATCATGTCAGCTGTGAGCGTTTCTACGCTCTGCGCTCTTTCGCTACGCTGATGTTGCGCACAACCAGTCGGGATGATGAATTGCTTATATACAGGGTGTTAGTTATAAGCCTGGACTCGAAAAGTCGAAGCTCCATTTTTTTTAACCCCGAAATTCAGATAGCTCCCAAATCGACAAAAAACGACGAACCGAGCTCGTTCAGGTGCCATTCGATTCGTCATTCTGCCCTCTTCAATATGCGGGGACTGCCGATTGAGTAGATATGCGTTCCGTAACTACGGCACTACGGTCCGTAGTTTTTTTCTACGGGTCTCTGGAAATCGGAAAGTATGAATTTCTCGAGGAAAAGGTCTTGAGGTCTTTGGTAGAGCTCGTTGAGGAGAACAATTTACCCTCCGGGACCTTTCCCCGTATCTCTTAAAGTTCCCCCAGAATATTTGAAAAACCTTCCCGAGCGAAATTTTTACAAGTCCGGAGCACGGAGTAGTATATTACAGGGGCGGAAAAAACTTAGCCTCAGAAATCGAATTTTCCGAATCAATCGAAAAGTTTGAATTTCTCGAGGAAAAGGTCTGAAGGCCTTTGGTAGAACTCGTTGAGGAGAACAATTTACCCCCTGGGACCTTTCCCCGTATCTCTTATAGTTCCTCCAGAATTTTGGAAAAACCTTCCCGAGCGAAATTTTCACAAGTCCGGAGCACGCAGCAGTATGTATGTATATTAAAAATTCCGCTCAGAAAGGTTTTTCCAGAATTCTGGGGGAACTATAAGAGATACGGGGGAAGGTCCCATGGGGTAAATCGTTCTTCTCAACGAGTTCTACCGAAGACCCCAATGCCTTTTCCTCGAGAAATTCATACTTTTCGATTTCCAGAGACCCGTAGAAAGAAACTACGGCCCGTAGTTACGGAACGCATATCTACGATTGAGTCACTCGCAACTGCGAAAAAAGACACCCCATTCAAAAACCCTCAAAATCGACCTCCCGAATGTCTCGATTTCGGCTTTTAGGCGAAAATTCACTAGCGTACGAGTTCGAGGATGCTTCCAATGGGAAATGTTCCTCAGTTTGAGCAGAACTACCCGAAAATCTCCCCGATATCTCCATAATTGACGAAACTGGAGTCAAAATACTCATGTCAATTTTCGAGTCCGGGCTTATAACTAACACCCTGAAGATGGAAGGAAGTTCAATACCGATCTGGCGCCCCCTCTGCTCTGGGCCAGGTGCTCGAGCCCCCGTTTGCCCCCCCTAGCTACGCCACTGCAGTTACCTCGTTTCAATATTCAATGGTGGAACCTCCATTCCGTAGTTCTTGTGGGGATGGGACAAACCAACAACGAGGTAGGAGCTTGGAACTCAGCTTTCGCCAAACTGGTCCAACATATCCAGATAGAACAGGGAAGAGCCAAGTTCACTGTGGGGAATGTCCGCGCTTAATGAAATGGCGATAAGACGCGAAACAAGTACCGTAATCGTCAGGAGCGTTTGCACAGACTACTCAGCTCCTATGTATGCCGGCCGCGATGTCTTGGCATTCCTAGAGGCGGTGGGTCACAATATTTCGTTTTGATGAGCTTATTGCTCAGTTTGAAATAGACTGCTTCATAAATAATATCACAACGTAACCTAAAAATAAAGGAACGATCTGGGGATATGTGTTTACTGATACGAATTCACTCTTATCCCTAGAAATAACGAATAAACTCTTGAGTCTGCGCTCCAGATAAATAGGTCAGCGCTCGATTCAGACAAGCGAATTCAAGCTGCGCGCGATTCCGACGTGCGCCTTTGCGAAGCGAGCTATATAAACCCGCTCTCTTTATAAGCCAGCGCTCCGGTTAGGCCTGCATTCGAGATTGATATGCGCTTCAGAGTGATAGGCGCGTTTGTAAGGCCCGAGCTCTCGTCAGGCCTGCGCGCTCATTTGACCGCGCTCTAGTTAACGGACACCCTTTATCGACCAGCCCGCTTAATTGGCCACATTTGGCGCGGTCTAGATGGTGGCCTGTTATTGGCGCGAGTTGGCTTCAGGAAGAGCCTTTTTGACATGGCTTCGCTCTGTCCAAAGAGTTCCTTATAAGAAACACGAGACACAAGAAGTGCCCGGAATTGGGAGGTGTGCTCGACGACTGACATGAGGTCTGGATTCTCGTGATCCACCACAATCTTTCCATGACCAACTGATGGGCTGTCAAAAATTTGCTGTCAAAAACTGCGATTCCGAAACCGCTGCAAAGCCCAATCTGGAAACCCTACTGAAACATTGGTATATGAACGGAAAAATCGAAAAACGGCGAAGTAGCGAGTTGTCGATGATATACGCGATCAACGCGTGAGCACTATATTCCGTAGTCATGCTGCTATCAAGTATGACTCAAACTTAATAGAGCCCGGATACAGCAGTGTGTTTCAAAGCCCCAAACGCACACCCGATATGGAAAAATTTCGGACCAGGTCCATATAATCAGGAATGGATCTTGCGGCCTGCAATCTTGCATTCACGAGTTGATGTTGAACGAGTCAATTGACTAGACAAATCAGCTTCCGATAGAGCTCTGATGAATTCAAGATGTCAACGCGAGGTCCTCTAAGGGTAGAGAGGAAGTTTAGCCTCGTCCGAAAGAATGTCTGGCGCCGCCACTCAGTTGAATCATCATGGATGTTTCCGTTAGCCCCGTCATTATGAGCAAAAGGTATCGCTTGTCGAGAGTCATTCGTTAAACATTCCGAGATGAGTACTCGACCCGTGGGCGCACCTGAGAAATCTCCGGAAACATGGGTTTGCTGATGTACATACTCTCGTACACCCGAAGAGACACCTGCTCGTCATAAAGTAGCTAACCCAGAACGATGTCAACCGACCCACAACGTGGATCCTACTGTCAGCCGGGAAAACTACACTCATACTTCTCAAGGCAGAACTGAGTATCGTTCAATTTATTTGTAAGTTAGAACTTCCGAGGTTCGAAGGAATCAAGGTCTTTGAAACTGATCTCAGGACATGCAGTCTCCGATGCTCTTCTGCAATCCATCATACATTCGTAGATGATGTTCAACAGAAGTTTCAGCGCTTCGTGAAAGGAGAAGTAGTTTGAGAGTATCTTCATATGTGCGATAAGGTGGATAGTAGGCGATGCCCCAATGCCGACCTCAATTTTCTTCTTTGAATTACCGTTGCGAGCGATTGCCACACTCCCAGACACTTCGCTCACGGCGGCATCCTTAGCCGGCGAATTTCTCTAGTTATTATTTTTCATGATTTCCCGAAGTTTTCTGGATTGTTTCACAAACATTTCATCTCTATCCTGATCTGCCGAGATCGAGGAGTTCGAATCCTGTCTTTGATACACCCCTTCGGCGTGCTCTAGCTCCTCGACCGAGTCTCCTGCCGAAGGGAAGAGAAGCGATGCGATTTTTGCCCTGTAAGTTTTGGGTCGGTTTTCCAGCGACCTCGGCGCTGCTTTTGCTGCAGCCATTTTCCTCGCTATGATTTGCTGTAGCTGGGTCGAATACTCTCCGAAGTGTCTGGAAAGCTTCTCAAAGTAACGCTCCAAAGTTTCCTTTAAGTTTTCGAACGATGTATTACGGTACTTCCCCAGGGACTGATGTTTCGCCACCACCGTAATCAGTATTGTCGTAAACTCATCGAGCTGATGGTGCATTTTTTGGTGAACATCATTCATGATGGCATCCGCTTCTTCTACAAGGATTGCAGCATCCGCGTTCTTGGCCGACTCTCCCGCGATATTTTCTGTCTGAGCCTCCAGTGCTGTCGTTTTCACATCAGCTGTGTAGACAGCCACCTCTTGCTCCAGTTGTTGGATCATATCTTTCATCATAACGCCCACGATCTCTGGGGAGGGGGTCTGGTCCGCCGCTTGCGATGCCGATCTCTTTGTTGGGATCTCGGCTGCAGCCAGCGCGGGAGCCTTCGACATTTCTCTCGCTGCAGCTGCCCGCTCATCTAAAACTTCTTGCTCCTCGGTAACGATTGCTGGAGACCTTCTCGAAACCTTTTCCTGAGTTTCCGCAACCACTGGAAGTTCATCCGGAACCGTTGCCTGTGCTTCAATTTTCCCAGCTGCGTCCCTCGGAATCGTTGGAAGTTCCTCCGGCATCGTATTCTGCTCTTTCATAATGACCGCTGGTGCTCGCTGAATTGCTGGAGCCTCCTCCGGGATCGTTGCAGGTTCTTTCTTAGTCGCTACTGGCTCTTGCGGAATCGTTCCAGGCATTTCCTCGGCTGTCGCAGCTATAGCTTGAATCTTTGCCGGATCCTCAGCCTGAAACTCGACCGGGAGCAAAGCGGGAACCTCTTTCGCCTTCATCTTCCCTTTAAATTTAGCGATGCATCCCCGCATAGTTTCATCCATTTCATAGACAAGTTTCTTCATGAAATCGTCTATTGCGTCCTCGGGGAGCAACGGAGCCGCCGGACTCCCTCTCCCTTTTTCTTCAGCACCTGGTGACATCGACCCTGGATTCCGCGGCGGGCTGTCTGGTAGAATTGTCAGATCGTGTGCTGAGGTCCTTGTGGGGTGAGTGATAAGTGAATTCTCGAGATCCCTCGTCGGGTCCTTCTTCGGATCGTCTTCTTGTTTCGCAGAGCTGAGTTCCGTATGTTGCGCCAGAACCTTCACCGGGTCCTTCGTTGAATCGTCTGTCAGAGCTGCGTGAATCGTCTGTGTCGGTGTCGACGGCCAGAAATCTACCATGAAACTCTTGAACCGTTCAGATATTTCTGAAAATTACTGCTTTTCCGTATCAGAGCCCAGGGTCTCCATGATTTGTATGATCGTTTGGAAGTCTCTCTCCAACTCCCCCGCTTGTTTCTGAGAGAAGGTCACGTCTCTGCTCTTGCATTCTCTCATTGATTGTACCAGATTCACAAAAGAATTGACGAAATCGTCTGAGAGTAAAACTGTTTTCTATTCCGAGTCTCTTGGTAATTCTCCTGGAACTGCCGCAGGACCAATCTCCGGTAAAGGTCCAACTGGACCGATCGGCGGACCATCGAAAGCATCGTCATCAAACTCTTCCAAGAGCCTCCCCAACTCTTCGAAATGTTTCCCGAACAGTTCATTCCGATCTTCGTCCGCAGATATAGACGAGTTCGAATCCTGTCCGCAATACTCCCTTGAGCCCACCTTCGGATCTTCCTTCTCATCCGCTTCAACCTTCTTTGGACCTAACCCGATAGCCGTTTGAAAAGCCGTTTTGAAACCCTTCTCAGATTTCTCATCTGACTCTTTGTCCTGCACCGCTCGAACACCCTGTGCCTCATCGCTGCTGAGCTACATAGCGGTGGCTTTCTGTGGATCTTCTGCTGACTCCTTCACTGGAATTTCCTTAGGATCTTCTTTCTTCTTTCCAGAATCCTTCTCTGGACTTAGACCGAAAATTGCTGCGAGAAAGCCCAGCAAGCCCTCCTCAGATTCCTCATCTGACGCTTTCCCCCGATGTGCATCAGCGCTCCCTGCTTGACTGTCGGTGGGTTTCTCAACAACTGCCTCTGCCGAGACATCAGGCGGAGCCTGAGATTTTTCCTCACACTCGTCCGCCATTTTTTTGAGCTTTGCCGAAGTCGCAGCCAGTTCATCATCATCGTCTTCTTTTCCTTCGGCCTCGCCATCCTTTCTCATTCTTCCGAGAGTACCTGGAGCTATGCGCAGGTCTTTAAGTTCTTTACCGGGCAATTTAAGATCGGGTTCTCCGGACGTTCCCAGATCTTCCTTCAGCTTCGCGAAATTTTCCTTGGTACCATCCGTCACGACGTCCTTCGCGTTCTTCATATCTTCAGGGGACACTGGCGGACCATCAACCGATCTCGCCTGCAGATCTTCTGTTGTGTCTTTTTCTGGACTTCGACCGATAGCTGCTCTGCCAACGGCCAGCGAGCCCTTCTCAGATTCCTCATCTGACGCTTTACGCCGATCTGCATCAGCACCCCCTGCATGACTGTCGGTGGGTTTCTCAACAACTGCCTCTGCCGAGGCATCTGGCGGAGCCTGAGATTTTTCCTCACACTCGGCCGCCATTTTTTTGAGCATTGCCGAAGTCGCACCCAGTTCATCATCATCGTCATCTTTTCCTTCGGACTCGCCATCCTTTCTCATTCTTCCGAGAGTACCTGGAGCTATGCGCAGGTCTTTAAATTCTTTACCGGGCAATTTAAGATCGGGTTCTCCGGACGTTCCCAGATCTTCCTTCAGCTTCGCGAAATTTTCCTTGGTACCATCCGTCACGACGTCCTTCGCGTTCTTCATGTCTTCAGGGGACACTGGCGGACCATCAACCGATCTCGCCTGCAGATCTTCTGTTGTGTCTTTTTCTGGACTTCGACCGATAGCTGCTCTGCCAACGGCCAGCGAGCCCTTCTCAGATTCCTCATCTGACGCTTTACGCCGATCTGCATCAGCACCCCCTGCATGACTGTCGGTGGGTTTCTCAACAACTGCCTCTGCCGAGGCATCTGGCGGAGCCTGAGATTTTTCCTCACACTCGGCCGCCATTTTTTTGAGCATTGCCGAAGTCGCACCCAGTTCATCATCATCGTCATCTTTTCCTTCGGACTCGCCATCCTTTCTCATTCTTCCGAGAGTACCTGGAGCTATGCGCAGGTCTTTAAATTCTTTACCGGGCAATTTAAGATCGGGTTCTCCGGACGTTCCCAGATCTTCCTTCAGCTTCGCGAAATTTTCCTTGGTACCATCCGTCACGACGTCCTTCGCGTTCTTCATGTCTTCAGGGGACACTGGCGGACCATCAACCGATCTCGCCTGCAGATCTTCTGTTGTGTCTTTTTCTGGACTTCGACCGATAGCTGCTCTGCCAACGGCCAGCGAGCCCTTCTCAGATTCCTCATCTGACGCTTTACGCCGATCTGCATCAGCACCCCCTGCATGACTGTCGGTGGGTTTCTCAACAACTGCCTCTGCCGAGGCATCTGGCGGAGCCTGAGATTTTTCCTCACACTCGGCCGCCATTTTTTTGAGCATTGCCGAAGTCGCACCCAGTTCATCATCATCGTCATCTTTTCCTTCGGACTCGCCATCCTTTCTCATTCTTCCGAGAGTACCTGGAGCTATGCGCAGGTCTTTAAATTCTTTACCGGGCAATTTAAGATCGGGTTCTCCGGACGTTCCCAGATCTTCCTTCAGCTTCGCGAAATTTTCCTTGGTACCATCCGTCACGACGTCCTTCGCGTTCTTCATGTCTTCAGGGGACACTGGCGGACCATCAACCGATCTCGCCTGCAGATCTTCTGTTGTGTCTTTTTCTGGACTTCGACCGATAGCTGCTCTGCCAACGGCCAGCGAGCCCTTCTCAGATTCCTCATCTGACGCTTTACGCCGATCTGCATCAGCACCCCCTGCATGACTGTCGGTGGGTTTCTCAACAACTGCCTCTGCCGAGGCATCTGGCGGAGCCTGAGATTTTTCCTCACACTCGGCCGCCATTTTTTTGAGCATTGCCGAAGTCGCACCCAGTTCATCATCATCGTCATCTTTTCCTTCGGACTCGCCATCCTTTCTCATTCTTCCGAGAGTACCTGGAGCTATGCGCAGGTCTTTAAATTCTTTACCGGGCAATTTAAGATCGGGTTCTCCGGACGTTCCCAGATCTTCCTTCAGCTTCGCGAAATTTTCCTTGGTACCATCCGTCACGACGTCCTTCGCGTTCTTCATGTCTTCAGGGGACACTGGCGGACCTTCCGCCGATCTCGCCTGGAGCTCTGCTGCTGTCGGAGTCCGGGATTTTGTCTCTTTCTTCTCTGACGATTCCTTAACCTCTTTCGTTGTTGCAGCCAGTTTATCATCCTCGGCATGTTTCGCTTCGAGCTTCTTATCTTCAGGGGACTCTTGAAGAGCTTTCAATCTCGCCTGGAGGTCTGCAAATTCCGCGAGTTCTTCCGTAGTCGCAGCCAGTTTATCATCCTCATCATCTTTTGCTACCAACGTGCCATCCTTGCTCATTCTTCCGAGAGTACCTGCAGTTCTGCTTAGGTCTTTGTGTTCTCCATGTTGCAATTTGAGATCGTCTTCTTCAGGCTTTACAAAATCTTCCTCCAAATTACCATAATTTTCTTTGATGACATCCGTCACTTCAGCCTTCAAGTTCTTCATGTCTTCAGGGAACACTGGCGGACCCTCCGCCTGAGTTTCTGTCTCATGCTTGTCCTTCATGTCTGGAGCAGTCAGCGAAGTGCGTGGTTTCTCCAGTATGTTTTCGAATCGTTTCATCACTTCCGCGAACTTCTCTTCCTTGTGTTCTTCCGGCGAGAACCCACAATACTGACCAAATCTCCTGAAAATTACGAATTCCGTCTCCAGCTTCCGATTTCGTTCCTCGCGTAGGCCCGGTGTCGCGGACTTCGATTTTTCTTCCGCTTCTGCACAGAATTTGTCGAAATTCTCCGCGATTAGATTCCTCACATTCCTCAGCTCCGCAATCGGCATGGCACCCGTGGAATGGTCCGGGGACCCCCTCTGTACCGGATCCTCTGCTTCCAATCGTTCCGGACACTCCATCGCACGATCCAAATCCTTGAGGATTTTTTCCACGAAATCTCTCATTTCTTCCTTAGAGAAAGTAGGATCCGTTTTTTTCCTAGTTGGACGCTCTGCCAAATCCTGCTTCGGATGTGTCGCTGCCCCATCTTTCGACGGCCTCTTCTCCAATATTGCGAAGGCATCCTTGAAACCTTCGTTCAAGTCCCTGAGAAGTGTTTTGGCGAATCGTAGTACGTCCTCTGGATCGAGTGGGCGTGCTGGAGACGCCCTCTGATCTTTTGCTGCATCTTGGACCAACTTTTTCATCGCGTCTTCCGATGACGTGAGTACATCCTTAACGTCTCTGAATGTTTTCGCAAGATTCTCAATATCGTCTTCAGAAAGATCGCCCACCGCAGCCACGGCCGGATCCTCGGCTTGGCTCCCCGCCGTCGTCTCTTTATTCAACTTCTGTAGTTTTTTTTAATGCTCATCGAAAAGCACTTCCATATAGTCACGCTTGCTCTTTCCAGACGGTGAGGTTCCTTTCAAGTCTTCCTCCAAGTTTGCTGACAGCTCCTCGGTCAGTGTCTTTTCATCATATTTCTCTAATTGTTTAAGCTTATCTTCGTAAAGTAGCTCAAAGCAGTCGACAGCTTCGTCGTCAGCCTTTGAGGCCTGTGTTTGCTCCTTCGCTTGACCCGGCGGATGCCTTGCCGAGGTTTTTGTCGGCTTCTTTCCGGTATCTGTTCCTTCCTTGGTCTGAGCCTCGGTTTTCCGTTTAACGAAATACGTCGCTGTTCTAGTGAAAACTTTTGCCAAGCCAGATTCTATTCCTTCGACAACATCAGGATCTTCCATGGAGCGGGTTTTCGACTCATGTGAACGTTTAGAGAGAATTTTTGCGACGATTCTTCTCATCTGTGTGATATCCTTTAGATTTGATGCCTTAGATCTCTCGAGTTCCTCTGAACGAGCTTTTTCTGTTGCTTTCGGCGAATCATCTCTAACATCCTTCGGAAGTTCTCCAGACGGGGGTTCCATTTTAAGGTCCTCAAGACCCGATTCAGGCCTCGTTGACGGAGTCCTTTGGGTCGTCTTCGACGGGCTTTCCTCGGTGCCCTTCGTTGAAATTTCCCTGATTCCCTCCGACTGAGCGTTCCGTGTTTCCTCCGGTAGTTCTCCCGGCGGAGGTCCTATTTTATGGTCCTCCAGACCCGATTTAGGCTTCTTTGACGGAGTCTCCCTGGGACCTTCCGCCGAGTCGTCCCGTGGAACCTCCTGCGGGCTTTTGATGTCCTGAACCCTGTTGAGGGGAATTGAATTTAACACTTGACTGGTGGAGTCAGAAACCGAAGTCTCAAGATTCCCGTTTGTTCTGATCGGGAAGAACACAGCAATGAAATAAGAGAGAATCTGACATCGACGAATGAAACGAGCGTGCATTGTGAGAGTCATTGAAACGGCAATGAGCAGATTATCAAATCTTCCTTCCACAAAGCCGAGTCCTCCGACACGACGAGATGATCTCTCGATGTTAGTCGACAGAAAAGAAACTTCAATATCTCCTCCTAGCGGAGACAGAGGCCAATCTTCGCAACTGAAATGTGAGCCAATCAAGAGCCAAGCGGTTTCGCTCCAATTAACTAAAGCGGGCCTTGTGAATATGGAAAAGCCAAACCTCCGCTTGACGCTTTCTAATTATTCGAACTCCTGTTATAGCCTCCCTGTTGTGAGCTACCTGACATGGGAAAGGAGCTTACCTATATAAACGGAATTCATGGTGCAACTCTTTGGCGATAGATACCATGAATCCTTTAATTAGAGGGCATGCCCCGCAATTTTTCAGAGGATCGCTGGGTGCCTGTTTATTGGGGGCAATGCCCGGCTATTAGAGCATGCCCCGTAATTTTCCAAACGCTTTTCTTCGGAAGCCCGAGTATTGGAGGCAATGCCCGGTTATCGGAGGCATGTCCGCTTCTTTCTCGAAACTTTTGACTCCCGGAAGCGTCCTCGAACCTCTTCAGGCTGCCCGGTTATTGGAGTATGCCCCGTAGTTAGGGCGTGCCCCGTGATTTTCCAAACTCCTCTAGAGTACCCGGTTATTAGAGCATACCCCGTAATTCGAGGCTGCCCTCTAATTAGAGGATTTACGGTATGTTGCATGCGAGGCGGAGAGAGTGTAGGAGAATCAAGCAGTCGTGTCAGTGTAGCGGCTTTTCGCCGGATGCCAGCCGGAGATTGAAATTGTGTCGAATTGTGTCGAGGTAAAACGTCCGGAATCGAGGCGTTGTCTCTTAGCGAAGGACGTTCACAACAGCAACTAGTGCCTAGCACCGGTGAGTACAGGTTTTTTTTTCTCGCCAGGCATTCAAGGGGTACGTTGCCGTTTCAGGATGGGGGATCAGGGTCTCGCCAATCTGACGGCCCAGCTCTCGGAGCTGATCAGAAATGTGTCGATCGAGCGCGAGGCTTAGCGCCGAGGCTGCTGTGAGCGCGGCGGGCTCGCAACTCGAGGGACGAGCATCCACGTGGTTTCATTTAGAGGATGCGGAGCGTCCCTTTTCCTGTTTCGAGGATGCGACCGCCGACGGCGATAGAGATGCGTTCGTCGTATGCTTCATGGCGGCGTTCGTGCGTCCTGGCTGCTCTACATCGGGCTTCTTCAGCTTCGTTCAGACGGCTGAGATGCCCGTTGAGGATTACGTTTTCGAGAAGGCGAGCATGGTCCAGGCGGCCGGAATATCGTTTGATGAGGCCTTCGACCACATTGTTCGGGGGCTACACGAAGTTTTCACGCCGGTCAAGCTGGCCATTTCGCACCATCCGTCCGTTACGGTGGTCGCGCTCTTTGCCGACATCGGTAGAGCGGCGAGAATGATCGGTCTGGATCCGGAACAAGCACCCAGAGACCTTAGAACGTCGAATCGACAGGTTACAGGAGAGAGCTACAGGACAAACAGATTTCGCGAGCCGTTTCAGAACCGACAGGGGCCATACGCGGCGGAGATGCGCGGTCTGCCTCACATTCGGCCGACCGCCGGAGCGTTGACGCATAGCTCGGGTCGGCCGCCTTCGAGAAGTGAGCGTGGCATCGCATTGCCGCCGCTGCGGCAATATTCAAGCCCAGGCATCGCGCTTCCTCAGGGAAACGAACGGAGAGTCAGGGGCGATACACCGCCGGGAGCGTTCCGAGAACAGTCGCGGGCAGCCGCGCGAGCCGTGGCCTCTCACAAGGGAGGTCCGCGGACTGTAACCCGCCGATCGAGGCATCTTCTCGGGCACTCTCGCATCATGATTGTCACCTCAGGAGTGGTCAAAAACAACAACTATCTCGGGCTGATGGCCAGTCTACATATTTTTTTTTGATTCCAGAAATGTATTTATCAAAGATCTGTTTGCGGGTGGAGTTTGTCCTCGACGTACTTCAACACCAGAAGTCCGATCCGGTTTGAACATCCCACGTCGTCAAGAGCAGGTCACAGCAACGCAAATAGGCTACTACCCCCCTTCCCCAAGCGCTTCGTTCCCCCCTCCCAACATACTTTCTCCTAAAAACAGCTAAAAGCGGCTCGCAATCAAAGGTGCAGTAGTTTTTCACCCGGGCCGTTCAAGGACGGGTCTCGATGTCCCCGAAAAATTTCAAAACCACGATGAGGTCACATTTATATCACATAAAATACGATCATCCCACGGGGACAGTCGAACATTGGAAACACCATCCGCACATCAAGGTTCTATCACAAAGCATAGGCATAAAGGATTTCTCGAGGCCATGAGTTGAAGCTGGCTGATGGATTTTCTAAATCGTGTGGATTGGCCATCAGCCCGAGATGGATGGTTTTTTTGTCCACACCCGCTGTGACAATCATGATGCAAAAAGAATCGTCACGATCGGGGGGTCACAGTTCGCGGACCTCTCTTGTCAGCCGACTCGATGGGGTTGCGATCGCGTGGGACATCATCGCAGAGACTGTCCCGGGGGCTTCGCCTACGATGGTCAAAGGCGCGAAAACTACGCCTTTGGTTCGCTCACAGTTGACAAGTGCCTGAAGGAGTGCACAATTAACGGTGAGTTCAAGATTATCAGTCTCATCGATACAGGTCGCTCGGCTGTGTTGGTCGGAGCAAGTAGGGTTAACGGAATGAACATTCGTGTGGTGTTGGAGTTCACCCCGATATACGAAACAGGCGATGTATCTACGCCGGTAACTCGCACCCTCGGGAAGGTCGTCTTCGATTCCTTGCAGGTGGACGAAGGTGTCGCATCGGGGATCGAAGCACTGGTCCCTCCGGACCATGCTATTCCGGAGGATCTGTGCGTGGGGAAGACCTTCCTGGACTTGCCGCACTTGACGTTGTTGAGAGTCGATGAGGAGTTCTTCGTCGGTCCTCCCAGATCGACTCTGGAAAAGATCAGGCGAGCAAACACCGCCAGGCCGTGCGTGGTGGGTGAAGTTGAGATTGGACCGGGAAGTGCCGCAATGGTTGAGGCACGGACCAAGTCGGTCTCGGCGGTCATCGTGCGCACGCCGGACCGAGATTTCGTTTATGATGCAAGGGGAATCGTGCAGCTGCCATGCCGGTGGAAAACCGAGGTGCCGACAGCATGGTGGTGCGCGCCGGAGAGCGCTTAGGTAGGAGCAAGGTGCTGACGGAAGAGGAGTTTGGTATTGCCGAGTAGCCGGAAGACTCCTCGATCGTTGCTCCAAGCAGAGCCGCAGGCTTTATAGAGTCGTCCGATAGAGCCGAGCTGGGCTGTACAGACTTGATTGAGGCGGATATCGAGCTGGAACCTGGTCAGCTAACGGGCCGATCCGAGCACTACAGACGTTGGTTCTCGAGTCGCTAAGAAGAGAGAAAAGGTGTTTCTACTTCTTTGACGACGTATTGGTGAACGGTGGCACCTTCGAGAATTTGATGCGGACACTGAGAGAAGTCTTCAGCAGCCTTCGCAGAGCAAAACTCACCTTGAATCCGTCGAAATGCCGATTCAGATGCCAAGAGGTGACATTCATGGACTTAAAAATCAAAGTCGGAACAGTCGCCCCTACGGAGAATAAGCTCCAGGCAATCCTTCGGCAATCGGACTTGCCGGGATTCTCTTTTAGGAAGATGAGTTCCACCGATTGCAACTATAGTGGAGTCCCGATAATTCGCACCCCCGATAATTCGAACATGGTCGTTAATTCGCTATTCGCGTCAATTTTTTCCGAAGTTGGGTTAATTCGCCCATAGAGCCCATGTTAAAGTGTCCGATAATTCGGAAAAATCCCGATATTTCCGTATTCGCAGAGAAAAATCATGCACAATTCGCACGAATTTTAGGCGCCACTCATATATTCTCACACTGTTTGCTTCAATGCAGCTGCGCAAACTGAACCAGCAGCGATCGATGGAGCTGTCAAGCTCAATTTCGATGGAATGAGTCATCTCCGTTTATGGTGCGTCCCAGTTGCTCGATTCAAAGAACGCCGGTTCAAAAGTCTAAGAGGCAGAGCATGAATTAGGCTGAAACTTCGGCGAGTGCATTTTTAGACATTGAAATCTTCAGTCCCAATACTTTATTCAGGAGCAATCCGGGGCCAGGCTGTGCTGTGTGCGCCTGCCCAAATCAATCGAACCATGTTCTTATGACAACTTGGGCGTTCCTTCGTTCGCCGTCTCCCATGGCGCAAATTCGAAGAACATTCGATACCGACGACTTTAGTCCAGAACTACACCAGCGGTATTATATCATAGATAAACTAACTCTGATAGCGTTTAGCTATTTGTTTTCATTCATCCATCTCGATAACCTTTTTCCGAGCCATTTTTGTGCATGGTCCCAATAATTCGTTATTTGCAGAATAACTCTACTGTAGTACGATGCACCTCGCGCAAATTCAGCCCACCAAAACGTCGTACCAATCTCCGCGACTGGAACTGCTGGCAATCGCATATTCGTCGGAGAAGTTCAGGCCGTTCCTCATCGGACGTCGCTTCAAGCTGGTCACCGATTGCCAAGCGCTTCTCAGCATCAATGCACAATCGACGCGCAGTCCACAACTAGCGAGATGGTGCGCGTTGATGCAGGAGTTCCAGTTCTCCGTCGAACACCGATCCGGTTCGGGAATGGCGCACGTGGATGTTGTCTCGAGAAACCCCACACTGGAGCCATCGCCGCTGATCGAGAGAATCTACTGCGGGCTATCCCGAGAGTTCGCGTCGAGGTCCGACGAGGAATTGCTCAACTTGTGGGTCAGGAATAGACCTTGCACTCCGTAATACGGCTTACGGCACCGTACTAGGAATACGGTCCGTAACGTAATACGGGAGTACGATCCTTCGTGGGTTACGGTTCGTAGCGGAATACGGTCCGTGATGGCAGTACGGCACCGCAACGGTAGTACGGCCCGTAATAGCAATACGGTCCGTAACAGAATACGGCCCGTAATAGCAATACGGTCCGTAACAGAACACGGCCCGCACCAGCAGTACGGTCCGTAAGAAAATACGGTTTGTAATGGCCTGTTTGTAACTGCCTGTAACGGTTTGTAACTGCCTGAGCTGTGCTCTCGTGGATCCTCGTAGATCGCAGAACGAACCGTGCCCCCATCACGGATCGTATTCCATAATGGACCGTGCTGCCTGTACGGGCCGTATTCTATTACGGATCGTAATGCCATTACGGACCGTACTGCCACTACGGACCGTGTTCGTTTACGGACCGTATTGCCATCACGGAGCGTACTCCCGTTACGGGATCGTACTGCCATTACGGACCGTATTATTTTACGAGCCGTACTCTCTTACGGTGCCGTAAGGCGTATTACGGAGTGCAAGGTCTAGTCAGGAAATTGCCGGCAAGTTCGTTCATCACATCGGAGACTGCACCGCTCACGTTCACGGAAGAGGTGCGAGCCATCGAGGAGTAGGATCCCGAGGTGAAGCGCGGAATCGCGATCCTGAACGAACCTTCGGAAGAGAGACCGTTGTCGGAGCAGCATGCGATTCGAGACTTCCAAATCTCCGAGGGATGTCTGTGCCGGAAATACGACGACCGCAGTCTGTTCGTCGTGCCAGTCAGTCAGCGGAAGGCCGTCGTATTGCGAGCTCATGACCTGCAGGGTCATTTCGGAAAGACTCGAACCAAGGAGATAATCCTGAGGTCATGCTGGTTCCCGGAAATGAGTAGATACGCGGGGAATCACATCGCCAGATGTATACCGTGCTCACCGTCGGAGGAGCGGCAAACAGCCCGGATTCCTCCAAGAGATACCCGTCCCCGCACGTACGTTCGAGTGGATTCATATTGACCACGTCGGGCCCTTCCGTACGACCCTTGCAAAGAATACCCATGCGTTTGTGATTGTGGATCGTCTCATCAAATTCACGAACATTGAAGCCGTTAAGAATACATCTGCCAAGGAGTCCAACGCCGCCCTTGAGAAGTTCATGAACGATTGGGGCGTACCCGCCAGAATCACCTCCGATCGCGGTTCCGCTTTCACAGAGCAAGACTTCGAGAAAGTTTCGAGAATCGGCGTGGAAACTCATTTGAACGGCCCTCGTCGTCCGTCGGGGAATGGACAGGTGGAGAGAGTCAACGGCGTAATAACCCCCCTTGTGGCCAAACTGCTCCACCAGGGCGAGACGGGCACCCCCGTCCGGCTCATCTGCGGATTCGATCCCGAAGTCCCCGACAGATGGCTGAATTTCATACTACACCCGTCAACACTCGGAACTCGGGATCCGAGTTCGCATTGGAGCGATTGAGAGTATCTTTCCGAACCGCCAAGAGGCACTACGATAGGCGTCATGTGGCAGCCGAACGTCTCCAGCCGGTGAGACATCGTATGGTTCTCCGCGCCGCCGCCGCGCAAGACCGATGGAACATCGAGGAAGCTCGACCCCCTGTTTCGAGGCCCGCTCATGGTTACGCGAGTCTTGAGGCACGATACGTAAGCCAAAGTTTCCTTGGACGACAACAACCCATACTCGACCACTGCTCACAACGGACAGCTGAGATTATACGAACACGAGATTCGGATGAACGAGCCTGAGCGAAGCCTCCAGAACTCGCAGTCCAGAGATACGGTAAGACCGGTTGCAGTCGATGAAACTCTTATAGGGGGCGGAGTGGGTGCGATGACAAAAATATCTAAATACCGTATTTCTTCTAATGGTAGGGTATGCCCGGCAATTTTTCAACTTCCTCGAGGTGCCTGCTAATTGGAGCGTGCCCGGCAAATAGAGCCCTTTTCAACCCTCCGCTGATTTCATAATCGAGATCGAATTGGCATGTGGTCTGGTACGAATGATGAGAAATGACAAGGCGTATTTCAAGCGTCGAGTTCAGGAAATTTTTTCATCAGAGCCTCTATCAGTTTCCCAGGCCGTCGCGACCCGACTCAGGCATCCACTCCTCGTACATCGCTTGAATTCGAGCCCTATACGTGGAGTTCAAACAGATATCGGCAGGCTGTACAAACTTCTTGCAACCTCCGGAAACAACTGCGGTGTCGACTTCCAGGTTTCTCAGTACGGTGGTTGTGGTGTATTTACTAATGTGGAACCTGACACTATACCATACCAAGAGTCTCTTGCCGAGTTAGCAGCATGGAAAGTGCGATAGTTTACGCGAGAATGGTAGAGCACGCCCGGCAAATAGAGCATGCCCGCTTATTCTTTCAAACTCCATCGGGGTACCCGCTGATTGAGGCGTGCCCGGCAAATAGAGCATGCCCTACCATTAGAAGAAACACGGAATGCGTATAAGTCGATTTCATGGATACAATGCTAGAGTGTAGGCTGGAAACAACATTTCAACCCATTGTGCGTTCATACATAGGTAAATTAACTCCAGGCGACGAGAACGTCGCATTGTCAGGATAGCCGACTGTTGGGAGAAATCTTAGCGCAGAGACATGTAATGACATATCTACGAGCACGTTTGCGTGCAAGGCAGAGAGAGTGTAGGAGAGTCAAGCAGTCGTGTCGGTGCAGCGGCTTGGCGCCAGATGCCAGCCGGAGATTGGAATCGCGTCGGAATAAAAAGTTTGAACGTCCGGAATCGAGGCGGTGTTTCTTAGCGAAAGGGCGTTCACAACACATATATATATAGATAGATAGATAGATAGATAGATACACATTGGTTTATTCAACAGGGTATACGAACAGAGATAGGGATAGATAGATAGATAGATAGATAGATAACATTCCATTTATTGGATATTTTGTAAGCGATATATTACAAATTGAAAAATTTAAGTGAGAAAGTTAGCCACTAAGGAAATTAAGTTCCCTGAGGGCGCTGCTTGGAGGTGTCCCTCCTGAGATCATCCTCGCGTTTCCGCGCTGAACTTCGATTGATATGCGCTGCCTGATGAACGATGCCGCTCGCATGTCTCCTCCTCTAGCAACGATTCGCTTCCCTAGTTGTTTGACGAGCTTCAGAGCCGATTCGTTTGCTTTCGTGGTGGTTTGTTCTTTTTCAGGTTCTGGCCTTGTTCTTTCGACTGATATATCCATGGCCGATGTCTCGGGGAGATCGTCTTGCTGCGTATTGTCTTCTCTGATGAGCTTCGAGCTTCTCGTTACTTCCGTGTCGGTGTGCTTCAGTTGTATGACGTACGATCTTGGGGTGTTTTTCTTCTCAATTATTTTACCGGAACTCCAAGTCTTCTTTAGAGGGTGTTGTACCATGACGTTCTCGCCTCTCTTGAAGTTTCGCTGCTGTTGCGCCGTGCGGTCGTAGTATTCTTTTTGTTGGAGTCGTGAAGAGTATAGTGTTTCTCTGATTTTGTCAGGTGAATAGGGTCTTGGTTTCAGGTTGCTTTCGTTTTCAATTATTTCTCCGCGAAGTTTTCTGGACATGAGTCGTTGAGCGGGAGATCCTAGCTGGGTGTCTCTTGGTGAATTTCTCCAGTCTAGCATNTCTGTCAACAACGTGCCGATGTTCTTGGAGGGCAAGGCCTGCAGCCACCACCCGGACTCTGGAAGTGACGCATGAGAGAGCCGTATTGCGTCCTCCTCCGATCGAGAAAGACGCGAGCAGAGAGAGGATAGCATCGATACGTTGGCAACCTTTGACCACTCGGATTGCTGATGACGATCATCGACAGGAGGTGTACTACCGTAACGAGCAGCGAATTCCTCAGCGGCGGCGTCCATTAGGTGAGGCTTTTTTTCGGGATCCTTGAGAATATGACAGACCTCATCCGCTGCAGCGTAGCAAGATGCAGCAAACGCCGCCAGTGCGATACTGGAGGGCGTCGGGATACCCATGCCACCTGAGGACGTTGGGAGACTGAACTGGATGAGGGCATCCCCTGACAGGGAAATTTTCAGGATGCTCTCAAACGCCATAGCGAACTGTTCGTCAAGCCGTATTAGGTCTTCTTTGGCCGCAAAGGCCGGGCTGGCACGCAGCAAGTAGGTGAGCCTTGGGACGCCCGCTGATCTCTGCATGATATATGCGGCTACATAGATAGATAGACAGATAGATAGATATCGTATACTGAGTCACTCAATTCATGTTCCGATTGTTAGTACCGTCAACTACCAACGCTGTTCCCAAACGTCGGAGTTACGCTTGCACCAAAGAGACAAACTTTCGCATTCGCATCCAGTGATTGAGAGATTGTAACGAGAAAGAACGCGCACTCCATCCAATGTGGCTATCAGACGGCTTTGGAGCGATTACGGAGAACAGCGGTATCCAATTGTGTGTCATCGACTGAGCTCCCTGTGTCGAGGATCGTGACTCGACTCCTCCGCTGAGGCTTCCCGAGGAACGATTCTCGACCAGAAGAAGTTCGGACTAAAGTCCGAGAAATTTTTTTCAAAAATACTGAGGAATCAGGAAGACTTCGCGGGCCGCTGAAATAGTCGCCGCGAGCCGCTGTTGTGCGCCCCACAGTGGGCCGGCGGCGGACAAAACTATTTCTCTCTCCCAATTCGCGCCGCCGCGCCCTCTAGCTGAGAGCGCTCCAGCAGCGATCTGACACAGGAGATTTCATTTGGTTCTCGAGCGTTGCACAACTTCATTTTTAATCAGATTTTGTAGTAGATATGTTCAATCATGAGATAAGTTCATGTTATGAGGGTCCTATACAGATAATGAAAGCGCTGGCAGTATTTACGGAGACAAACTCCAAATCTTCACTGAGAGAGCTCCCGAGGACGCTTGAGGAAAATCGCTATAGCAAGAATGATACAGCGTGCGACAAATCGAGGTTCAGTTTTTCTGATGCCTGAGACACACAAGAAGACTCTGGAACAGATTTCAGCTGCGGACATCTGCGGGTTGGAATTTCCGGTCGGGTTAAACCTGAGAGAGCACGCCAAAGCCATGATGATATTTTAATGTGGCTAGAAAACCCCAGAGAAGATACGCCACGTACGATCCCGGTGATCACTGACTTGTGGTCTCCCCTCAGTCGACTAATAGAAATATCGCTCATTGGACCTAGAGAAAAGAAAACCCAAGTTGAACTTCTCCTCCACCATGTTTCTCTTTCCGAATTTCTGTGTTTGAGGCAGGCGCTTACGAGTTTACTCCTCGCTCGATCGCAGCAGTTCTAAAACATCCTGATTTACATGGCAGTCTGATTGTTTCCTATCGCTTCTGAACGTATTAATGTACGGATCGGAGCGGGCGAGCATCATTTTCATCACATCATTATTGGTAGCCGATCGGTCCACTTTCCGTGAGTGAGAGAGCCGCAGGTTGCGAAACACCTTATTTTGCGATTCTTGAGCTTCTTCACTCAGCAGACCTATGGGTAGGGATGCGTCAGCAATCATTTTGCTGCCGTGTACCAGAACCTTGTGGACAGAATTCGGCATTGGGTACCAATCATATAGCTTCACATATAGGCGTGCTGTCTCCAGGCAATAATGAGCGAACTTTTCGACGTCGATGTAACTGTTGCAACAAATCGTATCTAACACCGTTCCGAGTCGTCTTATCAAGGTTTCGTCTAAGTCAATAATTTCAGACGTCTTTCGCGGATCGGAGAAGAAGCGTCTCGAAGTGTTGCCATCGTTTGATGTGCCAAAGCCTCGCTTGACCACGTCAATGTTCAGTCCAAGCTGTTCTTTGAATGCATTTTGAATCGTCTTCTTCTTATTCGCTCTCGCTTCCTTCAATTCTCTAGTTGAAGCCTTCCACATTTTGGAGGCTTTTTTATACGCAATCTTCAGTAAGCACTCCATGAATTTGATACGAGCGTGTAGAGGGGACATGGACATATATCTGGCAGAGGTGGGTTTTGAGTACACAAGATCGAGGTTATTCATTTCACTTGGTAAGGCCCCACAAATAGAGCACTTCAGCATATATGGAGTGGAGTTTATGGTTTGGAGGATTTTCCCGTCGATCATAAACAAGATCATCTCAAACTCTATAGAAAACCTACGCTCACCGACTTGGATTACAGCTTGTTCGAGCTTGGCAATTTCGTTCTCGACCCTGCTGATCTCCAACTCTATCACGTTGGTACTCTCTCTGATGAATTCGAATCTCATTGGACGGCAGAACCATGTGGAAGAAGGACTGGGATTCCGACAATAGATTTTGGACGAGTCCTCTCGATGCCGAATTTCCAGAGGGACCAAAGATGTCAGGAATATGCTGGCATCTGAAGCTGTGGCATCTGCGAAACTCTGTTTATATTCGCTATGACCCGAAGACCCGTCGCATCCCCACTTCGCCACCAATTTCAGCTCGCTCTCTAAAGCTGTAATATGAGTCTCAGGAATTGAAATGAGCAATCGACGAGCAGTGTGATTCAAAAGAGACTGTATATCGACGCTGCTCTCTTTCTCTGTTATCTCGATTTTTTCCGGGTAACAATCAGATTTTGCGGCTCTGACTTCGTTATAAGGAGGATAGATATCGAAGCCAATGCTCTTTGCTGAGAGCCGGATATCTTCGTATTGGCTTTTACTCAGCGAGTTGTGAAGCAAGAGGGCTAATGCTCTATCAGGAGTGAACCCCTCGTATTTCACGGCTCGTCGAATTAATTCGGGGCTCATCTCATCGCGAATTTTCTGAATTTTTCTGCGTTTGGTTCTCTCAGTGCACTCCTCGAACTTTTTTTGTGGTCGTCCTCCATTGCGTTTCGGGCTACGGACAACTTCTTGCTCAAGAGAATGAGGATGAACTAATACCTCTTCTTCAGGAGGAAGAACGGAAACAAAGCCTTCTTTCTCCACGGAATCGGGATGAACCGAACCCTCTTCCACGGGAGAGTAAGGTGTCTCTGAAGCTGGCTCACGAGGTATGACGAACTTATCTTCCAACCAAGAGGCGCATTCCGACTCGAAGTCCTCGCGATGCCGCTGTTTTTTTTTCCAAGCACGCTTCAATGCCGGTAGGAAGTTCGTTCGAAGGAAGAACTTGAACTCTTCCAGCTGATGTGCTCCCAGTCCTGGGTGAACTGATTTGAAGGCTTCCACACATCGCACCAGATCCTTGCCATTGGCAAGGGCAATATGATAAAGCTCGCGATGCGACACATCAAATGATTCCATTGAGCCTGCCTCAAGCACGACACGAAGTTTCCGCTCTTTGGGAGCTTTTGATCTCATGCACTGACCAGCAGCTGCAAGTGTCTTCACGGCCCGGCTGAGGAAGCCGAACGACTTCAAAACAGAGTATACGTCAACCTCGCGCGCTTGGGAGAACATTTTCCCAGCCAGCAATAATATGTCGGACGCTCTCCCAGGTTGAACCCGACCGGAAATTCCAACCCGCAGATGTCCGCAGCTGAAATCTGTTCCAGAGTCTTCTTGTGTGTCTCAGGCATCAGAAAAACTGAACCTCGATTTGTCGCACGCTGTATCATTCTTGCTATAGCGATTTTCCCCAAGCGTCCTCGGGAGCTCTCTCAGTGAAGATTTGGAGTTTGTCTCCGTAAATACTGCCAGCGCTTTCATTATCTGTATAGGACCCTCATAACATGAACTTATCTCATGATTGAACATATCTACTACAAAATCTGATTAAAAATGAAGTTGTGCAACGCTCGAGAACCAAATGAAATCTCCTATGTCAGATCGCTGCTGGAGCGCTCTCAGCTAGAGGGCGCGGCGGCGCGATTTGGGAGAGGGAAATAGTTTTGTCCGCCGCCGGCCCACTGTGCGCCCCTGGTATAGATGCGATTAGGGCTCAGTTGGCCGAAAACCTCCTCTCCGACGCTGGGAGCTATTTAAGCGGAAAGCCGTTTTAAGCGTGCTCCGTGCTGCATCCTTTTCTCAAAGAAGCCGTTTAGGCCAATATAGCCTCATACAGAATACACCCTGTTATAATGTGTGTTGATAGTTCACATCCGCTTCGGAAAATCCCGTAGAGAGACTCATGATTTTCTGAACCAATTATTTCGGATCCTATGGGTCAGTGGTTCCCGACCTTTTCGGCGGCTCGGCTCCCCTGTCAGGGCGGCGGCCAGACTCGGGCCCCCTGATGTATTTCCTCTAGAACCCCCTGGAATCAAGTTATCATTCAAATGCCGAATCTCCTCTTCGGTGTGCGGATCTGCTTCAATCATAGATGTTCTTGAATTCACACATTTCACATCGATCCGAATTCAACCGATCGTTAGCGATCACCAATCATTCTTGGCCCCCGACTTTTCCTAAGCCGAATTTTCTCGGTAGGCGTCGGGCGCCCCGAGAACCGTTCGAAAACGAGCGCCCTTTTCTACGCATCGTGCCGTATCGACAGCAGTGGCATTTGGTGTTGCGTCGACGCCGAACATCCTTGTCGTGCACGACACCAACGTGAACTTTGTGAACAGCTAACAAAATAGATGTGCCGTCGCGAAGCTTCGATTGTTGTTTTGAATCGAAGAAATCCGCTTTCTGAGGATATTTCTTAGGCGTGATTTTCGCGGTCAGTGAATGTCTATTTCCCCTTTCAGGAGAACTCTGGCGAACACTAGAAGAGGAGGATGGGACATGCTCAGAATAACACTCTGCTAAAAAAGCGTTTATTTTCGCACTCTTTTGAGGAGAGTACTTCGGTCAACTGGGTATGCAGACAGGTAAGTAAAATAGTTTTTCGCGATTTTCTCAAAAACAATGCGTTTCAGAGAAAAATCCCCGATGGATGAACGGCCCTAAAATTCGATTTTACATCGGATCAGCCTCTCAGACACCCCGATAAACCATGATCTTATCGAAATTCTGCTCAAAACCCTTTCGTTTTCCACTTTTTTCTATGGGAGACGCGAAAAGTGATTTCCGCATTTTTCTTGAAAACGACGCATTCCAGAGAAAATTGTCCGATGGATGACCGGCCTCAAAATCCGATCTTACATTGCGTACGATCTGCAGAAACCTCAAAAAAACGAATTCCCTCGATATACGGCACTCAGAGAAATCCTTTTACTTACCACCCTAGAGATGCAGCGATGAGGCATCATAATTGCTCTCATTGCAGCACAGTTGGGTGTTCTCCGGTTTTTGCTTCGAACGACACTCCAGCCGAATTCCCAGCGGACTACCGTTTCGGGAGGGCCAAGCGTACGACTGACAGAGAGACGCAACAGTGCGGAGGGAGAGGAAGTTTGCAGGTCGAGACAGAGGATGAACTCTGTCGCGTAGCCACTACCTGTGCCCCCTAGGTCCAGGATTCCTGCCCGGGCCATCGAGCTCTATGTTCATCATTATGGTTTGTTGGCCCTTCCCCCAACCAAGATGATGCAAAAATGATCTTGGCCCAACTCCCAAGATAAAGTCCTGGATACGCGCCGGGACCCACCAAGCTATCGTCTAGGGCTGGGATTTCTATTAAATGCATATTTTTGCGCATTTATGCATATTCGGCGGTTTTGTGCCTCTCGATTCATATTTCGCCCATTATCGCATCCGTCTGTTGCTTTTGAGAACTCTTTGCCAACTTCTGAGCGATGCATTCACGATCGCGTTGCAAAAAATTGATAATATTCAGGAGGGGGAATATTTGGCGATTTCGCGAACTACTCAAGACGATCAGTGCTGGAAGATCAAGACCTGGCGCTCCAGGACTCGACCGATACCGTTGAACGAGTGCGAGTGTGTTCGGCAAGAAGCTATAGTTTGTATTATTCAAGATATTTCAAGGATACGCGCAAATGCTCCGGAAATCATTTTCAAAGATATTTTGCACATGAATACTGCTCTCCCAGAGATTTGTGGAATCGAACATTACCGTCTGCAAACTCTAGTGCCCTATTGCCCAGCGTGCTGCGGCGCGGAACCGGGTACACATCGCAGAGTGCTTCCGTGTGAGAAATAACCGCTATCCATGCCTGAGGTTTCACGGTATTCGGTCGGGGAAGCAACAGAGTTCACCTCGAAGCTTGTCATGCCACAGGCTGGAAAGCGTATAGCGCATACCACAGCAGAGAACCTGAGGATATGGAAGATTCTTGAAGAATCGTCCGTACGAATTTCGGTATTTTTGCTCTAGTCATCTGCTCGAGCGTGCCGCTCGCTACGCTTGCGAACCGAGACGATTGCGAGTGCCAGAAGTGCACTTGCCACAGACCAAAAAATCACGCCGGCATTATTTTCAGTGCTTCTGCGATTCCTGCATTCAGGTTGAGAGATATTCAGGTTGAGGTCGCTAGCAGCCTTGAAGAGAAAAAACCGAATTTATTGCGCCCCAGGCTCACCACACGATGTTCATGGTTTCTCTTCTTCCTACGCTGCTAGGATACGTGACTCCGCGCTCAGCATAGAAGCCTACTCGGTTTTCGGCACAGGTACCGGTTTGCCTATCTGGGTTTTCGGCCTGAAGCCTGCACGCCAGCTTAGAGCGGTACCAGGAACCGCAGAAGAGCTCATGAATCAATGTGTGGCTCGTAAGGTTCTCGCTGATATAATATCTAAAGGCATCCCCAGATGTCGATGGCAAGGCAAGAGTTCTGTCTCTGTATATATCGAAACGAGTTCTTCCCGCATGGGAAAGTCACCGGATGTAGGAGTACTTCGCAGCTGAGAGCGAGGCCGATTCCTCAGCTCAGCCGTCTACTCTTCACCGATATTAGCTTAACACAGTTGAGATCGTCGAACACAGCGGCAGAATCAGTTCTCGGCACAGCGTCCATTCGAACAACATATGAGACTTCCTGAGGACGCGTTTTCTGAGAATATGCTGTGCGACTCACAGATTGTCTTGGAAAAGTTTATGATTTACGTTTGTACGTCTGTCCTTGAGCACTGGACTCGATGTGTCGCGAATCAACGTCATCCCTTCTATTATGGTATACACATGGGCGAGTGAGCATGCTCGATGTTCTAACTATGTTCTCGAGGAATGGAGGGTCGAATCGCTGAATACAATATGCTTAGTGCATCTCGTTAACCATTCTTCTCCAGATGATCGACTGCCTGACGAAGTTTAGATTTTACCCGGGCCATCTCACAATTAGTCGAGGGAGAGGGTGGTCGCGGGCCACGAAGAATGGCTCTGCGGGTTATGCCTAGGCTTTGCAAAAAAACACACTTTGGGAAAACCGCGATTACGGCTAACCGAAAACCGCGAATCGAAAACCGCGGTTAAAAACCGCAAATAATCGCAAACGGTTTGGGCTGTGATGTTCCAGTGATTTCGCGGTATTTCACGCTAATCTCGTTCAGCAAGACCTCATTTCAACTACAAAAACCGTGCGAGGAGACACACGAGTATGTGAAGTGATAACATGCCGGCTCTCGAGCGGGCAGGAACGAAGCCCAGAGACGGCTGTCTGTGAAAAGATTTTCATGATTTCCTTCGCTCAAGAGTAAATGCTGAAGCATATATTCGACCATAGCTGACCGATTTGCAGCCCTCGGCTCACGAGCCGGACGAAGACAAGAAAGATAAGAAAGTACACTTGCGGTTTTTTAACCGCGGTTTCAAACCGCTGCAAAGCCTAGTTATGCCACTGATATTCCTGTGGTATGAGGAAGGGAGGGAGTGACAGGGTCGACTCAACGGAACCAGCGAACTGGATTCAAACGCTGAGAGTCGAGCATAGGAATTCTGGTCAGGGCGCGATTAGGATTTCTCAAGCTTCGTTGTTCTGCCGGTCCCAGAATACTGACAGAGGCTGCCGGTGATCGGTGACGATCAACGCTCAGGGTTCGATAGGAATGCTTGGTATCATCAGTCACGGCGGCCGTGACTTCGATCTGTCCTGCTCTCTTCTCTTGTGCCATTGTCAGAGTTTCGTCCCGCAATCCTCGGTCAGCTAAGCCGATTATTCTTCGCAGTGACTTCAACTGGGTTCGGTCACATATTTCCGGTAAATTGGACATGAACCGCTGAAACTTGTCACGCCGAAAATGTCGGGACAAGAATGCTGCCCTCAACCACTCCAAACTGGCTCCGTTGCGGAACCGTCCGCGAGTTTTTTATGCAGCCGGAGGCCAAAAAAATTCTGAAAGCGGAGGTTTCCTATTTGGACCAAACTTGGACCCAAAAACGAAGCCACCGGGCCGATCCAAGCGGGTTTCATCCAGAGGTGTGCGCTGCGCAATTTTTTCCGGCGGCGGCGGCGGGCAAAAAAACAGGCGGCGACGGCGGCGGCCATGGCGTTTTACCGCGCGGCGAAAAGTGGTGGCGCTGCCTTGTGGTTTCGTTTAGTTTTCGTTTCCAACAAGCATGAAGCGAAGCCCCGTCAGAAGGCGTCACACAATTCTATTTAAGATCTCAGTTCAGCATGAAGGTATCTTCGAAGAATCTTTGTTATCATGTTTGAAATGTGTTCTTGTACTGTTTGTGCTTAACGCGACCTTTGTTCCAATGAAAAAGTCAGCACGGAAAGCACTAATCTGTGGCGCGCCGCCGAAAAAAATAGGAAGCGGCGGCGGGGCGGCTCGCCTCGCAAAACCTGCGGCGACTGGCGGCGCGCAGACAACCTCGGCGCGCCGATGCGCCGGCGGATTCGCGACGTGGCGCACACCTCTGGTTTCATCCCGCTCATTTGGAGTGCTATACTTTCCTAGCTGTTAATGACCCTTGCCGATCACTCGCCTTGGCGATCGCTCGCAAAAATTCCTGATTCCGGGCACCTCCAAAAGTTACGGACGGTTTTGCAAGTGAGCCAACATTTGGGGGTTGATAGCTAAATTTTGGGGTTGGTAATATTGGTTGCCATTCTTTGATATCACGCCTAAGGAAAGCGTTTGGGAGAGGGATCTATCCTCTTTTTATTCTCGGGAGTCGCTCGATTGCGAATTGACGATTCGCACTGCGTGCTGTCTCTGGGGAAGCAAAACTGAGGAAGGAGGAATCGACTTCTATCCTGCTCTGTAGACTGTAGATAGCCTCTGCTTTACATACCACGATCCTTCCTTACTCAATAACAGGCTGGGAGTTTCATCGCGATCGGATAATCGGTGTAGAATTCTATCAGAACACACAGATACAACAGTCCAGTGCTAGCTCTCGATGCGACTTGAATATATTTGCATTTATATAACAAGTTGCACTAATATATTATAAATATAATATAATATATTAGTTTATATAATAATAATATAATATATTATCTATCTTCTACACCTATAAAAACGAAAGTCCGTTTGTCGACACCGGCGTTTCCGACTCGATGATCTTGAACACTAGGGATCCGTTGAAGGTGAAAGTTGTGGGAGGGGTGGATATGGTTGCGAGGAAGGGTATTGCATACCAAATGCACCTAACGGACGCGTTTTCGGAGATTTTACACTGAAACTCGTCCAGTTTCGTGGCACTTCGTTATCGTTATGGTGTAGCTGAGAAGCTATCACCTTGATCTGTGGGTGGGAAACCAATTGGTTTTGGAAACGAAGTCCAAAACTGACGGGAGGACTCTGTGAGATCGATAAGAAGCCAGTTCGTTCTGGCGTTTTATTGAGTTGCCCAAAGTCTAGAATGGTTCGGAAATGATCAGCGATAGGCAGGTGGACTCCCCCCGCAAAGAGGAGAAGGACCACACGAGTGGAGGGGGAGAGGAACCAAGGGTCAGGAAACAATGGAGGGTCTACGGAACAGAGATCGCCGGCACAGCAGGGAATCCGTCGCGGACTGACGTTCGTAGATATCCTAGAGAGACGGTTCGAGGAGCGGGAAGAAGGCGCTGTTAATCCGCGATCTGAGGTGATCACTTCGGAGCCCCAGAGCGTGGAGCAGCAAAGTTCGCGAAAGTCCGAGGGGGTGCAACAGGAGGCGCAGAAAAGACGAGCAGCAAGAGCGGATTATGATCGAAGATGGCATGCTCGAGCCCGGCAGGAAGAAACGGAAGAGCAACGGCAGCATCGTCTGGATCTGAGCGAGCCCGCCGTAGAAGGGTTTCGGCGAATGAAACTGAGGAGCAGAGAAGGACACGACTCATGGTCGACAGAGTTCGGACAGAGAGGCGAAGACGACTATCGTATACGGGGTTGAAATGCGCTGCGTTAGATTACGATCCCGAGTTTGATTACGGCGCACATTCAAGTGTTCAGATAGGGAAGATGGACAAGTGAGAACGGTGACCAAAGGGATGCCAAGTGGTCAATCGTGTTCATTTGAGTCATCAAGCAGCTCCGAGAGAGGGGTTCGAGACACCTTTGAAACTCGTGATATTGGACGCAGATTTCTGATATTGAAATATCGTGGACCCCGGGTAATTGCAATGAAACTTAGGTTCTGCTTAATCTACGAAAGGGAAGTTCGGGGCACTGAGTCCTCGACTTTGGCGCAGAAGTTCAACCCTCGCGGAGAAGAATCTGCCGCCCAATGAACTGTCGCAGCGAAGCGCGACTGGGAACGCTAGTATATAATATATAATATATTATTATATACTTGTCTAGAGGCTCCCTCAGCACGAGCGGTTGGATCGAGAGAAGGAGTTCTCCTGTCGGCTAGCGGAACGGTGTCGGAAAACACGCGCGTTGTGATTTGTAAGCCCTCGGCAATCTGCACAGGGGAGCGTATGTGTGAGCTTTTGGAAATTAACTCCGCAACAGATTGAGTCAATGAAGCAGCCATTCCTGGAGAACGACTCCGTAGAACTGACCGAGCAGCTGTGCATGCTGCTTCACTTGTTGACAGGACATATCGTACAAAGGCGTCTACAAGATCCCGCTGCTGAGTTTTCCTGGATTTCTGAATCGTACAGATCCCTAGAGGAACTCTGGTTTTCTCGGATAGTTATGTCTCTTCCTTCCAATATGAACGAATTCAAAAGCGTCAAGGATCCTAAAAGTTGGGTGTGGAAATGGTTTGACAAAAGTCGAACGGCAGCTCGGTGTACTCGTTGCTATAAGGTGAGCATCAACCCTCAAACCTTGGATGACATCTTCATCCTAAAGAAACTCATCGCATCCAAAGCAATATGAATTCCATTAAGTCATCTGGAATCCGGAATAAACTCATCAGCCGGAATTCTGTGATTCCTATACTGAGAATAATCTTGCTCCATTTCTCTATTTGAGGGTTATTTTCTCCATAAAAATCCAACATCAGTCACTCAAAAATCGCACGGCTGAGAGCTCCTGAGGCCTGCTTGGTCTCTTTTCGTCGACCTGTAGGTCCACTAAACGACAGCGGAACGGACTCGGGTCTCCGGCTCCCTTCTCGTCACATTGAGAGCATTTCATGATTTGCGTTTTTTTTGCGATCTTCTTGCGGTTTTTAACCGCGGTTTTTCCCTGCGGTTTTCGGTTAACCGCAAACCGCGGTTTTTTCGAAATGCGGTTTTTTGAAAAGCCTAGTTGAGACTTCGTGCCAGACTTCTGCTTCTTTGTATGCAATGCAGCTCTGTTCCTCGAACAGACACCGGTGATCTTACCAGGATTATACATGATTCCAGGAATACAAGAACGTAGCTGCACAAACAGGATCCATCCGTAGACCCTCTGTGCCCCCGATGCGGGGGGCCCGAAACTGCAAAACACGTCGTTTTCGGATGCAAAGAGGAAGGAAAATCTGAAAAGGAATTCGCGTGACGTCTAGATCTGCTGCCGAATCCAGATGCAACGACACCACGGAGGACCAAAATAACGCTGTCAACATGGGAACGACAGAGAAAGTGATCTGCGAACGCAATACAATTCGCCCCGGAAATAAAAGGGTTTATATGTGCATATGGAAGATCAATAAATATCCTATCCTATGTGCATATGGAAGATCAATAAATATCCTATCCTATCTATTGTTTTTCTGTATTCACATTCCCGCGGATACTCAAGCCGAGCAGTTGAGTCGAAGGGTTTTTGATCATTTCAAACTATCGGCGGGTTAGATTTCGTAGCGTCAAGATTGAGTGTTCGGGCCAACCCGATAGAGTAGTCATAATAGATCCAGCCCGATCTCGCGGTGAGTAGTCTCACGCCGAAACCAAGGTTGTGCATTGTGTGGCAAGACTCGATTATCCCCACAAAAATGAACAGTGCACCGGAAAGCATGACATACACAAAATGGCAGCGCGTCAGCCAGCATGGTATAGTATAATATATCATTATATAATATATTATATAATGTATAATATATTATATTGTATATTATATATTATATATATAATAATGCATAATATAAAAATAATATAATATATTAGTGCAACTTTGCTGTGAGATATCAGCCTCAAAAGAGCCCCGGCTACGACCTCGGAGTTCATCGCGCAAACGGTAAAAGGATCTTTCTCCCACGCATGCATTCATTCCATTTTCCGACTGTGTCAGCCTACTGGGGTGCTTAAGCGTGCGTTAAACAACCTTGAAGTAGCTTTTAGACTAGCCCCATGAAGGGGGCGAATCGAGTGAGTCGACAACGAAGAAATTCTTCACATCTTGAAGAGATTGATAAGCAAATTCGGCGTGATCGGAGAGGACGCGAAAGCTTCAAAGTCTCCGAGCACCAGTCCCACCTAAGTGCAAACGTTTTCCCATTTTAACTCGATCGAGAACGGAAATTCGCCACTTTCACGCTGGTAACTCCAGAATTATGGACACGGCACACTCTTTTGCAGAGCTCAGGAGCGCAGAATTGGACGCGGCGAGAAGAAATATTCCCCGAAATGCGGAGCAGGCTCTCTCGGAACCGAGATTGACCGATTCCATGAAACGCCTCCGAACGTCCCCTTTGACCCCCGCAATGAAAAGATTTCCGCCAGGTCTCCACATATTCAATGAATCCACCCGGGCAAGTCGAAGTGGATCGATTGGTGGAGTCGGCAACGATGAACGAAGATTCGTAACCGCCCCCTCCCCAACAGATTGAGTAAGATATAAGCTCGGAGCGAAACTTACTTTTGCGCGTCACTTTGTTCAGCATCGGGTTCTTCCTGATCCGGGACTTCCGCTTCCTCTCGATCGTTATCAGGTTCCAGCCTTTTGAAGTGCTCTACGTAGGGTTGCCCTCGCTGATCAGCTTCAGCCACCTCCTGCTCATATTCGTCAAGCAATGAGTCTGTCGCCACATCCCACGTTGAACCGGTGTTGACAACCGGAGTCATACTCCTGTATGTCTCAAACCGATCTGGGGTCAAGGGCCCATATTCCTCTGTCAGAGGATTCAGCACGAGCATCCTCTCTGTATCCATTCGGTCCTGCAGTTCATCGAGCGTCATTAACCGTGTGCCCTGGTCGTCGGTAACCGCGATGCCGTTTGACGCAAATTCAGCGAATCGATCCAACTCTCTGACGCGATTTTGGGACATTTTGACTTTGGAACCGTCTTTTCTCTTCAGAGTGACGACCGCACCCCGAGTTTGATAACAGATCAGTGTCCCGTCTTCATTGGTCTCCAGTGTTTCCAAAACCTCCAGGTTTTCAGTCCATCTATCCATGACTGATGACGCCTTAACTTCCTGGCCGTCAGGATCGGTAACCTGTACATTTTCTCGATCCTCCAGCATCTGAGAGTATAGATCTTCCATATCCTTGAATGACAGCTTTTTGGTGCTCCCATCGGGCAGCTTCACGGTGAACATTCGTGGACTCATCAGATGTCTGACCTCGTTCGTGTCCATGAATTTCATCTCGCCCATATAACGCGTGAGCATGTATACGTTTTTGTCCTTTTTGCCCCCTCGAAGCCTTCCGGGTGGGCTTTGATCTACTCTGCCATGAAATAACCATGGAAACGGGCATGATCCAAAGAGGTACTCAAGCAGTCGCGAAGGTGGTGACTGTGAGGGACCACGTCCGTAGAGTCGATTTCGGCGCAGGTATATCACCACTCCCAGAAAACTCGACAGGAGGAAGGCGAGGAAAGTCGATAGATCGAAATCCATAACTGACAGTTTTCGCTTCGGATGACTCTTTGTGCCAAGAGGAATTTCGTTGTTCTTTCCCAACTTCGAGCTTGAGTGGCAAACTCGATTCGTTTGCTGTGATTTTTCGCGAGCGCAAGGTTTCGGGCTCATTGATGAAAGCGAAATCACAACTGTACCGTTTTCAGCCGTTGGTTTCCGCTGTTGCTGAGAGTCGTCATTCACGAACCGGACTGATCTTGCAGCGGACTGACGATTGTCGATGACTATAGGGGAATACGGAGAACTCTGAACTGTACAGACTCACCGTGCATGCCCCACTATGATTCTCTGTCTCATTTCTCCCAGAATATCGAAAACTGTACTCGAGCATATTCTGGGGATGTTTCAACATCATTCCTGTGGGGGAAGAATCAACGATGCTCTTTCAATTTCATCACCTCTGGTATGGGACAACCAGCGCGTAGTTTATTTGTTAATCGCTGGTTGGAAATCTCCTGCCGCGGGTTTGCCTTGGATTCAGAAGATACTAGCAAGTAGAACGGACTCCACTGAATCAGACAAACAAGCTTCCCGATCCGAAGCCAATATCGAAAAAGAAACCAACGAGTGTCGTTTCCGCCCTTTCCCTTCCAGAGCACCTTGCAAAACCTCCCTGTTTCGAGAAGCGAATATTACCATGATATGGTGTCTCTTGTTTCGAGAAGAATCCCTGTTTAATATCGCGGGGAATACTGCGAAAAAATAGTTTCCCGCAAGTTGACTGCGGAAACGACTTTGCATGAGGACACACCTAATTAACGTGGGGAATTAGGTCTTCGTGATTATTGGTAAAACACTCCGGTGGACAGTAGAGAGTGAACGTTTCGGCACAATTGCCTGCTTTCGGCCAGGGGCTGCTCGGGGGCGCCGCGCCGCGGGCTCAGACTCCGCTCAACTCCATTCGAAAAAGGCCTGACCGAATACTACAATGAAGAGTTGGGATTTTTCTCCGTCAGCGTTTGACATACTTTCCATGGGCATTCTAACTACTCTCCCTTGGCACCAGGAGTGGATTTCAACGAAGGCAATAGCCCGGGGTGACAAATTTCTGACAGGCGGCAGATTCCGCGTCACAGTGTTCTGAAAATCTGCCGCCGTATTGTAGTTAATTCATCCCACAAATTCCGTCGAAAGCCCGACGGAAGTAGCCTACAGTGCTTCAGAACGAGCAATATTTGCGCGAAGAATTTGGGTATTCGTGAGGTAGTAAGGGTGTCAGCGGTCGTGGCAACGTGCAAGCGCGCACGACTCAAGACATGTAGGTCCCGGGTTCGATCCCCGCCCGGGGCATTTGCATCTTCCTAGGGGTCCGTCGACTGAAGCAATACCCAAATAGGGTGATACCGGCGACGTTAAATAAAATTGGCTGAGTGGTTCAGCCAGGAAAAATTAATTATTAGGTAGTGAGGGGTTTCGGAGAGTGTGTGATGAGTTGAGCTAATGAATAATGCGTAAACTTCCGAGCTCTAGTGATGAGATGAAGAACTGGATCAATCTTCGGGTCTCAGAAAGCAACAGAGATATCAAGAAGTTCCTCAAAACTATTACTGTCGATGAAATTAACACGGTGTTCACTTAGCTACATAAAATTCCAGAGAACCGCCCCCCCCCCTCCCCCACCACCACAAACCACAAGTGGTGAGAACATCCTTCCCCCGACACCACGGACAAAGCTATGCCCGGAAATGCGCAGACAAAGTTATGCGTAGAAATAGTGTAACTTCTTAAAGTGTACTACGGAAGAATCGTCAATAAACTGGGTTGTGTATAAAAAAAATATATACATATATGGAGGTTTCCTGAACTCTGAACTTGTTTAGTACATATTTCCTCCTCCTCGTGATACTCTTCGTTGCATTCTCAGATGACGTGACTCAGCGGTTACGGAAAGAATTCCACACTTCATGCATGCTGGCTCAAGTCCCGGTTCGGGGTGCCGTATGGCATTTCTCGTTCTAATTATTCCTGCTCGACTGAGTGCCAGTAGGGTGGAGCCTCTGCCTTTGTCGTAAGGGTTCTTTTCTAACCCTCTGTCAGTCGTGTGCGTTCTGTATCGGGAAAGACTGACTTTCTGAATCATCGAATCTATTGAGTTCGCTGTTTCTGTATCGCAAATTCGTTCCCGGGTCGCTCTATGATTCTCCGATGTAGAAGAGCGCCACGGTTTATCTTGCGGTCATCCGCGATTTTTCGACGAATTGAGAAGCGCTATGGGGAATGCAACATCATGGGCGAGCGTGGAATGGGAAAGAATAAGAGACGAACTCGTTGAACGCAGAAGAAACGACAAATTCTCCGAGGTCGGCGACTAGGAAGCCGGGAATGATTCTCGAAACACTCTTCGTGTGTAATTTGAATCACTCGCTTTGACTCTGAGTTCTCCAGGATAGCCTTCTTCATTATGTTTAGCTGGCGTCTCGAGAAAATCTCCAAGATGTCTGCGTTCCTAGTGCACCTGGAGTGTTGTATATAGTCGTACCACGGGAGCGAACATGAAAACATCATTTTCAAATCCCACTATCTGGCCAGAGATTGAGGGTTGGTCTTGTGTTCTACTATCGTTTACTTGTCGGAATCGATGACAACCGAATATACCCAGCTCCAATCTCTGCTGGGCTAAGAGAAAGCGTCGAGCAGACCATATTTCCGAGCGAAATGAAGATCATAAGCTTGAATGAACTGCGGCCATTCGGCACTCTCAGGACTATCCGATGCGCTCCTATGATTCTCTACTCCGAAATCTCACGTCAAATATAATCACCATCCGACTTCGCGTTCCTGCGTTTCTGTAAGAATCGCATCAATCCGGTTCGGCACCGGTTCCGTGCCGAACGAGACCGCTCAGAACTGCTTGTCTCCTCGTTCGCGCCGGTTCTACACCGAATCGAACCGCTCAGAACCGCACAAATCTTCGGCGCCTTCGAAGCCGATGAGGAGAGGGAAGTACTGGGTGCGAATAAAAGCGCGCATGTTTTTTCTGTCCGATCAAAATACGATCTTCACTACGTTTACTCCAGAGCAGAAAATGTGTTCCCTCAGCGCCGGAAACGTGAGGAATGGGAAGCCACTGAACTTGGGCGATCCTTTTCCCAACTTTAAGTGCGTAACCACCGATGGCGAGTTCATGTTCCATGACTACGTTGACGGGAGGTGAGTCAAATTGGTCGATTCCCTCCACCTGATGCTACTCATTTGCATCAAAAATGATAGGAATATCATTCTGGCTAAGTTGTTTATTTTCTTATCTCATTCTCTATTCCTGGCGAGCAGCTGGGCGATCCTGTTCTCCCATCCCGCCGATTACACTCCTGTGTGTACTACGGAACTGGCTCGAGCAGCTCAACTCCAGCCAACTTTCGAGGCGAAAGGTGTCAAGCTCTTAGCCCTCTCCTGCGACTCTGTGGAGAGCCATCGCGGATGGATCAAGGTGAGACTCATTTTCTGGAATGAAAAGCTTCGAACTCTTACAAGTCTCATTGTCAGTTGAGTTCGAGAAATGTCTGCGTTCGGAATTCTTCTTCGCTGAGTTCCAAACTCTTGTTTTGCGATATTAACAGCGTCAGTATGCGTGAGAGCGTTCCCATTGACCATTTTCCGTACGTGCAGGATATCGAGGCTTTTGGTGAGCTGCCGGCTGGTCCGTTCCCGTATCCAATCATTGCTGACGAAAAGAGGGAGATCGCCACTCTCTTAGGCATGCTGGACCCTGAGGAAAAAGATAAGGACGGAATCCCTCTTACTTGCCGCGCTGTTTTCATGATCGGTAAAGATCGCACCATGAAACTGTCCATGCTTTACCCGGCCACCACCGGCAGAAACTTCGACGAAGTTTTGCGTGCCATGGATTCTCTGATTGTGACAGAGACTCGGAAAGTAGCGACGCCAGCAAATTGGAAGAAAGGAACACCTTGCATGGTTCTCCCGACTGTAACTGACGAAGAGATACCCAAGCTATTCCCTACCGGGATCAAACAATACTCAGTACCCTCTGGTTTGAAATACATGCGAACGACTATGGATTGAAGCTAGGTATGAGTGTTCGGGCGGACTTTATAGCAGGTTGCCTGTATGGACTATTCTCTTCATGAGTGTCGTGAATATTACTGCGTATTTCGATATCACGGAAATCCTTTCTTATGACATAATGTCTGATTTCAAATAAAAAATCATTCTATCTGCGGATATTCAGGCCGGGATTTTTTTCCACAACTTCTTTTGGTCATACCTCCTCGAATTCACATCCGATTTCTTTTCGTCTGGAAACTGGTTCTTTCTGCTACAATTTCCCAGTCCATTTGTGTTTCTTCCGGGAGGATTTTGAGAACAAACTCAGTGAAAGTTTTGACTTCCTTTCCGACACTTCGAATCGGTTCCGGTTGCATTCGATCGTAATTCAAGTTACAGGCCGATCATTGAAGGATGCGAGAGGTTTTTCGACTCATTCTTCCTCGTTAGGTTGACAGAAACGCTTGCCGAATTCCAACCTCGTGATGTGAAAATCTGGATCCTGAAGCGTTGTTTGTCGAAGGGCTTCTTTATCGAATGCCACCGGAATCAGCTCGCTATCTCTTATCATCGAGATGCGAGAGCCGAATCGAGTTGCCGGAGGAAAAAAATCAAAACTTTCACTGAACTTGCTCTCAAAATCCTTCCTGAAGAAATAAAAACGAAAATTGTAGGCTTCTAGACAGAAAAAAAAGTTTTCCAAAATTGGATGTGTATTCGACCACTCATGACCGAAAGAAGATGAGCGAGAAAATTCCCTACCTGAATTGACCACCCTTCAGCTGCAACATTTCGTACCCTTCCTTGTTTTGGCCATATCTCGAGCATTCCTGAACCGATTTGGGACATCTCTTTCTCGATAGATATCTCTTGCGTAGATGTTTGGAGCGCCTCAAAGTTGGATCCTCCATATTTCAGGGCTCCACCGTAGAACTTGCCAACAAATCGTTGAATTCAAGGAAATTCCATGAAACGAGAAAGTTCCTCTTCATTCGTTCAGAACGCTTTTCCAACGCGAGATTAGGTTGCGAATTCGAGAATGCGGCGACCCGATACAAAAAAGGACTCTGCAAAGGTTTGGAACGATACTCTCTGCATGCCATTCAAATAGAATTACATCGTAGCGTTCTCACACAATGGTGGTAACTACATTGCATGTTCGGGAGACAGAACTAACCTGACTCCCACTCGGAGGCGGTTCGAATTCCATGGCTGGATTGTCAAAATGCGCGTGTTGCTCGTTTGCATGTTATGCCACATGCAGTTGATCCGCTCACATACTTGTTGATCAGTTGACTGTTGACTACTGTTAATCAGGGGTGGGTCTATCCCCCTCTCGTTCCCGGAAACCGTGCCCTTATTTCACCAAGAATGAATTTTGCGCTCATGGATGAGTGGACTTGTACATTACACAAAGAAATTGATGAATACGAGGAGAGGTCAATGAATCATCAATCAATCAGTCAATCAAATTCATCATTGCTTCAAGGGGACCAGGGAAGTTTCCTGAAATTCAGTGCATGCCTGAAGACTGGAAAAACCATCGCAAATGACGAATATTATTGAATTTGAAACGTTTGCTTCATACATCGAAGTTCGGTTGATGACAGTAGACTGTGGTGTCACACCGAGCGTTGTCTCGCCCAGTTTTCGGCCTTGACTAGATTGGATATCCGTTAGTGCTGAGAGTCGGAACGCTCGTTGACAGAGATCGTTCAGTACAACGTTGATGCCTCAGAAGCCACCGCGAAGCTTGTAGAATGATTTCCACTCCCATCGCTCTCGTAGTGTTCACATTGTTTGCGGTGAGTCATGGACTCATTCCAGGATTGGATCATGTAAGTTGGAAAGAGTTACTTGAAGATTCATGGTGTTCAAACGGACTTGTTCACTGGATTCAGATATCTTGCCAGCTTGTCGATCAGTCTTCAGTGTGGCGTAGTATACTTTCTCGTTCAGTGGCTCAACGAGTCTTGTGATTTTTCAGAAAGTGATTTCCTGCCGCATGGAGCTGTCGACCCGAGCGTGGACTCGTTTAGCGGTTGAAGCCCGCAAAATGGAAGATTCCATCAGGGATAAATATCTCACGGAAAAAGCACTCTTCAGTGCTCTATACCGACAGTTCAAGGGTAGCGCCGACCTTTTCAACAGGTAGCCAGCAGATCGGCGTTCGTTTCGGCCAAGATTATGAGAAATGGAGCGTGATGCTCTGATAATCATCTCGAAGTCGCATTTAATCATTTCCGATTGCAGTTTGCCTGACATCAGCATGTTGAGCCCTGAAGCCCTATGGCAACTCAATCAAAACTGTGTCCTGGCACCGTCGGGCTTGGATCTGCTGCTCAGCAACGCGGAGATTTCTTACCCCGAATTCTATCAACGGTGAGAGCGATCAGAAGTGCTATTCATAAACGAGAAACGCTTCCCAGTCAACTCAGGACTAGTCGTTCACAGATATCAATCGGACTTCCGCACGATGCGAGACGTCGTTGGAAAACTTCGAGACGACATAAAAAACTGTGGAGCCGGGCACCACGCGCCCGGACAGGGCGGATACTGAAAACGCAGTCGAAACCGGGAAGCCTCTAATAAAACGAAAAAATCGTTCCTCCTGAATGTTTGTTCATTTATTCATTCGTTTATCCGTCTGTCAGTTCGGTTGCAGGAGTCGCCACTTGACAATAATCGGATCTAAAGGCCAACAATCGCGCGCCGTATGTAGTGATCAAGGCTGAACGCTGAATAACATCGGAGGCAACAACAGGTCAACGGCAAGGTTGGTTAGTGGGATGATTTCAAAAACCTTCAGAGACTGTAAGGAGACCTCCATCCGCAAATGCACGTGGAAACTAACGAGATGGATATTTACAATGATTCCAGTTCAGTACTGTATGCCTAACGATGCGAGTATGAACAAATGGCACATGATTCCTCGAAAAATGATCTCATGATGGTTCGATCGATTAGGTTCCTGGTTCGCATCGACTCGTTCCGATTTCTCCGTCAAATGATCTCTCTATCGATAAATATTCCAAGAATGGGTGGCGGGCTTTTCAAAAAATCGTTCTTTCCGAGAAGATTTCATTTCGACGATCGATAATCCACTGCTCGGTCTTGGTACGGTGAGAAACGTGCCGAGTTTCTCGGTTGGCTGTGGAATCTATTTGTCTCGGCGACGAGCAATCGTTGGAGGTCCTGATAGCTTGGGTCGTTGGCGAAGAATTCGTCAACTGTGAAAGGTCCCGGTCGAATTGCTCTCTGATTTGGTGGGATACGGGGAATTTGCTGTGGCAGCGGATTCGAAATCGGAGCTCCGTACTCCTGGTTCTGGATGAAGGAATCTTGTTGTCTCTGAGCAGAGTATCTCGCTTGGTAGGAGGAGAGCCGCCCACCAGGCAAGTTTATGACCTGAGCGATTTCATCGGTCTTGGGCAGGTGCTGCAAGTGTTCTGGAGTAGCGAAATAATTCGGGGTGCTTATGGGCCTGAATCCGGTCACTGCCTGCGGAGCGCTGAAGGTCGAGGGCTCAGTGGGCGCGAAGGGAATAGGCTGTGTCGAAACGGTCCCCGCTGGAGTACTGGGTTTCCTCCTGCGTTTCTTGGGAACGCGTTTAGCTTCGGTGACAGCAGGTGCCGGCGTGGTGAACCTGGTCGTTTGGAAATAAATGATAGACACAGGAGTCACCGTGGTCCTGTCCGAAGTTACGGAGTCAGGAGTCGCTGTTGATACGGCGGGTTTTTTCTTCCGCTTGACGACTTTCTTGGGGCTGCGCGACGCGGCTGAAGCTTCGGTTGTCACGGGCGCCGCGGTTGGTGCCTCAGGCAACGGCGTCGTCTGCGCGGAATTCGCCCTAACGGGTCGCGATGTACCGATCCGTGTTACAACTCGTTTCTGAGAGAGTCGCGGCGTTGAGGGCTTGGCTTCGCTAACAGCAGATGTTTGAGTCAAGGGTGTTGGAGTCTCTGGGAGACGCGTGTTGGACAACGTGGAAGATGAGGTCGCTGGTGAGGTTCTGGAAACCTGCGTGGTTCGCCTCGGAGGGGGCTTTGTTGGCTCGAACTGGGCAGGAGTTGACGCCGAAAGCGCAGATCTCTGCGAGGGAATCGGAGTGGTTGAAGCTCTCGAAGGCGTTACTGCTACCCTGGTTCTGAAGAGAGATCTTACGGGCGCTGCCGTGGTGATGGGAGCCTCAGTGGTTGGTTTTTCAGGTTCAGGGGTCGCTGTTGGTCGCCGGATACCTCCAGGACGACGGATCTTTTTGGGAGTCTCCGTTGTTACGTCGATCGGAGGACTCGCTGTAGTCGGCAGTTCGATGTTCTGAGATTTCTGAGGATTGGCTGAAAATGAAAGAAAAGCAATCTTAACATCATATAGAAATGGGTAATGGGGGGTCTGGAGAGCTTTTAGGGGAACTCTATCAAGATATCCATGATGATCACGCGGAGAGAACTCGTAAGGATGGAGAAAAGCCGGGGTCGAGTAATGAATTTCTAAGAGCTCTACATACTTAGTCGTCGTGTTATCAGAACTTTGGGTCGTTCACGTTGCACATTCGTCTTGGAACCTCTACCGGTCAGAGGTTCTTTCTTTCTCGGTTTTTCAGTGGTCGTCTCGGTTGCGGAAGACGGTCTCTCTGTTGTTTTGCGCGCTTCCTTCTCGTTTTTCAGCACTTTCCTACTTTTGACTTTGATGACTTTCCTCCGAGGTCTCTGCGTGCTCGAAGATTTCAGAGGTGTTGTGGGCGCGTTCTGGAGGCCTTGGAGGGTCTTGATCTCTTCACCGTTCTTGAAAACTTCGCCGTCGCTGGTACTCACTGAGCTGGCAACGCTGACGACTGGGTTTGGATTATCGCTGGTGAACCTTTGGTTTTTGTAGATGAACACCGGACTGAAATCAGGCGAAGTGGTACCCTGCGAGGGCGCCGATGTAACGGTTTCTGTTCTGGCGACACCATCTTCGAAAACGGTCACTGTCTTCGCGGTTTGAGTAACGACTTTGGTGAAGAATCCTGGCTGAGTGCTGTCCAGAGATCCTGGGCCACTCGGTGTCGTCGTTTGGATGAACAATATCCTGAACGGTGTTTCCGTAGCCTCGTCGGTCTGTCCAAGCGTCGGGTACGACGTCACGAACGTAGACGGTTTCCTGGTGGTTGTCGTCGTTGTCGTAGACGTGGTCGATGGTGTGGTGGTCGAGGCTCGAGCTGAAGTGAACTTCGCCAAAATCTCAGCCTTGGTCAGTTTCTGTTTTGTGGGCTCCGGTGGCTCATAGTTGTTGGTTATTGGTCGATGGTACTTATCAAGTACGGTAATGAGGTTGGCGGGCACGAGGTCTGTCAGGGCTCGCTGGTATTTCGGTCGGCCTTCCGTCTGGTCGGGTGTGGTCTGACCGAGAACGAACGACGACACCGACAGAATCAGAAAAACACTCCGCATTCTCAGCGCTGTTCGGTTACTCGATCGATGTCATGCCGATTCCTGTGGGAAGAATGAGAAATGTTAGAAATTCCTCTCATATCGAGTTGGGTCATTTGTTTTCTGATAGATTAATTGTCTGTATTCTCAACCAGACTCGACTCGTTCTGATATGACTCTATCTCTTCCTCTTCTCCCCGAATTCGATTCTCTTGAAACCGCGGAATTCTATGTTCGGCAAATTGGATCCCACCTGTAACGTCATAAAAAGTAGTACAAGATGACATCTCAACTAAACCGGATCCCCAGCCAGACTTAAGTTTCGTCCCATATCCACTTTGTGCTCTCCCCGTGTCAGGGATTTTCCGTTGTACCTTTGATGAACACAGACCGAACACCTGCGATTCGTCGAAAAATTTCGTCGCTGTCTCGTGAACTCAACCACTTTCATGGCAACGACTACATGGAACATGAATTCCAAGATTATCAATGTTGGACTTGCTTCTGAAGGCGTCCGCCGAACTGGCGCAACGGGAACAAGAGGTGTGAATGGCGATGACTTTGTGAGAGAAGATTTGAAAATATAAAAAGTCACAGAAGTCGCGGCAAATGATCCATTGACACTCGGCTCGGATACGTGGATTGCTTCATCAACTGTTTGACTTCCTGACTCGCTGGCTGGCAGCGAGCTACCGACCAGCCGGTAGCCGGGGAGCTGGCCGGGCTCATTCATGAAATCGTCACCTGAACATCGTTGACGATTCGAAAAAAAAACAAGCCATAACCGCAGACTTTGAATTGTTTTCCGCGTTACCAACGGCGTTCTAGTCGTAGCTTTGTATTGACCTCAGCCACCGGTTCCTCGAGACAAAGATCTGACAGCGTCTCGCCACGCACCACGTGGAAATTTCCATAACCCAAACGAATCAAGGGTGTGCCGCATCTAGGAGCTCGACTTCCCCCATGTGAGCCTGACGTATCGGGAGCATTTTGCATGGATCGTAGAGTCGCTCCGGACCAAGTTCCTCAAGAGCTCGAACTCGATGCAGCCCTTAGTTGAAACGAACATTGAAAACATGGCACCCCCACTGTGGGAGTCTTCCGATTTTCGGTGGAGGATAGTGATGGAATGGGATTCTAGCTTATCACACGATCAACTTTTCGTGAAGAGAAGTAACACAGTCAAAATGAGGTGATGACGTTTGGTTTCCATACTCTCACGAATCACATCGTTGGTAGCAAAGGCTGCCGCTAGAGTAACAATGCAGCAAACTTGAATTTTCTTGACCTTGACTCTTGATTGCTGTAGGAAAACGGCTGGCGTTTCCAAGTCCGACTCACTCAGTAAGTCCGGGCGGACTCTTCCCACCAGCATTTCGCAATCGGTTCTCAGAGACGAGATGCTCGTTCTTGATTCCTCGCACCCTTCGTGAAATTTTTTGGCAATGATCAGAACCAGTCCCAGGGATCTGCGCGAGGCTCGAGTTTTCTGTGGGCTGATTCCACAGTGCATCCATGGGTCTTACAATTAGTTTTGAAATTTCATTCCCACTAATGAGGGATCGTTGAGTTGAAGCAGAAGAAGTCTTTGAATAATGAATTTGATAGTTCTCAGAAATTACGGAAACGAAGCATTTCCAGTTGGAGTTCCCACGTCCTTGGAGATTACTTTCGAAGATGCTCAAAGTCATCATGTTTTGCATGAGGCATGTTGCTGACGGAAAAGATTGGCCGCCCATGCAATCGGTGATCGAAGATCCAGCAGCACAAGGAAGCACACCTGGGTCGTGAGGGATTGGATATTGAGAAGCCGAGATATCTTTCAAAATTTATCTTCTGTGGAACCTGGCTTACTGCCCCTAGTTCTCCTCTACCCACGTCGGCAAACATATAAACGTCGCCGCAGCCGAGAGCTTTTGAGGTGCATTTATGAAAATGAGTTTTTGCGATGTCCGTCATGAAAAATATATTGGCCCAAAATTTCACTGCGCCGGTAGCGCAACAGTCAACTTCGAACCTCTGGGGCTTCTTTGAACATTTTTTTCTCTTCTTCTGCTGCTGACAATGAATCCAGAAGAATGCGCAGTTTTCTTCTTCTCCGAACATTTGAAGAATCACTTAACGAATGCCAGAGAGCAAAAGCGGCATTCCGATATTGAAATAGCGCCATGAATGCATTTGATGCGCGGACAAAGACGATCCAGCTCGGTGGAGGAAAATGAAACGTTTTGCGGGAAAACGATTGGAAATGAAGCGGGAATATTAACACACAGATCCCGTCGACGACGACCCAATCCAGCGAGCGAATCCTTCGCGTCGCTCTTTTCAGAAGAAGAAAAACTCAACCACATCATTGAGGTCAAACAAGGGCTAACATGAGGCATTTGTGCAGTTAAAATCAACCAAGCAAAAACTCCACTTTCGAACCGTTTTCAAGTCTTCCAAGTTGATATCGTATCCCTCAAATCTCGTCGGATTTCTTATCAGAGGAAGTTCACCGAGAACAAAACCGAACTCCAATTGATGAATATCAACACCGGACTTGGATGTCCAACTTGTAAACTTGAGAAGCGACTCGATCCACAGCTCTGACCCATTGTTGTGTTCGATGACAGTTTGGATATTTCAACCGCATGGAAAGAATAGAGAAAACAAGTGTGAGGAATCGTTCGTTGCAAAAGCGGATGTCTCTTTCGGGCTTAGAATCTAACGCGTCCGGGAGACATCTGCGTTTAAACTGAAGCGGGGAAGAACATCTTTCAGCTCGACTGCGAACTAAAAAGTGGCTTGAAGTACGAATCGTTTTGTGGAGAAAGGAAATTCGAATGGTGTTCAGTTGGATTACAAATCGTTTTCGTCTCGAGAGCCATCAGTGACAGCCCGGCTGTCTGTCTGTAGTTGACAGAATAGCTGTCTGGGCTCAAATTGAAAATAACGGGAAGCCATTAGTGGGCGTCCCACTCGTGGGCCGTCGTGACGCTTCGCCGTCTTGAGACAAATCAGAAACCAACAGCAAAAGAATGGAGGGAGGAAATCTCGGAAACAAACACTCCCGAACAGTGTTTAGTGAAATGTAGATTCTGTTTTGAGAAGCTTGCCAGCAATGTCGGGAACCCTCGACGGCAGCATGAGAACCGAGACGACGAGAGGGAAGAGAACAAGTTTACAGGATGCGTTTTGATTCTCAACATAAACCGAATTTAGTTGGGAAACGCTCAAGGCCGCTGTCGTGGGAAGAGACGTCTACGGCTGCCGACGGCATCCTAACGAGACAGTGAATTATTTTTAAACACGCAGCCGACATTTATACGCGTTTGTCTTCGCCAGCAATGAAAATGAGGAATGGAAACCGAACACGAAGGGTGTGGGAGTTTTTCTTTCTTCAGAAATCTGTTCTAAAAGTCGTTTTGCGTAATGCTTTTCTGCATGTGGGCTCGCAACGGGGAAGCCGAAATTTTTGAGCGTCGTCAAGTCAAAACTATTCCAAAGGAGCGATCTAGGAAATGTTTTGCTGATCGACTTGGAAATCCCGATTCGGCAATCAATTCGAATCGAATCGACACCGGCTAAGGTGACGTGACGTCATGGCGTACACTAGATGGAGCTTCGTCGGAAAAAGTTCGCTCTGCCCAAAAAATTGGCCGAATTCGGCGACGAAGATTGGCGGCTACTTAGAAATGTCAGTTCCCATCGTGGAGTGCTTCCTTTCCGTCGTTACTCTGCTTCCCCCCTTTCGTGACGATGAACGAGTGAAGACCCAATACGAGAAAGTAAGTGTGAAAAGCAGAAAGAAAGAAAAGAAGACCGTCATCGTGGAAACGCGTCTCTAACGCAGTTTACGTCGTCCGATGATGCCGGCGCTCTTCAAGGATCACAGTAGTTCCCGAACATCCACGCCCCTTGTGGAATTTCGACAATGACGGGAATTTTCTCGAGATGATTCGCTATTGTGTTTGATTGATCGGGGAGTCGGTTGGGATTCCAAATGAGAAGCGAACGCTACGTGACAGCTTTGGGGCTGAGAGCAACCGTACCATTCGATGCCATCAGTATCGAGGAAGGCATCACAGAAGGAGGATATTCTCATTGCGTTAACCACGAAGACATCGAGCGCGCTGGAATATCATGAGCTCGCCAACCTGTCGACAGAACTGGATGATCAAAATTGATTGCATTCGGTCTTAGGGGAACGAGGGAAAACTAGAAACTCACGCCCTCACCGTCGCTGATGATGACCGAGACGGCAGCGTGAAAAATAAGAAAACGTGTCCGACAACAACAGTGGCAGGAAGTTTTTTGAGTCAACATTTTCGGTTTTTTTTTCATTGCTCCGTCTTTTGGTTCTTCTGCTTCTCTTTCTTCACACTGTTCATTCCGCCATTTGTCAGATTTCGGCTTCCTGTTGTTGCCGTAGCGGAGCTCCACACGTTTGGAAAATTTGAACGGGTCCGCTGACTGTACTTAAACAGGGTAGATCATGATTAGAGCTATAAATTCATTGCGGAAAAATGAGCCGCAGATTCAAGCAAGAAGAAAACATCGAGAACTTTGCGGAAAACTTGAATCGTGATCCAACAAATGAATTATTTCGCGACAGAGTGTCCGATAATAATCGGCGCCGAAGACCACTCCTTGAGCGAAAGCCCTTGTCAAGTGAAATCTACGACCATAAGCCATTTTCCGACCGTCCCAACCCTGATCGACTACTACACCTTCGCATCGCACAAGCCACCGAGAGTTAATCATTGTGCCGTTCTTTCCGCCGAAATCCAGTAGCCGACATTTCCCGACAAAAAGTTCCCGACAATATTAAAATCGTAATCGCTATAATCATTCGCACATCGCGCAACAGAAAAAAAAGGACTCCAGAAACACATAAAAATCGCAAGGCTCTCCATGGATATGTCGCAAAACCTTTTCACACAGAAATTATATTTCCCATGAATTTCACGACGCAAATGTTGACGCAATTAGAGAACCGATTTCCCACTGACTTGAAAACAGCTTCTTCGAAAACTCCGCTATGGACGCTGCCCGGCACAGCGCAATCTGAGAAAGAAATGCACGGCCGAACTCCTCTGTCAAATGCTCAACAATATCCTTATCTGGTGTCCCTCTCAATCGAAAGAAACTCACAGAATCAGGGGACGCAATCAAGGGAAAACGATCGGTCGAGCACGACCGGGCTCAGGTGCGGCACCGAAGTGGCCGTGATTCTGTGGGTCGCCACGTACCGAGCCTTGACATCGAGACGTTTCCTCAGTCTGCCGCAGCCAGTGCTTGTCGAGCCTTCGATTCTAGCGGAACTTGAAAGAACTTCGCTCGAAATGCATTCATCTCTTGAGGAAACCTTAAGTTCATCTTTCATTACTCGGAAACAGAACATAATGAAGCTCACAGAACATATTTTTCCGACAAACATCTCAGAGAAGTTCTGTTTCGTGAGCAATAAAACAACAGCTGATTTCGTGAGAAGAATGACAGGAAGACTAAACGTACGCTATCGACGGAGAACGGTCCACGTCCGACAGCCTCACATGACCGTGGTTTTAGGAGGTTCCAAGCAGAACAAAAGTGTGAAGACACAGAAGCCCAAAGACGTACCTGGCTCGCGTGTGGTTCACTTAGAACGCGCAAGGACGAAAGTGAATTACGTTAGCGAAGTTTGGAATGAATAAAATTGCCGAAAAGCATTCCAAAACGGGTCGAGTAATTATTCTTTTTTTTTTTTTTAAGAAAAGCTTGAAATAGATCATGCTTTGAAGGCGATGTTCTTTTTTCTCTTTTTGTTTTGTTCGTAGAGCGACCGATTAATAGCAGTAGTCGACTAATAGCGCTCATATCGTTATATAATATCATGTTCAAAATTCAACTAGGTTTTTTTGTGTAATCGAGGCACGCGGTGAAATTCTATTCAAAGTTTCTCAGCTGAGAACAAGAATGAGATTTGGCAATCATTTGACGCAGCCGAGCACTGAAGTGACAAGGAGCAATACCCCGCTTCCGTTGTACCTTCTCCGATATTGACATAGATTCCAGTGGAATTGTGCAGCGAGAGAACTCTGAGAGAGTGCAATTCCTGAAGAGGATGAATCATTTGCCTCATGACGACATCCCGACGTGGCTAAAGGGGAGGGGAAGGGGGGATATCTGATGGCCCTCGAGCCACTTGGACTTGGAAGAAATTTTTCGTGAACTTTCAGAGTTTTCAGAAAACCGATATGACACTGCGAGGTTTTTAATTTCTGGAAGTTTTGCGATAAATGGTTACCCATTTCAGACCGTGATCGCTATCGTTTACCGGCATTCTCCATCCAGACTAGAAGCGATCCGGAATAGTAGCGGCTGGTTTATCTCCACATCGGAGATTCTAAAAAAAACCTGCCACCAGAATTAACCTGCTGTTGATTTCGCACGTCCTTGGTTTCGATCAAAAAAGCGGCAATCTTCAAGAATAGCTGCACTCGCTCCCCGTGGAAACCCGAGGTTCAGATGGTTGATTTCGAAATTCAATCCGATAGCAGCTAAATAACCTCGTCGGACAGCTCCTAATTATCGGAGATAAGTGGTTTACATCTCTCAAATTCTCCGTTACGGGGTTTATTTGTGGAACGCATTCGCCGAATTCTTTCGAACGGAGTTCCAAGCCTCGAGTGCAAGCGAATGTTCATATTTGTTGAACTCAACGAATCAGAGTGGAACTTGCGAATGAGTGAGATTTTGTGATAACCCAGCTCGCGCTCGTCGAAATCCTTACGGGTCCGAAAGCGGAAAGTCTGCGAGACAGCGAATCGCGAGGTGTGTTTGTTTGTATGGGCATCGCAAACATTTGACAAACCGATGAAGTTCTCGGAGGAAAGGTTTCCATCGGCGGAAGTTAACTTATGAATCGTAAGCAATTGACAAAGCAACCCGTGAAAACCGGAAGCAGGGTTCGGCCTCAGCACACCTGACTTCCACCCTTTTACGACTTTGAAAGAATGCTGATCGAACACGTCCGCGGTCGCATGATCGCATATCAAGCGGCCGGAATCTATTTCGAAGTTCCTTCTGCTCGTGTGCATTGGATTCGATCTCGAGTTTTGATTTCGGCGTGACTCGAAAAGGTCGGGCTTCGGAGCAAAGGACGAAACAAAAGTCGCTCGTCCCATGCTCGCCGCCGACAAGTAGCCGTCCTGCGGCCATCATTATTGTTGTTGTACGATATTAGCTTCCCACAGTATTCTCTTCGCGGCCAACATTGAACACGCCCACGCTCACACACCTTGTGATAACTAGAGCTTGGAAGTTTAGGCATTAATCATTTTTGAACCTCCATCAATCAATATGAATTGATGGATATTTAGTGAAATAGTGCCTGATTATTCCAGCCCATGACTTTGTTGGGTGAATATCATCGAAGTAATCGACCTCCGATCAATCATTCCATGGATTGATGGAGGCTGATTAATGAATAATGCCTAAACTTCCAAGCTCTAGTGATAACATAATGTTGAAAGATAGCGGGCAGGCTACCGCCAACGAGCTTCTTTCGCGAGTTGTCGCAGGGCATTAATTACCGCGAGCGAACCTCGAGCCGCATGTAAACTAAGAGCCTCCTTCCTCCGCGGAAATTTCATCTTTCCTCTCAGTCATCAGCATAGCGTGAAAAGCAAAGCGTGAATCGAGGAATGGAATAGGGACGGCAATCGTCCAGACGCGGCGGGGAGCTCGGTTCAAATCTGACGGAAATTGATTTCGAAGACGATAGAAATCTCTTCCAGCGTTTCAACAACATTTTATCGGGGATTTGCGGAGTAATTCTCGATGCAGTTTCGTCGGTCGCAGTGTTTTCCGAAGCTTGAACGTGCGGAATTCCATCGATGAAAGCATTCGACATGAATCACATTTTTGTGGGAGCTACTGGGTCGTTTGTTGCGCCACGAATCGATTGATCACCAATACTGAGCGCTGCTCGGGGCATCGATGCCTTTGGAACTGACGCGACCCGAAGGTTCAGCTGTTTTGATTGTGAGCACCCGAAACGAAAGGTCTAAACTCGAAGATGTCGAGTGCTCTCCTTGATTCTGTCGGCAGTGTTCATAAAGAGACTTCGATATCTCAGGTGGTTCACGATATCGAAATAACCCTCTCCGTCTTCTCGAGATTCCGGCATCTTTGATGCGCGCGTCTTTTGTGCTGTCGATCGGCGATTCTTCGGTGATACAATAAATCAATTCAACGACCCTGTTGGATGTGAACGTCAATCAAATCTGTCCGGCCATTCTTCGAGCAGGTGTGAAAGCAACGAGGAGCTGATGGAAAAAAAAAGAAACATGTATACATTTTTCATACCACTGTTTGGAAAGTCAGCCGCCCCTCGTCGAAGTTTCCATTTCAAATGGATGTAGTCATCGCGGAATGAATGCCGATTTGTTCATTTGTTGGATCGTGGCCGGCTCTCTCGGTTTCTGTAGATTTATGATACCGTTCCGTTATTCAGTTTCCCATTCACACCTTGAGCCTCGGCTCTTCGATGCTAATCTGTGGTCGAATAGCAGCGTGAGTCTTGGCACTACGGATCTTTACCTCTCGCGTTCTGGAAGTCTCCGTACTGCGCAGGCTGAGCGAAAATCGGAGGAAATCGTGACAGAACTCAACCGAGATTTCAACACACGAAGACGAATTTGTCAAGAGCTCAGCTGTCTTTTCGATCGGAAACAGTCGTCAAGCTTGAGCGGATGCCACAAAGCCACTTGATTTACAGTGAGGAGCCGCTCAGAATTCGAAACTCCGGGGAGAAGCGTGTGTTGAAACAGAGATAGAATGAAGTGACAAACGGCCGAACTCCTTTCTTCTCGATTCTAAAACGCACACTGGGCGTCGCTTGCCAGACGACCGGCGAGCAGGTATCGTCGTCAATTTCCTTCCGAAGTGAAAAGGTCCACTCGTTCGGGAACGACAGCTGCTGGTTTTTAGTTGTTCTGGTCGGAACAGATTTTGACACTGGTAAGGAGTGAATGTTGAAGAAAGTGAAACACATTAGCAAATGAGGGAACGACGCTGCAGGTGGTTCGCTTCTCTTTCTACATAGTTTCACATCAGCCTCGATCTCGCAACGACTGAGCATTCCAGGCTCGTTGATCATTTCGTTCCGAAAAAGTTTGATTTCGTGTACATCTTTATTCTCGAGGGGAATATGTTAATTCGAATCATTAAGTAGATAGAATTGAATCTACTTTCGGGATGACTTCTCTACTAATTCAAGTCCCGTGGTAGGAATCGAATTACAAAATCCCGACAGGCCAATTGTTGTAAGGAATCGCGTTTGCAGATTAAAACAAAAAAAAACTGATAGTAGAAGTTGAAACCGACCGCCGTGGACCCCTTAATGGAATGAACAAAAAAGAAACTCCGAAATAAAATTCACGTTAAGCACCCAGTTCCGCTCGGCGTGATCATCGCCTTTGTTCCGCTGGGAGACAGACACCTGACCAGGGTTCCAACCAGCGACCGCGAGTGGAGAATCATCATCCGGAATTGATGCGAATCAGTGAGTACAAAAATCCGACGAAATTATTGAAAAGCGATCGGAGCAGAAGCGCGGCAGGAATTCTCACGAGTTTTTGTCCTCGAATCTGCGGGAGCTGCTTGTGACCACGCACACAACGAGATCACAAAAACACAGCAGTCTTCCAAATTTACCCGAACATCAATCGCAATGCGGGATAAGCCAAACGCGGATTCCCCATTTTCCCTTGCTCCCGCAGGAAGTTGTGCCCGTCAGAAGTCTCAATAAATATCGTTCGTGTGAAATCACGAAATCACATCTTTGAAGTCGTTCTTGTCCCACCAATATCGGTTCGAGAATCCTTGCAAGTTAGCCGAAATCGTCATTGCGTGACACCTTCGCGTCGGTCGCAACAGAAACCACCCGCATCTTGAACACTGTGCATTTGTTCCAGCGTTGATCGAGCATCATCTGTTGTCGTTGGACGGTATCTCTTTCATCTTCTCGTTTCTCCAACGCCTTCGCCTCAATTGCCCCCGTCAAGATGCCTCGCTGGCCGATGTATCTTCTCTGAAGTGCGCTTTTGTTTTGCTCACAAAACGTCGTCTCGTCACTCGGTCGAATCTTTCTTCAGCTTTTCTCAATTTGCAAACGCGTCGGACAGAAGGATGCCGACCAGAAAAGAGTCCCTGAATCCTCTTGAAGTCGCGGTTCGAGACGTGAATATCAACAGAAGACACAACGCTCCGAAACTCAGCTCTAACAACGAAAAAAAGAGAGAATACACCAAAATTTCAGCGGCGGCATGCGGATGTGCTGTTGGTGCGCCGGCGGGGACGATGTAGTTGTAGACGCCATCGTCATGAGTGAGATCGATAATTTGCTCGTCGGACGCCGGGTTATCCGGGGTGGAGGGTCAGATCATTTTTTCGAAGCGATGTTAGTTCCGCTACACCTTGTATTCGGCGGATACCCACCCGTCCACCCGCTTGCCCATTGGCGTAAACTGACTTTCGGGACTAACTGAAGCGCTGAATGGATGTTCGCTTGATTCGTCCAACTAACCACAACGGGTCGGATGACCGCCAGCTTCTCCTCAAATGGATTTAGCATTGTATCAATCGACTTGGGGAGACGTTTGGTCTTTACAGCGAACGGTCCAGCGCCGAATTTTCTTTTTTTTCCGCGAACAAATAATTCAAAGCCAAAAACGATTCATCTCTTAGATTCTACGTTGTAAAAAGTATTCCACATATTGCGGTGCGTGCTAATCCAAGCGACCGCTCATCCGTCAGCAGCCCATTTGGACCACGCGGCGTAATAATTTACGTTGGATATCAACAAGTTGGGGCTCTTCGAATCTATTCCTCGTCCCGGCAAGTGGTCAAACGATCAGCAATGAATCGCGGGTGGAGATGCGAAGTGAAGCGACTTCGATTTCCGCGGCCTTTAGATATTCGTTTCCTTCAGTATTCAATCGCCGAAAAATTTTTCACTGTGATCTGTAGTTCCCATTTGAAGTTGCCGGCTGTGGAAAGAAAAAAAAACGTGGACAGCGGGCACCTTGGGCAACCAATGCTTTAATGATTCTGACGTAAACGATGGAATCATTTTGTCCGCTATGAGAACCGTAACGAAAACGGTATTCACTGAAACATCTCAAATTCACAGGAGGTTCCTTCTCCTACTTCCAACACGGAGAATGGATAACTCGAGTCCTGAGTTCTCTCGACGTTTCTTGCGGACAGAGACAGACAACTTGATCGAATTTCAAGTGCGTGGTCAGATTACGGTTTCTGACAGCCGCGGTTATCGCACGGATCTTTGATACTCATTACAAGATCTGTTGGCAGTGGAACCAATGTCCACGCGGACAGTAATTTTCTTTCAACGAGTCCAATGTAAACATTCGTAAGTTTTACTGCGTCTTTCCGAGGTATGTTCAGCTTATCGAACACGGGCCTTGTGGCCTTGTGGACATTCGTATCAACGGAAAGCTGGCTGATAGTTGCCAGCACGCAGTCTCGTTCAATTTGTGAGCAAACCGAAGATTTCGGGATTATTTTGAGACGTTGATACCCACAAGAATGTCGGAACGGATCCGAAGTGTCGGTTTCGGCAGCCGAATAAAAAAACTCGGCTTTTGGAATGGCAGAAGAAGATCGCGAGCTGCTCTTAATGGAGTTTATCAGACGATCGAGCGCGGCCTTCGGACGGATCGGAGAGCGCTCGATCTGTTGTTTACGCAGGTCGGTGCGCTCTTTCGATTCTGCATTTTACCGCCTACGTCATCGTTGCTCCAGCACTTCATTCTTGGTCGCTAAAATGTCGCTATATCGGGGGAAGGATCGTCTCTTTATCTGGTGTTGGCGCCGTCGGCGACAGAAAACTTCCTGTTGCTCGCTCGCTTGTCAGTTGTTGTTTGATGCATTCATTCATCTCACTCGATTGGACTCATTCTTTTCCTTGGATTCTTTCTTTCTTTCGTTTGTTTGATGCCGCGTTTATTCGAATGGAAATTCGTCTTTCTGCCTGACAACTCGACCCCGACACGTCACAGTGACAACTCCTCATCCAGTCAACGACGACCGACGCCGGACGCGTCTCACGCCCCCCTTGGGCAGAAGAAGTCCACAATCACAACAGTCGTCAACTACGCGACGGTGAAGATAGCGATGATAACTCTATATCATCAACAAAGGGAGTTGCTTTCGATTTATGGGTAAAATGTTCCCCCCCAATCGAAAGTACCTATCCACAATTTCCAACGTTCACAGGGAGTACCGGTCTTTTCACATCCTGCCGGCTCGCCTCGTCTTTGGTCAGTGTATGAGAACTCAACTTCCTTCAACTCTTTTCAAACAGTTTTCTCCATTTCTCAGATTGGGAGCGAATTCGCAAACGCCGAATCGAAGTTTTCTCTTTTCAACCACTGTAACGATGTGAACTTAGTCGCCATCTAGGGTCTTATGGCGGGATCATAAAGTTCGCAATTCTTTTCTTTCTCCCGTTTCGTGGTTAAATGCCGTCGGTCCTCATGAAGCGCGTTTTTTTGGCGTTTCATTCTCATTTGGAAATTCAGTATTTCGAATTCATCGTGGTTCTGAGACATCTACAACATCATTGGGAGTTGCTCTGAAATCTCACGGATCAAAATTGATTCCCAACGCCTATTTTTTTTTTGCTTCAATTTCATCGGATGACGCTGATTGGGCAAGTTGCTCCTTCTGCTATAAATAAAGTCTAATTCGAGTTTCGCGTGATTTTCCCACGACCGGTGCGATTCCGTTCATTCTGAGCAACTTCTGTTTACATCACGGTCGCAGTTGTCCAACAAAACGGTGTTTTCTAACGGATATCCTGCGATGGGAGTCTCTTTCTATCGTGACGCGAACACAAAGCCCCCGTAGTTAGATATCGGTTACTTTTCCTTTTAGTTTCAATGCTGCATCATTTCCTCCTCCGGAACATGAACACTTGTCCGTTGTTCTCAAGCTTCCTCAGGAGCAGCAAATCCCCGTAGGGACTGGGAAGCTAGAGTAGAAGCTACTCTTTGTTCAAGAAACTAAGGCATCTGTGATTCTCAGCAATTCTTCTGTAATTCTTCGTGGAGGGGCTTCCGTGACACCGAAGCTTTGCAGTATCGTCCCAATTCTTTCCCACCGGTGGTCAATGGAAATCGAATCCATCTTCGAAGGGAACGGCCGATGAGAATTCTGATTCGATAACGAAGCCGCGAGGATTCCCAAGAATTTGCTCGTTCGGTCAAGCGATGTGAAGTTTTGGCGCAAAGTGTCTGTTCGCCCGCCCGCTTGCCAGGCCGGCTGTTCGCTTTCTCTTGTGACGCGCGACTGCATTTGAAAGTTAAAACATTCTCTTTTCCTTCGTTCTCTTCGCTCGCGTATCCCGATGTTATCGGCAGCGTTATTGTTCTATTGAACCGCGGTCGCCTTCGAAAGGTTCATCTTCGCCTCCGTCTTTCACCTCTAGGATATTCTCTGTCAAAGAATTTTTCGCGAAACAAACGTGACGTAACCAGAAAGCCTTCGTCGAATAACGTCACCGTGTCTCCCGTCGTCACCAAGAGCCGTCGATTCACAACCCAGGATGTTCTCGACATTAATTACCGAAGTCAAAATATGACACAACTTTCAAAAAGTTGCCGTTACAGCTTATTATACGGCGGCACGGTCCTGCTTGACCGCAGCCTTGACAAAGTGCGTGTCGCTGTCGTTGCATAAGAATTTTCTTCTTTCGTCTTTTATCTTAGCGCACTTCGTTTGTGTGTGTCACTGTGTCTTCCTGTGGATTATGCGACAATCCGACCGTGAGGCCGTCAACAGAGAGGCAAAATTCTCCGAAACTTCGGACGCGAATCATCGGTGAGATCATCGTTGAAAGCGCAAAATATTTGCGATTTCTTCTGTTGTCCACGGAACCCCTGATGTTGCGTTGGAACCACTAGAGCATCTACACACTTTTCGACAAAAAATTAGATTTCGACTGCAGCTTGCAATTGTTCAGAGATAGTTGCAACAATCCCGTCCGGTCGACGCATAACTCTTGTCAATGTCAACATCGATCTATCGAGTCGGGCCGCAGTCCGAACACATTGTAGTCAAGTCCACGATGGCGATTTGATGACGATTTTGACGAAATTATGATAATGGAATGAACAAAACCCAACATTCTTCTCATGGCCCCCTGTCAGAGCGTCAGGTTCCCGACCTGCCGAAATAATTAGGATGGATGATGGTCGTTTAGTCGCATCTCATTCCTCCCTCTTTTCCAACAAGGAAAGTCCTAATTGCCATGGGCGAATTCAGTCGATTTCTGTCACCTCGGCGGCTCAAGCTCATCTTGTTAGGCCAGACTGAAAGATTACGGCTCCAGTGAAGAAGCGCTCAAGTTAATTCTTTCCAGAGTTACATAACCCGCGGCCAGATTTCTCGTGTTTTTCCATGGCGCGCGCTGGAAGCGATGTTTCACAAGGACTCTCGCGGGGCTCAGCCCACTGCAGAACAATTCGCGAAACCTGATGAGCCGGGGGCTTTGCTCTAATTCGCGGAGAATCTTTTGTCTAGCAGCAGCCCTCATCTGAAGCAGCGTAATCTTGTTGTGACGATTAAGTGACAAATTATCAAGACACATTCCATCACATGAACTTGCTCGTTGAGGTGTGCGATGTGATTTGACAGTTCGGAACATGGGAGATTCGAGAAGCTTGGCGTCCAGGGAGGGTCTCAGCATCGGGTTCGGGTTCTTTGTTTCGGACGAAGTCACCCAAATCGGTGAAAGGCTGAATCAGCTCAGATTTTCCACCCCCTGTCAACGATTTCCGGTCGAAGCGATGTCCACGCTGCGCACAACACTTCCCCTTCGAACAAAGGACACTTTCAAAGTCAATACGGCCCGTCGACGACTTCACCAAACAGAAAGATAAAAAGACTGGTTTCGAATGGGGCGAATTGCGCGGATTCACGCTTCAGATTACCTGAACTGTGGATTATGACCAACCCGTTCGGCGGTTCTGACGATTTGACGGCCACAATTCACAGATGAGGAATTATTCAAACTGCGGTCCGTTGAGTCCGAAGTTTTGGAGACTCGAATGGCTCACGTCAAATCAAGAGTGGTAATTGACCGTGTTCCAGGAAATAGAAGGGAAAAGTCTGGAACAACGATCAAGTTTTAGATTTCATCAACGACTTGGCGCTTGAAGTGTTTGTGGAAAGTTGAACCTTCGAGGACTGGAGACAGCGAATGTCGAATCAATGAACATCAACCACAAAGCCGTTGATGTCAACTCGTCCGCGAGTCGAGCAAATGAGTAATCAAGTTGCTACAACATGCGGGCAAGCGAGTGAGCGAACGGACGAGCATAATCAAAGTGGGAACGACGAGACAAAATGGTTTCGTTCAAATGTCAACTTCCGACGCTAGATTACGTCACGGCACCCTGGTCAAAAGTGGAGACAAGAGAGTGAGTAAGCGACGGAAGGACTGCCCGCCCGCCCGACGAACGGACGGACGGACAACAATATGAAGATCGGGCGTGTCTGTGTTTGCGCGCGTGCCCTAATGAAGATCACGAAGAGCTGGGAACTGGCCGCAAGGCGACTCAAACTCGAGTCGAATTCTTCTTCGAAACAGCAACTGGCTTCATCCAAATGTCGAACTTTGCGTTCGATTGTCTGTCCACTCTAGTTACCAATCGAGCGGGCGGGCGGGCGATCCGCCGACGCGACGACCGCCAGCTACTTAAGTCATTTGTTATTTGTCATCGCCTTCGACACCGTCGATCATTCTTCCGTTCCGCTTCATTAAAGCAACGTATTTCTTCATCTGTTCGCGCTCTGATCCAGCGTGCTACTCAGAAAACCTTCAATGCAGCGAGGATTTTTCTTTTTGAGCGATTGGGATAAACTCCGGCGGACCAAGCCTGCGGCCGGGGATACCCGTGGAAATCATTACTTTTCAACTAGAACCCTTGAGTCACGACAGATCTCATCGATCGAGACAGCTTTGGTCAAGGTACGTCGACGAATTTCCTCGATTACTTCTTTCCTTCACGTGAATGTACCTTATCCTGAATAATCTATCGGCGTACATTCTGACTATCTGCGCTGACTCCGAATACCACTGAGGATCGGAGATGATTCGTTTCCGTCCAGATATCCGATTCGATTCCTACAATCACTCCCCGACGTAACACACGAGTAAATTTCGGAGTCGAAGCCCTCGCGGCTTCTATCCCCAAAAAGACTCTCCACATCTTTTTGACACTTTCTCGGTATGAAGCCGTTCAGTACGCTGGACAACCTTGAATGGTAAGTGATTCATTCCACACGGGCTCAATGAGCCGAAGAGAATCAGATGGAAGTCGTTTTTTCTTTATCGAATAAGAAACTAGTTTCGCATTGTTTATCATCACTCGGCGTTCGACATCCTCCTGACGTATCTTTCTGGTGAAGCCATCGATCCGATACGTCTGGTCGCACGGGGCGAAATTCGATACTGGAAACCTTGGCCGCGAGGGGGTGACATCGGTGTTTTCGACGACATACTTGTCTTTTCAAGTTGTGCAACAGCAACCATGTAACACGTTGGAAACGACAGCGGCATTCAAGGGTCGTACATTCATTGCTGGCCTATTCATTTCTGGTGGCCGCAGGGGCCGCTTCAACAAACATATCGCTCGAGACGGTCGCTCACCTGTGTGGACAGAATGATTGGCCAGGTAACCAGTCATTCGGTCGGTCGGTCGGTCGGTCTATTTTTTTTTTATTTCGTTCAAATCGTTTGAGCCGGTGGACCGTTCGGAAAGTCATCATTGTATCAAAATCCGTGAATGACCTTTCTCGACGCTGACGATATCCAACCGACATCATTGAGTTAGTTCGGAAGAGTTGAAAATCGCCATGAAAGCATCGATGTCTCCATAATGTGTCATTCATTCGTCTAGAGGAACTTCGGGTTCAATGGGACGCACGCAGACAGACGAACCGTTGATGAAACGGAGACAGACGAGTCGAAAACTTGTTTGACAAACTGACGAGGCTGTGTTTTGCATAACATGACGCTTTTCAAGCCCGTGTCGAATCCATTGCGTCTGACAAACACTCACCGCAAAGTCAGACACACTTTGAATGAAGATCCGCTCAGTTTTTTCTTCTTCTAAACGCTTAAGACAAAGCAAGGTCGACGTTTATCTAAGCTATTCTCTAACGACCGTGCGGCCACTGACCACCGAGCTCGCGATGACAGCACCAGACTATGGGGCGCGCGATGGGCAACGCTAAACAAACGAACAACAACGACGACGCTCGACAAGAAACAGTATCGTTGTCGTGGAACAGCAACCGCAAGCCACGGACGATCGAAATAATCGAACACTCACGATTCTGAGTGAGTCGTGGGGTCGACTAGCGTCCCTTCATCTTTTCGTCGTTCAAGCCCTTCACAGTAAGCAAGTGAGCACGCCGTTGTCGCTCTTCGAGGAAGTTGAGCAAAGCGAGAGGTTTAGCCCCCTTAAAGTAGTTCCAAACCAGTGAAGTAGAAGGTCCACGGAATTGGGGAACGGCTGGGAATCAATAGCTGCGGAATCCGGAGAAATTTTTGGAATTCTTCGCCTCGCGGTCAGCGGGAAGATGAGGATTTTCGTTGATTGGAATGATGTTAATGAAGCTAACGCAACCTTTCGGTCGGAAGTATCCAGGTCGAGTGAAAGGATCCGCCGAAAAATGTCTTAAGACGCAGATGTGAATCACATGCTGAAGAATATTTAGTTCCTAATGCGCCGTTGAGCCGCCGACTATTAATCGATGGAATTACTTCCAAGTCATCGGTTGGAACTGCTGTTTTCCGGTGCGCAATGCATCGACCCGCAGTGGACTAACACCTCTTTCTTTCTCTCTTTCTCTTTCATCAAGTAAATCCTCCTGATCCGAAATCAAAACGTCTGATGAGAGATTCCGCAAATCTTCCCATCCACTACGGCGCTTTCCAACTGCAACTAATTGATTACACCCACCTGTTGGGCTACCTGAGGGGATTCATCAAATTCAATCACCTTCTATCAATCGGATAAGGCGTCGTGGACGTACCCATCTAGTGATTGATGGCGGCGCGATGAAAAAAAAAACTCGTCGGAATAGCTGAACCGCTGGCTCGTGTACTCACGGAAGAATCGATGGTTCAGCGATCAAACATATGACAGAACCGCTATTTTTTTTTGTTGTAGTGTTTGATTCCCAATGAAACAAACAGACCTTGTAAGTATGTGTTTAATTCAGCCGATGACGTTCAGAAATATTGACGTTGCGCCAGGCGGGGTCTTGGTTTGCCGCGTTTTTCGGTGGCCATGACTAAACGGTGCTTGTCCAATATTTGAAAGGACATCCACGTGACTCGCGGCTCATTCAGCCACTTCCCGACCGCAATCGCTCGAACATCGCTTCAGCCAGAAGATAACTGTCTTCGGCTTCTGGACGATCTTAGGTTTCGACAGAAGTTCCACTGTATCCGAGAAACGTCTGATACAGAATGAACATTGAACGCTTCGTTCCCAGTGACATCCAGCTTCAGTTCTCGCGGAAGTGACGACACTTTCAGAAACCGCAAGTGAACCGGCGAAGCGTTGTAAGAGTGAGTTGATTCAGAAACAAGCGAAAGCGTCTCCGCTTCGGTTTCTGTGGTTCGTTACCGGGGCATTCAAGATCTACCTTGGAGCACTCTGTTGTCGATGCCGCCTGCGACGTTTTCGCTTGCCGTCGGTTGTAGTACACCGATTGGACATCGTCTTGTTAGTCCCGGTGACACTTCCCCCGTCCATCCCGGGAAGTGATCCCCTCCCCCATCTCGGCTGTTGTTCTTGCTGTTATTGTTGCCGACGACAACTATTGTCGCAGACTACATAGTTATTTTGTGAACTGAGCAAGCCGAAAGAGGAGGGGAGCAGCGACATTTAGAAACGCCGAAAAACTGGTCGTAGGTCCAAGTTTACTTCTGTGAACGCTGTTTCGAACAATCCGAAAGACCGGCTCAGTTGCTCGCACGCTTCGGAGCATCGTCGAATTGTTTTCGATGCTCAGCGTGAGCCGAACACCTAAAAACTCCTGACCACAACGACCGTAGAAACGAATCGTTGGTTTGCTCGTGCCTTCACGTCCGTCGGCGGCGGCAGCAGCAGCAGCATTCCGTACTAAGTCACGTGGAAGACTGCCCGACAGTTAGCACGGGCCGTCGTTGAGCTTCTGGGATTCACAGAGCGCTGTGGAACGAATTCACGGATGGACTTATGGGGTCCGGTTCCAGTGAAAGTCTCGGCGTCAGTTCCGACAATGCCTGGCAGCGAATTCAATAAAATCGCTCAAAGCAATTCCAGCAACAACGTAGCGATCGAGAACAATAATTTCAGCACCGAAGGCGGCGGCGGCGGATTTTGGGGCGGTTGAGCCCCTACGGGACCGCCGCTAACTACGGGACCACTTTGAAGTTGAGTCAAGAGTGATTGATTCAATTACTAATGATAGTCAAAGCCATTTTCCAGCATTTGATTTCTCAAATTGAAAGAACGCTCGCAGACGGGGTCCGCATAAACGCATAATTTCGATCTGAACAAGAGAGCTTTGGGTGGAGCGAGTCAAAAAGATTTTCGGAGATACCGTAATTGTTTACTTTTTTTTGTTGACCGTTGCCGGCGATCCAAACAGGGCTACAACCGCACGCGCCAGTCATGATCACGATCTAGGAGGGATGATTATCTCGGGGAATGTGCTTGTTCGCTTCAGTCCCGTGGCATGACCGAGTCAGGATCCTGTCGATCCTGGAAGAGGCTCATGGTGACAGAGTTGGCGAAAGAAGCGCTTCCGTTTTCGGTTCTGTACCTTCCCGATGGGATGGGATTGCGCGCTGGAAGAAGGTCACCAAGCCGACAAGGAAGATTTTTGTGGAAGGCGCCAGTACACTCATGGACTAGTCGTGTCCGTCTCCATTTTTTTCGCTTTTTCTTCGTTCGTCGTCACCAAGATCAGCTGGTCCCGCGCAAGTTGGACGCAGCGCCGTCAAACGTCGCATGATGAGCTCGAGTTTCCGGTAGGGATTTTGGTTCGTTTCTCACCGGCCGGCGATTCATCGTGATTTCGCATCGGCTTCTCACCTCAATCATTCGTTTCACAGACGCCTCGCCGGACCGCTTTTTGGATACCGGCGCGGCGTTCAAGTTCTAGCGCGTGACATAATGTTTCCCTCAGAAAAATCGCCGTTGTACTTTTCCGGACGCGTAACTTTCATTCATCGCATAATGTCCATTGGGACAGATCGAGTTTTCCATTCTCTCCACCTCGATTTCGGTTGCCAACATCCGCAGTCGATGTCGGACCGACTGCATCGTGCGAACTACGTTGTTCATCCCGAAGCTTATTACGGAGCGCCTGGGACACTGGCGGCACTTTTGACATCTGATGACACCGACACCGATGTCTGAATTTAGCTGAACATTGTTTTCGGGAAAGTTGTCCTTCGGAATTTCTCGTTTCGCTATCAGTGGTTTGGAGTCGAATCACGTTCAGCGTAGGCCGCCGCGTCCGCTGTCGTAGCGTAGCAGTGGCAGAACGTACGGTCCAAGAATTCGACATTGAAACAGCATCGGCGGGCCATAGTTATCTGTCGCAGGCTATTATATAATTTAGCCTTCATTTTCGACGAAGTAGAAAGAGACAAAGTCAAACTGAGCTCGGGTCGTCGCGTCGAATGACTTCTGGGGCTAGCTTTTCAAATTTCACCCGAGTCCCATTGAAAGCCGAATACCATTAACTTCGGAAACCATAGAAGTAATCTTCTTTTCCTCAGTGTCCGAATGAATGTGAAGAATACGAGAATTTCTGGTCCCTTTTGAAGAAGGGTCACTACAGGCTTCGGAGAAGGGCAACTCCTACATATGTATATTGGTCGGCTCGATTTTGATTTGAGGAGCACCTTCAAGACATCATCATTCATGTCATTCCATTCCACTCACGGGAGTTTGACGTAATTTTGGTTCCCATGTGTCGTCAAACATCCGGCAGACATGCGTTTCACGGGATGCACTTAATCTATTTGTGTATGAGAAAATGTCATTTTCAAAACAATGCGGCCGCAAATGACAGCGTCAGTGAGTCGAAGGGGCTTCCAAGTAACAAGCGCACTCAATTTGCATAACGGGTGACATTTGATGAAATCCGCGTAAGTTTCCCGTCGAATTCGTCATCCATCTCTTGAGTAATGAGATTCTTTGTCGTGATTTCGACAAAGTGCCGATCTTGACTACTTGAGGAATCTCACACTCTGAGTGAAACCTCGAGCTGTCGAAAAAAGAGAAATCTTCGATGCTCGAAATCGCCGTTCACCGAGCGATGTTGGAAGTCGCCCGAACGTTATTCGAGATAATGTTCGTGTGAAAGCTGCAGTAACCTGCAGTTTGAAGCCGCCACTTCAGTCCGCGTGTAGAAATTCCACCCGCGGGCGTGTTCACTGATGCTGCGTCGAATAGGAACAATCGGGGCTTCATTTCACTCTCGGTTATTGTCTCCAAATTGAATGAAAGCTTCAATTTGAATCCGGGAACGTGAAAAGGCTCTTAGAATTCTGGGGGATTCGAGGATCCCGTTTCGACTCGAGAGAAAGAGCTGAGTGGTCGTTTATGCGAACAAATATCGAAATCTAAACAAACGAGGGCCGAGTCATTGAGACAAGGTCATGATCGCGAGTCCTAGAGAAACGAATACTATCGCTTCCAATCCGTTGCTCTGCTTTCTTGTGTCCGTCCGCAGCTTTGAACCGATCCTGAAACCCTGACGACAAATCCGTGCTTCTTCGCCAGAGCCTCGTTCCACAAAAAGGACAAGGAAAGTGGAAGAATCGGAACGAGGAGAAGATGGAAGAAAGCGCAAGTTACAAAATAATTTTTGCTCGAACACGACAAACGCTCTGACCATTGTTGACTCGAGTTCGTCGTTCCAGCTGGACGATGGGAAAAATATTTGAAAACGCGTTTAGGCGAAAAACTTCTCTTTGGAAGCCACGAGCGCTTTGAAACATCCCCAGATTTGAGTGACGACACTGTGTACACAGTGCGCGGGTTATTTGCGGGTTTTCGTGGTGTGAAAGGTCATCACTCGAATAATATACCGCTTTTAAACGAACACCTGCAGATTTTCTAAATTGATTTCCGTTATCACTTGGGCTCGCGGTTTTGAGACCTCGCACTTACCAGAGAGTTGAAAAGTTGAAAGGTATTCCCGAGTCGAACTCTGGCAGAGTCCGATAATCCTCGATTTCACAGAGAAGAACACATTCACTGATGAACTGTCCTCGGAGCGGGCGCTGATGACTCGATCAAATCAAATTAACTCGAACGTATCTTATGAGGAGGAAAGGACACGAGTAACGGACGGCACACAAAAACTAGGGGTACTCGCGAACGTCCGACGTTTTCTCAAACCGGTGTTGTGCATCGGGGTGGCAGAGCGCGATGTCTTCTTGCCACCGACCACCGTCGCGGAAAGGGCGTTTGGCTCCGCACTCGCCCCCGACCATTGCTACCGTCTTAGCCGGGTGAAAGTATCTGGAAGAATCCGATACGTTTTGTTCATCGCTTTCCGAATGATAGGTTACTTCGTGTGGCGACTCGGTCGGCAGAACCCAGAGCTTTGTCGTTGTTCCAGATTCCGATCAACGCAGGGCCAAATCTTTTCCAGATTTTCTCTCCTATGCAATCAGCAACTTGAAATGGACAAGCTACCCCGAGTTGACTTTGTTTGAATCGCATGCAATCCATAGAATTGGGAAAAAGAAATCCTCTTATTTGATTTGGCGTCGATTTGTCCATGCTTTCCAGGGGTAAGAGCTGTATCGCAGCAAAACGTCGATGTGAAATCATAATTCGGCGTCCGATTCGACGGGACTGAAGTGTCATTGGTGCAACCTGTAGTGGACATTCAGATTTGCGGACGGTGAGACCGCAACCGATGGTATCTACCTCTACCGAGTATGTAGAAAAAACTGTATTCTCTCGTCGAGGAGAAACCCGAGGATTTCTTGCCAAGCTTCGCGAGTTATCCATGGATAACGGTTTGTCAAGGAGCGAAGGACCGCGGAGTCCCTTGGAATACTCGAATTTCGACATGAAGTGGGCATTGTGGAACGCTTTAGGTGAGGTTGAAAAAATAGAAATGCCTCTTTACAGGGCATGCTCTGCTATCTTATTTCCAGCGGGCACGTTGGGGAGGGTCGAAACATTTTCCGGGCATACCTCGCAATCAGAGGAAAGTTTGCAATCGATTCAGATGCAATGAAGACTCAGTCGAGCTTCATAAACTGTTGTTGAGACAAAACTTTCGAGAACATTCGACTGCCGGGAAGCTGGAAACAAACATCTGATGTTCACATGGATCTTTATCAACGTAGTTGCATAACAAATCATCGAGTCAGCCCAGTTAAATATCAGCCGGATATCGTGGGTAGTTCTCCGCTTCTCGTGTCCGTCGCTTCGGGATGGATCCCATGCTGTTCTGCAACACGCTCGGGCACTAACTACACACCCCGTGTGACTTGGTTGTGTTTCGCGGCCGGTCTTCTCGATCTCTTCAAAAACACTCCTCCGTATGGAGGCCCAAAACATGAATTTTAGAGAATTCACAAAAGTTTCCTCGAAACTCGAGAATCAAGAGCGCTTGAGTAGCTCTCTAATCAGAGCTCACGATGCTGAATTATTTGGACGGACTTTTTTCTAAAATCGGACACCGGATGTTCTTCCAAGGATGTTCGTCATAGGGCATATCGGAACAGAAATCGTGGCGTGATCAGAGTCTGCTCCCAACGCATTGTTTGAAGGAACTGCTTCATCGGTCAGCCGGTGTCAGCGCAACCCCGCCATGAAATGAACTCGCGACGGATGGAAGTAGTCTTGATTCGAGAAATGATCGATGGAAGTCGTCTCACGTTGTCGCCGCACGGGTAGAAAACTTTTGAAAGTGTGGGAAAAAAACGCGCGAATCTGATGGGAAAGAAATCTCGTCACACCATTCACGATAGATGTTATTTTGAGCCTGCTATGAATTTGGATGCGCTTACGTTCCGTCCTGGAATCCATCTCGATGGCAATATTTACCCAAATCAAACTGATGTGAATCTCGCTTGTTCAAAATTCGTCCAAGAGCCGTTCCCCGGACGCGAGCGCGGAAGCCGCTCGGCGCGGCGTTGGGCCGCTACCGTACGGCGGATCGGACACTTTCGTTTTAAATGGCGCTTAGGAATCGATGGCATCGAACATCCTTCTTTATCCCGCCGGAATAAATGGCGAATCTGACATTGGCTGCCAAAGAAGTTCTGATTGGACAAGAAAGGCTCACCTCATGCTGCCACGAATCGCTCCGAGTATGTGATCTGAGTGAGCAGAACGACGTTTCACTCGTCCTTCTGTCGTTCCCAAGTTTAGACCTCGAGAAGCACGGTCATCCGATTCGGAATCGAATCTTTTCGAAGGCAGTCTCGCGAGCCGGATGCCCCGTTGCTGGCTGAGCATGCACTGTAAACGATAGCGAATCTGACTGGGCGACCATCGGGCCGATTCTTGGTCGACCACCTCGAAGTGATTTCTCATCATTCCCATTCTGCTCAAAGCAAATACTAAACGTATTCGTTCCGTCAGTCGACCATGACCGAGGAATTCATTCAGAATCAACGAGACTTTAGAAGAATTGTATCTCTAGCGGTCAGCGCGCTTTGAATGCTGACCATTCGGTGGTAGGCAACTTCGATAGTTTGTTGAGTTTTGGATCGGACGCCGCGCCGGAGTATCGAAAATCATTCAAAAGGCAGCCCCGTTTTTATGCTTCATACACAGATATATTTCAGCGCCGTTCGCGTCAACATCGATTTGAAATCTGAGTGTTGACTTCATCTGAGATTTGTCCAAACTTGCGAAAAGTTCATCATGACTGAGATGGCCACTGATTCGAAGTATGTTTGGCCTGATTGAAGCGCTCGATGGGCTGATTGAGAGCTGGTCACTCATTGCATTTACTTAGAAAACTTGAACTGATGTTTAATAGAGCCCATATCGGACTAAGTCCTTGACATTTTAGAAGAGAAAGTCCCAATCAGGCACTCAAAAATAGAAATACGACAGATTCAACGGGGATGTCCGAGATAAGGTGATGCAACGTGAACTGTTTAGGAATGCATTGTTATCCATAGTCACTTCAAGTACTCGAGGCTCACTCGGAATTTATCATGGCAATCCGATGGGAAGTTATTCCGAAAATTCCAAATTTTCGAGGAGGATGGAAAGTTTCAGTCGATTACAGCCAACCCACGGAGAAAAATGGACGAACTTATCGCCGATTGAATTTCGCGAGAGTTCCTCGAAACTTCGGTTGCTTGAGTTCGATTTTTCTCAGACGACTAGCTCAGTTCGCCGTAAACCCAGAAAGACTCTTCCAAAACAATGGTAACGAACGAACAAAAGCGCGCGAGGGATGACCGAACTTACGGTTGGATGGTTGAGTTTCTATCGATTTTTTAACGCTGTTGCTGCCCGAAGCCGTAAAGAACAAGTCGAAGTCGTCTGACCGAATTCTGCTTCGTCCTATGCTCCATTGGTTGAAATTTCCTCCTAGTTGTGAGCCCGACCGCCGGATGCTAAAAGGATCAGGGTTTTTATCCTCCCATTCATCGTGTTGCAGCTTCACACAACTATCCTCGTCTGCTGATTTCTTTGGAACACCAAGACGACACTTGTGGGTCTTTCCAAACAAGGAGGAGGCTCGATTCTAAGTGCTCAACTCATCCTATGAGACTCATTTGCTTTGCTCCAGAAGACTTTTCCGAAGTGTGCGGAACGATCCTAGATGATCGATACCTGAACCTAACTCTTGACTTCATACTATCTCGGAAAATGCTTCCAGACTTTTTCCCAGACTCGAAAGGGCTGCATCAGGCTTGATTGTTCGACGTCGAGCGACATGCTCCCGAGTTCCTCTCCATCCTAATGTATCATTCAGGGCAGGACTCCTGATCCATCCCGTATAATATGTTGCATCAGAACTCCGAGACCTTAGGAAATTCAGGAATTATTCATCTTCCCGAGTCTCAAACCGTCCCGATAGATAGAACGATAGATAGAGTTACGAAGGAAGCCTATCATTCCTAACTTTGGGCATGACTAGGGCTGGGCGTTCGTCGCGGCATTTTAGGGGAAATTTCATGGTCGCCTTATTCCACCTCAAATTTCGCGGATCCGCGACGCATAGCCCGGAGTCACGTGGAAGAACCAAAAAAGGAGTAGCATGTATCGTAATGAATCTTTCCCGCGGGCCCGGAAAAGCTTACTCTTATTTCACGCGTTCAACGAAGTGGGGGCGCTAGTGCGGTCGTGTTCAATCTAACGACGCGGTGACTGAAATCGCGATCATGGGCACAGATTCCATCATTGGTTGATCATAAATCCAATAACAGGTCTCAAGGAACACGCGGTCTGTTCTCCAGAGACCTCGAGTCTCTTTTGTGGATTCCAGCTTATGCTTTCTCGGGTGAGACTTCACAGAGAGTAGTCCCAAGGGCCACTCGTCTCCACAATTCCCGAAAGAAGCTTGGTTAAACGTCAAAGGGCTGCCCCTCGTCTGAGAGCTGGGGCTTTTCCTCGGAGTTATGTGCCACGAACGAAGGATTTTGATACCACTTTCGTCTCCTGGGAAGCGGATCTCGTCATTTTCTGTCCCTTGATATTTAATTTATTTATTATTGTTTTCTGTCCGGCATATTGAGAGTAAGAAGAAATCGTTTGACTTTCTAACAAGCTGTCGAGTTCACCGATCCGAAACTCCTCCAATATTCACAATCGCTGATTATAGTGCTACATTTCATCACCGGGAGATGCGATTAGACCACCTTCGAGAAATCCCCAGAGGACACCACATGCACGTTTCATACAGACCAAGCGAACAATTGGGTCATATCGGCAATTAATGATCGGAAGGTTCCCTTGAAGTGGAATGTCGGAAGCAGATCATCTTTTTTTGCCACAAAAATCCTCAAACACCGATCCGGCCCACATCAGTGAATTCCGTCGATGGCTCTCGTTGAAGTGCCACTGACGATCTGAAGCAGGCAGGATCCCGGTAGCTGTCAATCATTTTGAGTCAGGAAGGTGCAGCGCGCAATCATTATCGAGTTAACGTCAAATGCACGTCTCACACCATTGGAAGATTTCGAAGCCGCATCGCTCCCAAAGGATCAGGATGTTTCGGCCGTGGATTTAGCACTCGTTATTTCCGACCGACGAAGCGGCCACCTTCGACTACCGTTCGTATCTCGATGATCGAACGCATGGAGAGCGGCGCCTATCGTCATGTTCTGGAATAACTACCGAATGGAACACCTAGCTTTTAAGAAAGCCGACAAAAATAACGCTTCGTGCAACCTTCGCGAGGGCGCGGTTAGTTATTGGGCCCAGTTTTGACATCAATACCCTTCAATAACCTTGCCTGGTTGGGGCATAGCGCGAATTTATGCCCGGCAACGCATCAATCAATGGGCGGAATAAAGTCTGAGTGAGAATTTTTCTTATTTTTTTTTCTCCCATTCTCCAGCCACCACGGTTTAACCTTCCAGTACGGTGCGAACGGCGGCAGTGAACCGAACGCTTTTCTGATAGAATTTCTGAATGTTTTTATGCTCGCGAATTGATGATGATAATAACAATAATAATACTAGCGATGATGATGAACAGTGATGCTTTTCATAGATGCCAAAAAATTGTGGTTTTACCATCTTTCGATAAGCGAAATTGTTTCCGGGTTACCGAACCCACTGTCCATAGTTTACCAGAAAGTAAAGCAGCAGGAGATCAATTCGATGAAACGCCGCGGTTATCACTCGAAGTCGGAGGATTTTCTTCTCCTGGATGCCTCGCATCAATCGAAGACGAAATTCAGAGGAGACTCGAGCTATGCCTCTCATGATCTCATGACAGCACAGTTGAAGTATTCGGGGCGTTGATCGGAGCCGTTGCAGCGACAAAACTCTGTCAATCCTGTTCTCCGAATGTGTTTCCATCCCTGTTTCACAGTGATCGATTGCACCCCTAGCAGCGAAACCTTGGAAATCACCCTTCCGGAATTCCAAGACGAATTCGAATGAAGACCGCCGGGACGAGATGTTCGCGTTTGAATTCCGTGATCTGAACGTACTTGACGAATCATCATATACCTTGGTACCGTTTTTTCTCCGCACAAAACCTTCGCACCGAACTTCCTCCCGGCTCCCGATTACAAACCCAAATATTCCACGATTGGAGCTCAGGTTGCCAGAGCCCGTATGATATTTGAGGACTTCTCGTTGTTGAATACTTGTCCATTCAGGAGTTTCCCGAGTTATCGAGGATGACTTGTTGTGTATCCAATATTCCGACAACTTTACAGAAATTCCCTGAACATAATATTCGCATTGTCACCGCTGTTGGAATTCCAAGCACTTTCGCAATGTCTCCGAAGGCGATGGAATCGGTGTATGAAGTTCTCAAGCGTCCGTCTGCTCCCTGGCCAAGAAGCTCCAGAAGGCAAAACGTAATTCGATCCCCGCACCGGGAACTTGCGGCCACCTCATAAATATTCACTGAGCGAAGCTCTCCAGGAACTTCCACGAGGTCGACCACATCTTCAGCTTTGCATCACCATGTTTCGGCTGTTCAGAATTTCTTGCATGGCTCAAATTTCCGATCCATGGGACGCTGTCTGCATGAGTTCTGTCGCACAGAAATTGAATACTTGTGAGTCACCGTCACGAAGGGTCCGTGATTGAAGCTAATTTACCCGCGGAGAGTTTTTTCCGATGAATGAAACGAAATCCACATTTACCTCGCGTACAAGGGCCTTCTATCCGGGATTTTGGTGTAAATAATTGAGAATTAGATTCCGGTTTCGAAAGCATCCATAAAATGCCTCAATCAAGTTGAGGATGAAGACCTTTTCTGCATAGAACCAGAATTAAACCAGCTCCACCAACAACTCGAGCTGTGTCACCGAAATAGAATCTATTGACTGAATCTCAGGTAGCGTCCGTTCTCGAATCGTGTTCCCGATTTTTGTCAAGGTGTCGGTCTTCACATCAGTTGACCGCGGGGTTTCGCATGTACAACGTGAGCAGTTCGGATTTTTCCCGCGTTCGCCGTCTTCCAGACAAGCTAGTCGAACGAAGGTTCTCCCAGTTTATCGAATGGAATGTTTTTTTCCCTCGATGAATGCTAGGCGTCCATGGAAGAAGTAGCATATGACCCTCGGCGGGGTTTCCGATGACGGATCCCTTGACACCACTTAGGGGCCACAACCCCTCCCGTGACACACCTTCGACGACTACCGCCCGAACGCATAACTAGTCGGGAACCGGCCATCCTAGCTGTTTGTGTTTTTTTTTTTGGTTCGTTAGATGCCTTTTCTGTCCGGAAACGCTCGAATCGTGATTTCACGAAAGCGGACAACCCAACGAGAATCTCAGAATGCGGTTCAGATCGGTCAAAAATCAAGGCGAAGCTGCTTCCGAGGACTCCTGCCGCAGATTCGGTTTTGCTCGAAACAAAAACATTTCACAGAAGGATCTTAACGTTCGTTCCTGAAGGCATTGACAGAGTTGTTGGAAAGCCTGTGACAAAGTTTGATCCCGGCGAAAGCGGTCGCAATCGCCACCGACGAAAAGCGAGAAAAAAAGAGCGAGTAACGTCGAAATAGATTCAAATTCGATTCATTATATTTCCTTTTCTTCTACTTCTTCACGAGTTGCCCGATCAGCATCTTCGGTCCTCTCGGCAACAACTTCCGACGGTTAACGCGTAAATATCTCATCTTTGAAAAATACTCTGGTGGTTTTTGTTTCATCGACAAAAACACTTCCTTCCAGTTGATCGGAGACAATGGCTCCGCCGTACGCAAATGGCTTTTCCAAACGGAATTTCATCATAGATGTAGATTTACTGCGGTCGTCAACGGCACGAGCGTGATGCGAAGGCGTGTCCAAGCGATACTCATCGCCGACATTTTCCGACTGTCGTTTGGACTTCGAAAAACATCAAGTTTGATAAAAGGAGTGAATCAATCACCGAGCGATCTGCGATTTTCATGAATTCGATTATGAATTTCGACATGAGACGATGTCGTGCACTTCTGATCCCGGCGGAATCGATGGAGATCGGTCGAGGGGTAGTTCATGAATTCGCTCGAGGATCTTGGACCCACAAACTATGAATTTTGTGTAGGATCAGAGGGAAAACATTCCAATGGAGCCAATAATAATTTTATTGAGGCAGAAAGCTTGGACCTTGGATCCGTAATAAGCACGCACCTATATCTATGGTCGTGTTATCAGCGGAAAGCTATCAAAAACGAATCATGACCACCAGAACATCAACACACCTCTTTAGTGGCGGCATGTTGATTATGAAGGATTACATTGGAGCATGGAACTCTGTCGAGAAGAACGATGAATTCTGTGTGGAACCCTCATCATTCGTCGCTAAGGCGTTTCCTGGTTAGATCTGTTGGCGGAATGGCTTTCAATAAAAGCTTTCGTTCTAGATTCAATCCAATTGTGGTTAAATTGAATTTCTTCCCAAGGTCGCTTTCCTTGAAAGATTTCCGATTCGTCCAGATCGTGTCCTGTCCGGATTCCAGATCTCACGAAATTATCCCGTCGGTAAGAAAAAATATCCATACTTCATGTTTGTCGAAAGCTTTCCGGATTCATGGAGAAATAATTTGGGAACGGCCTCGGAACTATTTCGTTCCTGGAGGCTCCGATGCAAAATAATTTTTACTGCTTCCTCGCCAATCTAACGGGCCCGCTCCGCGTCAAGGGTAGTGATCAAGTATCCGCGAACCGGCCAATCTTGCGGTTCCGTTTCGGTGGAGTATCTCGGCATCTTCTGAAACGAATCCGCTCTTTCCATTGATTTCGTTTAAGCGCAACTCGGGCATAAAAAAACATGAACTCTGAATCATACAGATTATCTACGCTGCTTCTTAGGCGCGAAATGCTTGAAAGGACCACGACGAACTCATTCTTTATCTCAACTGAGGGCTCCCATGCGGAGAAGGCGGCGGGACTGTAGCTCGGAGCAGGAAGCTTTCCACAAATTAACGATTCCGAATTCATTGAGAAGGAAAATCTGAAACGAGTAGATATCGTACTTCACGGCGCGAAAGTCTTTTCTATTCAATTCCGATTCGCTCACTGCGACAAGTCAGCCTCAACATTGAACAATGTGCCGAGTCGTGTGGCGATAGGTTCATCGAGCACGGACGGCAGATGACTTTCGAAAGAGTCTGCCAAGAAAGCATCTCCTCTGGCTCATGTTTTTAGAGCGCAGAATTCTGTTTCTGAATTCTGAGGCGTTTCGTTCGAATTGTCGTTTGTCACAAAGACGTGTTTCAGCTAAATAAGCGCCTCGACGAAAATGGGAAAATAATGTTTCGTGAATCGCCGGAATCACATCATTCACAAGTCGTTACGGCAGCTGCACGCTTTTTAAAGTTCAATCAGTCCATCAATCGATCGATCGATCAATCAAGCTCCCGTTGGACGTTCAATCAACGTCTCGGAACGCGGAAACCGCTCTTACGCCATTTTCTCTGTCGGAAAAGCATGAATATTTTGAAGAAGTTTTACTTTACAATGAAAATCGGAGAGAAAACAAATGGACGACAATTTATTCCTCTTCTATCATCTCTTTTCCGTGAGTGTACACAATCTCAGATTTGTTCAACACGATACTCAAGCTGTAGCGCGCTGGGAACGTGAGCGGAGTTGCTTAGGGAACTCCGAGGTGATTGTTTCCTAGATTCGTTGGTTGTGCTTTTCATCTTGTGTCGTCGCAAAAGACCCGTTGGTGTCGACGTCTACTCCAGAATGCGTCATATTCCAGCCTCTACGGCGATGGCGGGAGGATCACATTTTCCAGCAATCCCATGATTTCCTAACGAGGAAAGTCATTTTGACAGACTTCTGGAGCGCAATCTTCGACTTTCAAAAGATGAGTTCCATCTTGTCCGCCCCCGAAGTCTCACGTCACTTGTCGCTCAGTACAGCTTCTGCGGCCCGCCTCGGGTTCGGGACTCATCTGGTGGCCCGACTTAGACGTGAAGTTGCTCGCCCCTGTTTTATGACAATAAAGACATGAAGTTCTCTACAGTCACCAACATACTCATGTGAATAATATCGTGTTTCATGCTGGATGAGATAGTTTCAATGAATGCTTCTGTTAGGGACTCTGATGACACTGGGGAGAAGTGACAACTTTCCATGCAGAATGGTATTCAGTGTCCGCGGGCTGGTGCGACATCATCGACGTGACCTCATAAAGTTCGATCATGTCTGAAAAAAGAGGCTTTCTCCTCCACAACCACCCCCCCCCCTTGAGAAAATGAAGAGATTCAGATTGATTGATTCATGCAGCTTTCTTGACAAGATTGCTATGCCGGCCCACAGAACAGAATAATGACTGCAACTGACCTTCTCAGCGAGACATCCAGGGACCTATCCTAGGTCCAGGTCCAATGTCGAAATCGACTCCGATCGTGTTTGTGGGGATTCTGACACATCTGGTGTTTGGCCTATTGAGCACTGAGACCGGGCAGAGTTTTCCATAAGAACTGTTTCCATTCAGGTGCGCACAACGAACTCTGCGTACCATGATTTTCTCAGATAACGAACTTCTAAGACGATTCTTGTCATACCATCGAACATTCTCCGTTTTGAGGGGTCGTGCTCCACGGTCATCCTAAAGTCGGGTGAAATTCGCTAAATGAAATCATTACCAATGTCCTTTTGTCTCGCTTCCGTCCTTCTTAAAACGTCCACGTGGTTATGTTCCAAGGCTCTTTGAGCATTCGTTGGGTTCACTGCGAGAAGCTCACAACCAGCCACAAACAAACCTCGGTGATACAACGTCCGGGTCATCAAAAAGGGGAGCAACCGATCGCTCATCGATATCGTGAGCCTTTATTTGGATCAGATAATTTCGTCAAGTCCATTTCTGCCTTGAAAACCATACCTAACAGAGCCGTTTCGCCTCGAAATCTGTTAACAGCTAGAAGTCCACGCGAACGCGTACGGTGGAAAGTTCCTTGCGCTATGCCACACAAGTTGTTCGACGACGCCCGCTGGTGCGTCCGGGCACCGACAACTGGGCAAAAAAAACTGGTCAAACGAACAACTGGGCAAATGGGCCACTTTGGGTTAAGTTAGGTTAGTTTCCCAAATATCAATTTGCCCAGTTGTCTTTTGTCCACTTGTCCGCTTTGCCCACTTTTCCAGTAACCGATGCGTTATATCATGCTCAAACGCGCAAAATTGGTAAGACACTTGCTTGTTCGCGGTGTACGGCGGTCTCTTCGAACTACACGTGGACCTACATTGAGAGGTTTTGCACGTGTGTCGGAGTCTCAGATTCAAATTTCGATCTGACTCAAAGAAGGAAACTTGACTCAGGACCCGGGTAGGGCGTCTGATGTGGGGAGTCGTCTCCCCGATCTCCTCGTCCCGAAAACGAGGACTCTCTCAGATCCTTTGTGCTCTTGATTTCGGAAAATTTCGCAGAATTGCTGCAAATTCTTGGAAAGTTTTCTGTTCCCAGCTCTCATATTGCGAGAGAAAACTTGATTTCCACGGCACATATGAGTTTGACTTAAGTTACGGTAAGCGGGGTCCAGGGTTGACGTATAATGAGTTGTTGGTTGCTCGCCTAGATGCTCCGGTAATGAGAACTGAGCATCAAAACAACTAAAATCGTCGTCTTGAGAGGAAAATTGTCGTGTTTTGTCGCGGAATTTCTCGCGGACCTTCAGAAATTCAACATTCGCTCGAGAAAACAAAGAATATGGGGAACTTCTTCGTGAACCGGATTGAGCTTTGCTGTGATTCATCTTACTATCAGAGCAGGGGCGACGAATTCTCAGTTAGAATGAGAATCGGGCTATCCGCTGCAGACACTTCAGGGGACGGAGACTGGGTGTCGAGCGGCATCGGAGTTGAGGAAAAGTGCGGAGATCTTTTCTCTGTCCTTCGAATGTCTGATGTTCAGCTCCGTTCTTGGATTGAGTTTTGAGAATTTCGGTAGCAGATAAGGATGAGCAAAACTTGGAAAAGTTTTTGTCTCCCGTCTCCACGTTCTGGATAATGCGGCAGCCGTCAAGGTATCCGAAGGCAAGAAAGTGTGGCATCTTCGTTTGTCCTTCACCTCGCACGTCAGTTCGGAATTTCGTGTCATCGGCGCCGAGAACCATCGTGAATGCCCGTGTACAGCAGCTCCTCAACCACCGAGACATTTTCCTTTCTTCGGATGATGAGTCGGCTTCCGTCGCTTACTTCGGTCGCCTGACAATTATTCAACTTTCGAAATGTCGATGTCAACATGATATACCCTACCTGCCTGCCTGCTTGCCTGCCGGCAGGTCAATAGCCTCGAACTGAGATTCGTATCCGCGTACGTCAGTGTTTTTTTCACCATGTCAGAACCAACGGAAGAACGTCGAGACAAGCCGGGAGCGTAATCCGCGCCAGATGTCAATGCGTCGGATACAGACACTCAAGTGAGACGTTTAAACGTTTTTTCTACTCAAAGTTGGAGAAAAAGAGCAGCGAATGATAAGCGGTTCTTCCCGGCTATTCTTCATAGTTCTCCAAAAGCTTCTTTGACGTCTTCAGCATCGGTTAGGATCCACGCTCGCCACGGATGGAGATTCGAGAATCCGTGCGACATCTCCTAATCAGATTACAATCTCGTAGTCTGAATCTCCGTTGTTCCAGGGCACATCCACGCCAGAAGATTCGTCAGTCAGGGATTTCGCCCGCTTCCTCACGATGTCATTCCAAAGTTACTGTCTCCAGATGATTACGACTGGCTCCAATTTCGAGAGCGGATCACGGAATCGTGCCCTCGTTAGGGTTCGACGCATCTTAGAGAAAAATGTCCGATGGATGTTCCCACTTGCGTTTCGATGTCACACCGGAGAACATTGTCAGCAATCCCAAGACACCCGAATTGACCCATTGACGTCCATGGGCTTGTCAAGTTCCGATAACTGGGAACGGTCAGTATCATGAATTGTGCATCGCAATCTCCGACCTCGATACTGTTAACCCAAGCGAAGAAACGATATCAAACAGGATTAATGCTGTGAAACACTGATGGAACACGAGTTCCCGATAGATTTTCAAACGTCTCGTGAAGATTCCTCTTAATGAAAAGAATTTTTTCTCTAGGTTCCTCGGATGAGCGAAATCGTTCCATCCTAAATCGATATCCAGCCGAAAAACTAGTTTCTATCAAAGCTCGCTTAGGAGCTGTAGGACCAGGTAAACTCCCTATTACCCGAGAGATGTGTAGGGACTCAATTTGACTCATCAGATAGATCTCATGAATGCAAACAATCCCATTTTGATTTCACGAATGATTTTCAACAAGCACCGTCCTTAGAATTTTGGCCACCAGTATCTGCAGACTGACCATGAGCCCGAAAACGAGCTTTTGTCCGCTCCGGATGTGACAACTATATCGGAGAGATAAGGAGACCCAAAAAATGAGCCATGATTATCTCTTCAGATATCTCGCCCCCTAAAATTCAGCTGTGAGACCGCGCTACTGGGGTTCGAACGTTGAATGATCAGATATGTATATGTTCCTCTTTCACGATTCGGAAGTAAGAATCGGAAACTTTGACCGTGTACATGAACGTTGCCGCGACATCAAGAAGTTGATATATTCTCAGAAACGTTTTTATTCGTATTATTCCTGAGATGAATGAGTAAAAAATACAACATACTGTCATGATTCTACCTAAATATCAAAGCCGAACAGTCTTGAAGTAATTTGCAAACTTGTAGGTTTTCTCGTTGAAAATCGGTATGAATTCCGAAGGTTCGAGGACGTCTTCGACCGTGATTGGACGTTCGAGCACGGCCATCTCCATGGCTCTTTTGAACCCCTCCGATACATAGGTGCATAACAAAACTGGATCATATTGCTCCTATGAAGATCTGTTGCATTAGAGTCGTACAAAACGCGCTCCCTGTACCTTTAAAATTGGCTAAGAAATGCTTCACTATATCACTCGACATCGATATCGATCATAAAACTAGGAAACAAATGCTCACTTGTAGAGAGTCGAGTCTCCAGATGTAAGCCTTGTCTCGCTTCTCCTTCCGAGGAACTTCGGGTTTGGGTTGGTATTTGCCAGCGTTTTCTAGTAGTGTTTCCCATGCTGGATCATACGGAACGATCGCATCGGCTTTCTCCAATATTGCCCAATCAGCATCAGAGAACAACGGCTGGTTACGATAGTCTGAGTACGAGTGATTACACAAGCGCTCTGAAAACCGGAGATGCTTAACGATCGCTCCTGTTTCATATATTCTTCTACGACAAGCTTTGGGCTTGCACATACCTCTCAATGATGGTTTCAGCGCTTTCGCCACAAAATCTTGTAGCATTTGGTATTCCTGTGAGCTATCATCTTCACTCCATTCGATACGAGGCCTCTTCAACAGTCTTTTCATTTCTGTCTCTTTTTTCGCGACGAATGGCACTGAACCACAGCGTAGTGTGTAGGCCGTGACACCCATTGCCCACCTAGAATGAGCTCGACTCTGAGGATTCGTCTCTCCTCAACTCAAACTCTCGAATGCGGATCGGAAGAGCGGTGTTGTGGAACGCAGCGATTGACTCACCAGTCGATCGCGCGACCATAGAAGTCTTTTCGGATGACTTCAGGAGCCATGAAAGCTAAGGTTCCCTCGATTTCGCCATCCTTGAACTCTCTTGCGGTTCTACGATGGAATCCGTTATGAGAGCGATTCCCGTAGAGACCGATACAAACTTTCGCAGTGTCAAAATCACAGAGCTTGATTCGACTTTCCGGATTCATGAGGATATTGGAAGGCTTCAAGTCACGATGGATAAAACCGACATAGTGGAGGTACTCCAGCGCTAAACAGATCTGGGCGGTGATCGCGATCGTTACGTCCGTCGGAAGCCAACTATTTATGTTGATCATCCTCTGGCAGTCGACTCCGCTGAAGTATTCCATCACAGAAATATAGGCTTCTTTTGTGACGAAGGTGCAGTAGATACTAACGAGTAGAGGATGTCTGTTCATGCTTGCTACCAGAGCTGTGTTGAACGGGCTGTTCGTCGGCTTGTTTTTCTTCTTGCAAACAACTTTCAACATTATGTCCAGTCCCGAGCCGAACTGCGCACAATGTACGGTACTCTGTGATCCAAAGGCTGAGAGAGTCTTTCTATTACATCAGGTTCCAACGGGAAACGAAATAATTTCTCTCTTTCTCATAAAAAATGAAAGAAAGTCGTGCTAACCAATGACTTGACATTTGCTGAAGTACTTGAGCGGAGGTGTCTTCGGCAAAGGTCGTTCAATCCAATTAGCCCTATAATACTCTTCGTAGTGGGCGGAAAGTTTCACCCAATCGGTGACTTGACGACCTGCGAGGTCTTCAAGAGGCCCACAGAGGTCCTTCATCACGCGCATGCCCATAACCATCAATTTGGACAAGTACTGCGATCAAAAATGAATGGCTGAGCGAGTTGGTTTGTTCGAGTAACGTGTGCAAGACTTGATTCGGGTTAGTGATTGACGTTCATGCTGCTATTCGTGTGTTTCGGATCGAGATGTCTCACCACACAAGCGACGCGCGAACGCGAAGTCAGTAAATCCAATAAAGAGGCGAGATTTTCGAAGTGTTCCCTAATGTCGTCGTAAGCCAGTTTTTCTTTTTCCAATCGGATGAGGACTTTCACCGATCCCAGACATGTTTGTTTCATCACGAAATGCTCCAGAGGTGTCATCGCTGTGCCAGGCTGAAATTCTTGCTTCAAAAAGGCTTGGATGCCAGCAGCACATTCCCTTATCGCTCTGAAAGGAGCCGCATAGAGTTTTAGCAAACGTTTATCAAATCCATAATAATGTCTCATGAATCAGCTACGATTCCCTGAGCAGTTTGCGTGTGAATGATTCAAATTCTTGAGTTTGCAAAATGAGAACTTTTCCTCTGGATGACCGATTTCTCTGTTCGAAGGGGCACCGTAAAAAAAAGAAAATTCGGAGAATCGAGATTTCGGCCAGGAACCCCGACTTCCATATTGCGAAAATCATCGCTGGCGGAGCGACTGTAGAATCGGAGGCCTCATACTCCGTACGCCGCTGATGAAATTACGTTCGAGATTATGCTCACGAGCTGTAGAACGTCTTGACTTTATTGAAAACCTTCTCCTTCTCATTGTCGTCCATGATACCCGACGTCGGCGGGTCGGAAACGAAAGTTTCGACATGGACTTAGGACCGAAAAGAAGAAGGAAGGTTAAAGCTTTCATTCTGATCAACATTCATCGAAAGCGTTCCGATGTGTCGGCGATATGAGATCGAAAAATGAGTCAAAAACTCACCCTGGGCAGTTTCGATTTGTATTCGGGGTCTCGAGAAAGGAGTTTTACTCAGAGTACTGGTGCCTTTACCAGATTTCAGTATACTCATTTTGGCGATCAGTTCCCGCTTTGCGAATCAGAAACAACGTTGTCGTCCTATCAACACGATCACAAGTTTCAACGAGTTTCTTCCCATGCTCAATCAAGATCACTTGAAAGAAAGACCTCAAGCGGATCAGAATGGTTGCGTCGAGGGTAAGGCGAGCATTACAGGAACTCGAACCCGGCGTTTCGTGCCGATCCACCGCCGCCGCAGAGAGATGATTGGAGGCAACAAAAACTTTCAATGCCGTGGAAAACTTTCGGGGCCATCGAACCTCACGACGATCAGCCGGTTTTCGGCTGAAAACTCTAGTTAGATTTCGACGAAATGCCGGATATACTTTTGGTTCCGCTCTCGAAAGTATCTGGAAAGTTTTTTTCGTAATCGAGACGAAACTCAACTAACTGCGCGGTCATGGAAGAGTAGCGCGAAACCACCAATGGAAGCATGCAGCATTGCGTGTTCACCATGAGCAGAATATCAACAAAATGATTCTATCCTTCATGCCGCGTTTTCGCGAGCGCGAAGGTTCGTCATTGTTTGTGTGAAAACCGAAATCCATAAATTGTGCGGAGTGTTCATGCGGCGGCCACGATCGAAACTCAAGAGAACGAAATGTGGATAGCTCTCCTGCTATGTTCCTGATTGGCGTCTTTGGGTGAGTTTTTTCGGACTGTTGCTTTACGTAGACCGGACGGCCTCGACCACAGCGGGAGCCGCAATCCCTACCACGTCAATCAGTTAAATCTGGTTATAACTACATAGTTTGCATGGCTAGACAGAGAAGCAACTACGATTCTCGGGCCTGAACGTTTGTATTCGGCATTTGAGAATTCCAGTGATAGTAGATATGGGAAGCATGTGGCATATAAAGTTGAATGAAGGGTAAAAGTTCATCATGAAATTCAGTACTTGCATCATAGCCCGAAATCAACCTTCAGTCAGAAGTTGACGAGTCTAAACATTTAATTCAGGCGTCGTATCCGTGAGGAGGCTCATGGGATTTCATTGCTTCCGTTTGAAATTTCAGCCGAGAGTCAGCTGAAAACTCCGAAAGGAAAAACGCCGGCTCGCGTCCTGAGCGAACGAACGCTTCCCACTGGAGAAAAAGAGGTTCAACGAGTTTACGCCGAATAAAAATTCAATGAGGCACTACCGCCGCCGGATCTTATTGCAGCAAAACTTTCCGGTGAAGATATCACTCTTTGAACCGGTTGTATTCGAGATCTAGGTCTAAGGTTATCAAGCTCGATTGACGTTTCAGGTGACGGTTGCAATTGAGGACAGCTTCATTCATAACGGTCAGCGGGTGGCCTATGTCGAGGAATATTCGTGTGTAAAAACTCTGAAATCGCAGACTGGCAAAATAAAACAACAGATGTCTCGTTGCATACCATTTGTCACTTTTGCTGAAGTCGATCAGGTAAGTAATATGATTGCTAGAATGAGCGCCCTGCGTTTATTTCCCAGATCCCATATCACAATCGTGCAGTTGAAGTTTGTCGCGTGAGTGTATTTCGGCTCAGAATCGTAGATCTTGTGGCACACCGAGCTGTTATCTGGTCGTTGCTTGATTCGGATATTTTCGTTAATTTTCAGGAGAAAGTGGCCTCGGATTACGAATCGGTGGAGGTCCCAAACAATGAAAAAGATCACTTCGGTGAAAACTACTACCGAAAACTTTATTAAAAAGAAACCAAAAAGTCAGCTTCGCTCCAGAGGCAGCTCCAGAACGCGAAGGATAGCTTGGAAAAATGCGATTTTGAGGCCTGAAACGAATCGCCTCCTTGGAGAAAATGGAAATTGTTCCGGAATACCGCATTTCAGACTTTACAACTAGAAAAGGATCGAACCTCCTCTATCATGTGGAATAAACCAAGCTGACTATCGGGCTCGATGTTCTTTCGGGATGATGCCAAAACTTGCTTCGTGTCGAACGAGCTCCATAGGAGGGAGATTCGCCCGACCCTGACCTGTCGCCTAAATCGGAAATGTCTTCGGCGGTTTGCGTAGCGTGTTGCCTTTGTGGTCCCTATGACATTTTGGTATACAAATGCGGTGGCCTTTTTAGAAAAAGAATTGGTTTCGAGTGACGCAAACTTGTTTTTCGGAGCTCGAGAAAGCAATAGATTGACTCAACAAAGAATCACGAAATTCGGCGATCGATTTCCTCGCGGAATATAACCAGTCTTTAGAATATCTCGCTCCGACATATTAGGACTGTGCTGCTCCAATCGAAACAGTTTCCACTTACCGCTCGATCGTGGCCAGAGACGGATACCTGAATTCAAAAGAAGAGCTCGGAATGCTGCGATTTCTGTCGCTCTGTGTGGTGTTAGGCCAGCCAATCCATGGTGAGACACTGCGTTCTGAGCTGACACAAATGAATTCTTGCCGATAGCCGATCTATTTCGCGCTCAAAAAACATTCAGCAGCTCTATGAGGAGATACAGTGTGTTGTTTTCCGGCATGAGTTAGCACATGAGTATATTCCTCTGAATAATTTCAAAGCATCCTCAGTGAAGGCGCGGGCTAAAATCTTTCGGTGACAATGTTCAAGGTCAAGTTAAAACGCCACATGGAATGTCTCCGACTCCCCTGCAATCGTCAAGGCTACTTCCCGATGGAACAAAAGAGGTGATTTCTCCTACTTTCTGAGAATTTCAAGTCTCTAGTGGATGAAAGCAGAGCGATTTATTATGAGACAAAAAAATATTATGGTTTGATGTATGCGTTGCCAACAGGATGCTTCTCTGGCGAAGAGCAAGAGACTGGTGCCGCAGGTCGATCGATCCTAGCTTGGAATCTGAACTCTAGATGCCACACTTCAGGCTGACTTTCTGCTTTCTTCTTCAAGGTGGTCGTGCTGTCGAAAGATCTGACTCTGAACGATGGACGGATGGTCGCATTTGTTGACGAGTACCCTTGCGTGAAGAGCAGTAGCAGCCGGAACGGCAGGGTTCGTCAGGAGACCAGCTCTTGTTTGCCGAAGGTTGTGGTCATTTACCCACCCGCGACCACAACAACCACAACTACGACAACTCCAAAACCAACAACAAGAGATCCGAGACAAACGAAATCTAAACGCGACCGCGATGATGATTACGAGGATGTTTTCGATGGAAACAGCAGAAGTTCGAAACTCAGACGCCTTATCAAATTGGAGGAAGCGTTCCATGTGCTTCTGAGTCGCGATCGTTAGGATATGGACGCTTAAGATGGCATGATCCGGGGCTCATGCCTGACCTGACAATGTTCGAGCCCCCAGACATTGTTCTTTCATTCTACGGCAGACTCGTACCACACACTTCCATTATCCAACAGCCACATTTCAGAAATCGTTTCCTGAATAAAGTCCATCACGTGAACACCTTAAGCGGTGTGAGAGCGTGGTTTTGAATAACAATCGCAAAACAAATGATTCCGTGATTTTGAATCAACAGGCGTCAGTTCTGGTAATGAAACTCCGATGCAATCAAAGTTCCGGAAGCACAGACACATGAAGAACGTCCTCATACACGGTTCCGTTAGAGTTCGCTGAAACGTGTACTCCTGAGCTGAAACACTTCGAACTCATCTAACTCGACCCCATTCGAACTAGGACCGTCATTCATGTTGTTCCCCCGAGATAGGCCGGAGAATGTGATTTGAAAGCCTTGCTGTTTCGAGAAGCATAAAGGCATTCCCTGATTAGACGTCTCAGTCAACTTCTGAAACCGAGTACCGAATCGGAATATCTTATCGAGACCGGCCAAGGAGTCCATTCGGCCTAGTCTTCATGAAATCAATCTTTTCCGGCTTGATTCGGTTGTGATATCCGAAGTTATAGCCACTTTATCTCACAATAAATGACTTTGAGACCTCTGACTCGGAATCGCAGATCGCGTGCGAGATCATGAAGTTGTCACTTTGCCACCCGGCGAATTTACACGCGACCCGCTCGTTCTGGATCGATCGGGGATGGTATGTCTTCGGGCTAAAAAGTAAAGTTCAATCAGCTCATTTTGACGGAATCGGTCTGTCCTTGTCGGAAGTCGTTCAAGAGCGACTGCGATTCCGAAACCTCACAGAGAACGAATCCCGCCTAAGTATAGCGACCCACGTATCACAGAGTTTCCGAACCAATCTCAGTTCTTCTAGGATCCCCAGCAATTTGATAGAATCCCCCTGTTTCTTTCAACTTTCAAGTCTGGGCGGACGAGTTTCGGTTACCGAGATTTCGATCCACTCAATATGAATCGAGTCGCATGATCTCAAAATTTACTCTCATAGAAGCTAAATACATACATGGTGCGCGTGTTTTGCGTCAGACATTGAGCCACGTCCAAATCGAGATCGAACCAGTGGATCTTAACTGAAGTTTCGAGTCAACATCGACAGTCGTGCGATCAATTGGTGAAGTGTTCATGCCGAACACGAAGGGAATCGCGAAGATTCTCCGGTGACTCTCCTCCATATATGAATCTCAATATATCCTCGTGAGTTTCCTCCGATTAAGATCCTTCGATGCGTTTGAAAGTTTCACAGCGAGCGACATCTCCCACCGAGAGAGTGAGTCTGATGACAGAACCGACACCGTCGCTGATGATGAGCTGCCTCCGATGACAGCTCCGAATCGTGTGACGAGAATGAACTTGATACCGATAATAGCGGCCCCTACAAGCTGGTCGGATAAATTGTGTTATTCTTCACAGATGAATCTAGTCCCCTCCCGCGAAATCGATCCTGAATGGTTTCTCTCTGAATTTCGAATTCGTCATCGAGTCTGACTCTGTGGGGGAACTGAGAATGGTCCCGGAACAGAGTCCCCCTTAGGCAGGGTTCGTTACACGTGGAGTTCTTTATGGGCAGCACTTGAGGGTGATATAAATCTATCGTACAGCGTTCCTTAAACACGTTATGACCATAAATGTCAGGGACCTCCATCCCCTCATGGCTGTCGGCTGTACAAGGGTGAAACCATTCATTCAGGGATACCTTCCAACCTGGAGGACGACAGATGACTTCAAAGAGTCGTTTACGATCTCCGCTGCCGAGGCTGGGGCGGAATGTCGAATGAAGCATGTGGAAGCATGCTGACACACTATTATAACTAGAGCGCGAATGTTCATGCACTTGAGAAGAGCGGAAACATGCATGCAAATACACTGCTACCTCGATTATATCAACCTCGACATCAATTGGTTGATATAATCGAGGTAGCACTGTATGCATTCAAAATTCGTATGATTCAGAAAATATGCATACAGGGATATTGTTCTGAACCCGATTACTTCATTTGGCGATGTAAGGTTCTGAGGATCCCTACGAAAAATCTCTCTCGTCAACACAAAGAGTGGTGTTTTTAACTAAAAAATTTTCTCCCTCCGTCGAGTGAAGTCATGGGGTGAATCTGGACCATGAGATCCCCGTCGAAGCTTCATTCACGGGATTAGTTAAGGAATTCCCGTGAATGATGCTAACAACCGTTTCCGTGGAAACGTGGAAAGAACTCTCAGAGGTTGGCCAAATCAGTGTGCGATTTCTGAGGTCCACTGGATACGGAAGGGGACTTAGAAGAAGAATACAGAACCGCACTGTAACTGACGACTTCCTTCGGAAATCTTTCCGAGCTAAGCGAATCCGGGACAAGCGTTTGCAGCTTCGCCAAGTCAATCGGAAACCACCTTGGGCATGCGCAGGTCGCAAGCTCTTCAAAAACTTCAGTTTTACAATGAACTTAGCTCAAACAACCAAGAAATATGCGTTTCTAAGCTCTAGATTGCCAAGCTGAAGGAAGAGTACATATGGATACTGTTGATTGTACGATCAATGATCAGTGAATGGTCAGATGATGCACATTGAAGTCCTCCTCTCAGGATTGCTCGTCACTTTTCATTGCCAGGGACACCGCTCGCTGATTTTCTCTTGCTAGGCCTCGCATCGGTGCTTCTTACAGACAGGAACCATCTCACCTTGCGGGTCTCCATAATGAGCAATCAATTCTCAAGATGCTCCGCCCCATGACGACTTCACTTGAACAGAGCATTCTGACGAAGAATCGTCCTGTTTATAAAAGCATCTTCTCATGATAACTAGCGCCGTATTTCGCGATGTCGCCGTCGACCCAGCTCGTAAGTTTGTTGGGCAAAGAACAACGGAAAAAGTAGGGTACACCTTCACCTATCAGTCCCTTAGGTATGATGTACTTTGTTGCCCCATTTTTGATTGAGAAAACGTTCCCGGGGAGGAGCGCAACATCGGTGAAGTTGATCGCCAAATCCCTGACATAGTCCGATTCGGTTTTTGGTGAGATGGTGAGTCCGCCATCGTTCGCAATGTAAGCAAACAGGTAGTTGTGGAGCAGACAGAAGAACTTCAACGCTTTTCGAATGGCTGAAACGAAACGAGAATCATTGAACGCGGTGGAAAACTTCGGAGTTCCTTCCCGAGAGTTCGTAGCTAAGTTTCGACAAACGATTTCTTCTGCTAGCTGCGGGGCTACCAGTTACCTTGGTACTGAAATTTTGAACTCGAACATTGATTTTTTGCCGGGGTATAGACCTGGTATTCGAGTGTCTCGAGTCGCGTACGTATTCGGGGACTCGTCATTCGATGGCCTATTTCTGACATCCAAGAGCACTCTAGGACAATACTCAAACTCGGGACTCCGGACACTCCAAAGTAGAGTCTAGCTACCCGATAGGGGGATTGCATCTATGTTGTGGCTGCTCTTTCAGAGATCAATTGTTGCAGCCACCTTCTACGATGTTCTTGCCATCCAGATGTTGTGGATTGCCTTGATTTGAGGTTCTTCTCTTGATGATCGTCTGAGACCGCTCAAGGCGGCTTTCTCTGTCTTCAGCTTGGAAAGTCGCAGAATCATCTTGACAGATACAAATTCAATGGATGGAGCCCGTCCGTTGGAATGAGAGTAGTATCTCTTCACTCAGCAGACATTTAAACTCCGTGTTTGATTTCAAGTAGAACAGAGCTTTTCGAGTGGTATATCGGCTTTCGTTGAAGTCTCGCAGAGAAAAGTAGACAAGGTATTTTAACTCGAGGCACCGTCAACAGCCGTCTTCAGCTTGCCTCTTATGCTTAACCTAGTTCTGCGTAGACGTAGATGTTCTTGAAATCTCGAAGTGAATTTCGCTGAACAAACCTTGCAATTCATCGTAGAGCCATCCATTGCGAGGAAATACGGACCCAGAAGCTCTGAGAGATCATCCAAAGAAGGCTTAGGTCTCGGCATCGTGCGTTTTGAATCGCGGCTCAGACACTTCTGTTAATTCCGTCGATGAGCATGGCAACAGCGCTTCTTCTCATCAGATCGTTGACATTCACTTTCCGTTCCAACATTTCTCTCAAGCTAATCGAGGTGAATTCTGATGACAATGGTTTCCTATCTTGAGCCGAATTGCCCGATCAAGAAATTCGATCAGGAAAAAAATTCGATCTCGGCTCCCGTAAAATGTTACGGACGGTTCTGCAAGGCAACCTTCAGTTTCGGGGTCAAGAGGTGGGAGGGGTTTTCCATATTGGAATTCGCAACCGATCCTCTCCGAAACCGTTCGAGCAAGCGTTCGAAGAGCGCACCGAGAGGAGTCTTCTCGTACTTCATTTCTGCCTTCCTCTTGAGATCTCAGAGTTCAGACCGATCTTCAAAAACAAGGAAAGAAGAGACGCGTTCCCTCAAGAGCTATTCACCAAGCCAATCGGAGTGGATTTGATCGATTTATGGCCAAAACAAAGGAGGTTACGAAAATGTTGCATCTTGGGAGACACACCCTGTATTTAGTAAAAAATTGATCCATCCAAGGGATCGCAATCGGTCGTCCTTCTAGGGTTCAGTCGGATCTTCGAGAGAGTATCGGATCCGCGGGGGAAGTCAGCCAATCGACAACATCTGAATGGCAAAAAAAACCGTACAAGGCGGTTGCAAAAATTGATCTCTGAAGGAGGAGCCACAACATGGACGCGTTCCTTCTGGACTTTACTTTGTGGTATCCGGGACCCGAGGATGGCCCAGGAGTGCTTCAGGATTTCAGATATGGAACATTGAGAAATTCGGCGCCGGTACCGGAGCCCTAACCTGGGTTTTCCAAATCAGTGCCCGAGTAACAAATCGGAATACACGGGAAGCAGTACTCAGGTACAAAATTGAAACTAGAATACAAAATTTCAGAACCCGGGGCCAGAACTGAGACTCGGTTTCGAGACCTCTGCTCAATACTCCTCGAACAGTGAGGCATTAAAGATGAGGAGGGCACATGGGTTTCTCAAAGCGAAACACGACTCACCGAAGGAGGGAAACTTGTACTTGAAGGAAGCCAGTGACAATAATTTAGAGCCGCACAGTCGGAACGTGTCAACTGCTACTTTTTGAGCTTTCATTTTCTCCACCGCGTTCAGAATGCGCAGCGGCTTGCATGGCTCGAATTTTTCGGTGTAGTAGGAAGAATTCCAGTTGATCCTTGAGAGCTTTTTCGGCGTCCGCTTCAAGGCAGCCGAGGGATATCCAAACAGAGCACTCAGCAATATCAGGTGGAAGAGTGAACGCCGCATTGTTCGTTGATCACGCCGGCAACTGTCAGCTTTGAGTAGTAAGTGAGCAGCACATATATTTTCGAATCACCGAGATTCCCTGGACAAACAGTCCACAACTGCCTCGTTTGTACAGCAAGATAGACGCGACTCCCCCGAGGCCGGAGAAGAAATTCAATCAGCTAATGGAGATTAAGCATCGGAACGTTTATTCACTCATCCGTCTTAATCAAGGTTGAAATGAGACTCATTGATTCCCTATATCGAAATCGAACGCGAGACGCATCCAAAGCTCAATCTAGAATGAATTCGAATCAGACGAGCGGTTTTCATCCGGAAGGACCCTCGACAAATTCATGAACATGACGCGAAACCTGCTTTTCTACGAGTCGCTCTTGATGATAAAGATAGGAAGCGTCGGAGGTGGATGCGCTTCCTCTCACATCACTTTCTCATTGCCTGCTGTCAATTCCGGGCGTCAAAGCTGCTTTGAATCAGAAGATGAGCTCGTTTTTGAAGCGATTTGGTTACGTAGAGCGTTTGGAGTAGCAGTTCCGCTCTCGCTTTTGGTTTCTCCTTTGCAGAGTTCGGAGCCTCTGTATTCTTCCTGATAAGTTTCACAAGTCGCCACGACAAGTAGTACAACGAGGAGACACAGTCCCGTTTCATAGAGAAGGTTGAATTTGAACGCGAGCGATAGGACGAGCATAAAATAGAATCCGGAACGAATCGTTGGGTGATCGCCGAGGCACCTCCGAGTGTACTTTCGGTAACCTAGACGGTCCTCGTATTCTTCGCTTCTCACATAATAGAACGGGTCCATGAATAAAGCTAGCACGACGAAAATACCCAAAAGGTATATCCTGAACCCTTTATCGATCAGGCTCATCTTTTCCAGCTCGTTAAGTGAGCTTTTGTCGATACCTTTGTATTCACATGTTGAGTATGAGACCCTGAAAAAGAAACCTTCGGGAGCTTGAGCTTCATCGCATTCAGCACACAGGTTGGGTCGCTTCCGTTCGGGCAACCCGTACACTTCGCAAGCGATGATTTCCTCTTTGACACACGTTTGCGATCGGCAGAGCGCGGTTGTCGAGTTGAAGTTCAAACGCACTTGTTCATTCCAACTCATTAGATCTTTTTTTGAATCGCATTCATCATTTTCAGCACTTAGCGGTTCGATTGAGATTGCCGCCCACGCAATTAAGCTCGAAGTCAAAATAATGACGCCTCTTTCTGGATTCTTAATCTACCCGCCATCTATGCGAATGGCGTTCAGAGGGATCGCTGCTGCTGGATATCCTTCCGGCGACTCTGAACTCGTTATCGACAAAGAGAAAATATTCCGCAAGCGAAACAGAGAACGAAGCGGAACGAAATTCGAGAAGCTGACCGGTTGACCTGTTCATCTGAATAGTTCAGGTGACAATCCTCGCTGTAAGCGTTCCGCGTGTTTTGGAGTGACTCTTCCCAAGACGGTCGATTCAACGATTCCTACCCCCAACGAAGCATCCGGAAGCGGCCAACAGAAGGAGGGTCTTTTTCCAACATGATAACGCCAGACCTCACATCTCGGCAAGAGTCGATGAAGTTGGCTTGGCACGAGGCTCCGTTTACCGGTAAACTCTACCAATGAAAAATGTTTACTCGGAAGTGAAGAGAACAACGCCATGAACTTTCTGATTTACCGGATAGCAAAAGTATTCTCCTTTTGAACGTCGACCCGAGCATCATCTTCCTGACTCGGTACAGGCCTGGAACTGACCAGGAACGTTTGCAACTTCTACTCAAAGCATTAAGTTCGGATCAACCTTTTTCCGCTTGAATCGACTGAAATATCCGAGGTCATAACCACTTTATTCCACCATCAATGACATCAGAACTCCTTACCCGACATCGCCGATCGCGCGTGAGATCATGAAGTTGTCACTCTGCCACCCGGCGGATTTACACGCGACCCGCTCGTTGTGGATCGATCGAGAATGGTATGTCTTCGGGCTAAAAAGTGTGGTTCAACCCGCCCATTTTGAAGGTATCTTGTCGGAAGTCGTCCACCAGCGACTGCGGAACCGATGTCCGATTCTTATACGTTCCACAGATTTACGTGTTCTTGAGCCGTAGTCTGGTAACTGCCCCGGTTTTCGATGTTGGGTGGGAAGAGATTTTATTCAATGCTCTATCGGATAACTGATTATTTATTCAAATACATATTGAAAATTTTTCTTTGATATCTGAAGCCTTCGAAAGTGTACCGTAGCCTCGTCCAGAAGCTCATACTGCCAATGATATCGGAAACAGCGTTTCTTCCAATGAAAGGATGGACATCTAGTTGTATGGAAAAAAATGTGAAGCTAAATATCCCAATGTTTGTCTGTTCGTCTACTTATTTTGAATTGAGAATTAAAGTCTACCAAGAACGAGATGCGAATGCTTGGTCGGTTGAATTTATCGATCAGCGCAGAACAAGGTTAACAGAACGCATATGAATCGATCGACGACGCGTGGAGTTGAAGCATGCGGCGTGGCTTTACAGTGTTTCATCCAAGCGTGCTCCCAGGAAGATAGCGGACATATGCGAGTCTTGCGGAGCATTGATAGAGTGCAAGCGGACAAGTCAAGTCAGATGGCACGAATCGAATTCACCACTATTGGAGTCGTTGACCTCAGTGTGCTACGAGGAATAGGAACATTCGCGGCCGAATATTCGTAAGTACAATTCGTGTTTCCAAAGGACATCTTTCCGTGCCACGAACATCATTCGAGGAAATCGGATGCCACTTTTCCGAGTCTTTCATCGTGTCGATTCTCTCTTGCTAGGGTTAGAACTTGATGTCCTCCAAAACTTTATGGGACCGTCAGAGGTTCAAACTGATCCAAATATTCGGTCCAACGCTTTACAATTCTGGACATCGTAGCCCAGCGGTCCGATGTGGATCTAGTAGACCTATCAATCGTTCAATCGAGGTCCCTTCAACCTGGAGGAAGACGGATTAGTTTAAAGAGTCGCTTTCGGTCTCCCCTTCTAAGGATGAGGCGGGTTATTCGATTCATGCCAATTTGAGCGAAAGACAGATTCGTGCGGAGCACGAGAAGAGCGGATAAGAGAATTGCGCGAAACACCCATCTGATCGAGAAATCAATTCAAACGGGAGTTCAAATTGCGCGAATGACCGAATTGAGCGGGCTTCCGATCTGAACGACTGATCTAACAAACGCTGTGTAACTGTGACACCAACCAGCTACCTCCAGTCGTAGCTCACCAAGCTCTCAGTTGAGCCTTGATTCTCCGATATTCTCGAAGACCCGATAACATGGGCGCAGCGATCACGTTCAACGCGGTCTCGGTGCGGTGGCTTTTGAGGGGCTCGCTACGCTCGCGAACACTTTCGGTTGCGACTGTTGCAGCTGCAAGAATTCGGAATATCGCAAACTGTATGGTCGATTATTGCTCGATTATGTTCTCGCGCACCTCAAAGTGAGACCTTCGGCGCCGGCGTCGCTCGCGTTCCTGGCTGTGGTTCGTACCACTCACAAACAGCCTGATTCAGCTCAAATCGGCCTCTCGCTACAATCGGTCTTCTGCTCGAAGCGGTCTCAAATTTTTCCTCGCTCCATTTGGCCGTACCCGTTATCCAATGGAGCATATGGAACTATGGTGATGCACTATTGGACCATGAAATGAAGAGTGCTATGTGAGAATCGCATTCGCCAATACACACTACAACTTCCCTAACCGCTCCAGGTCACGGAGCCAATGTGTACACAAGTATAGACGAAGGCTCTCAGTTCTATGTAGATCTCCAAGCTGACGGAAGAGTACTCTTGGATATTCTTGATAGCAAAATCGATGATCAGCTAACGGTCGGGAGGAAAGACATGAAAGTCTCCCTTTCAGACTTGCTCGGCTCTCCCTGTTCTCAAGGACACCGATAGTTCTTGCGCGAACCCGCAGTAGCGCGTCTGATGGACAGGAACCATCTCTCTCCGCTGGTGTCTATGATGAGCAATCAATTCTCAAGATATTCTGCCTCCTGACGAGTTCACTTGGAATGAGCGATTCGATGGAGCCTTGTCCTGATTATAAAAGCATTTTCTTATGATAACTAGCGCAGAATTTAGCAATGTCGCCGTCGATCCAGCTCGTAAGTTGGTTGGGCAGAGAGCATCGGAAGAAGTAGGGTGCACCTTCCTCTATTAGTCCTTTAGGTATGATGTACACTGCTTTCCCATTTTTGACTGAGTAAACGTTACCGGGGAGGAGAACAACTTCAGTGAATTTCCGCGCCAGATCCCTGAGGTAGTCCGATTCGGTTTTCGGGGAGATTATGAGTCCGCCATCGTTCGCAACGTAGGCAAACACATAGTTGTAGAGCAGACAAAAGTACTTTAACACTGTTGGAATGGCTGAAACGAAAAGAGCGTCCTTGATTGCAGATGTTCTTCTCCAGAAAGTGGTATAAAACTGCGGGGGAACTCGAGCTCAATCCATGACTCTCATAACTAGCCGCCGAGTCACCACTCTTAGAAGGTGAAAGTAAGAAGGCTACCTGAACAACCGGCAGGGAAACACGACTCACCGAAGGAGGGAAACTTGTACTTGAAGGCAGCCAGTGATAATAGTTTAGAGCCACACTGTCGGAACGTGTCAACTGCTGCTTTTTGAGCTTTCATTTTCTCCACTGCGTTCAGAATGCGCAGAGGCTTGCATGGCTCGAATTTTTCGGTGTAGTAGGAAGAATTCCAGTTGATCCGCGTGACCTTTTTCGGCGTCCGCTAAGAGACAGCTGATGGGTATCCAAACAGGGCACCGAGCAAGACTAGGTGAAAGAGAGAACGCCGCATTGTTCCTTGTTCAAGCCGGGAACTGTCAGCTTCGAATAGTAACTGAGCTGCACATATATTTTTGAGGTAGCAAGTTTCCCTGAGCAAACATTCCACAACGACCGTCGAAGCTGCCTTGTTTGTACAGCAAGATAGACCTGACTTGCTGGAGGCCGGGAAGAAGCCAAAATAGCGGTTGGAGACTTGGAATGGAGCGTCGAAACGTTTGTTCACTCATCCGAATTCCTCATGGTCGAGACACAGATCGAATACAAGACACATCAAAAAGCTCGATCTGCAGGGTGATTCAAATTCGACGCCCGGACTCATTAGATCCCTCATTTCTCCTTAACAAGTCCGACACACTTTGTAGCGGTCTCATTCTGAAGCCTGAGTGAACGAGCTCAAGTGGCAGAACTTCGAGAATATCGTGTCGTCTGGAATAAAAACACAAACGGATCAAGCACCTCCAGCAGTTGTGGAGTTCCCCCTGACTTGACGCTAGAGGTCCATCGTGCTAGCTTTGTGATTCGAGGAAGGTACATGTACATAACTGGTTCTAAGTATCAGTAAGCAGTGGAGCCTCGGAAACCGACTCCACCGATGATGGTGCAAGAGGTGTCATGAGTAAAGCCTGGAGGTTCAGGCATTATTCATTAATCACTACCCATCAATCCGTGAGATGGTCGATCGGAGGTCGACCACGTCGATGATCCTCGTCCAATCACGGCCTGGGCTGGAACCTGGAACAATCAAGCATCAAATAATCATATATACATTAATTCATATGGATAGATGGAGGGTCAAAACTGATCAATGCCTGAACTTCCAGGCTCTAGTCATGAGATAGTTTCCTCAAAGACAAAAGCGCAGCAAACTCGGTTTCATCTCATTGATTCATCAACGCAGTGGAACGATTTCCTCACTTTTGGTATTTCTCGGTCAGAGTTGAGAGCAAGGGAAGCCGCGACGATTCGGAGGTCGCGGGAGTGGCAGCTCAGTTCGAATCTCAAGATCCAGTTCGCCTACATCACTAAAAAACATGATATATTCAAATCTAGTTCAGCTTGTAAGCACGTCGAAGGTTAGAAGCACGTCGTAGTCGGGGACCGCTTGACTAGACGTTGAAATGGATAAAATGGGATTCGCAATGATTAACCTCAACAGTCGTGACGAAGTCCCACAAATGACATGGTTTCACAATGAACTCCAGACGAAATGAAATGCTGTGCACTTTGAAGAATCCATCGCCAAGCTATTGTGCGTCATTGATTTATTAACGAGTAAAACGTTGAGGACGNGACAAAAGCGCAGCAAACTCGGTTTCATCTCATTGATTCATCAACGCAGTGGAACGATTTCCTCACTTTTGGTATTTCTCGGTCAGAGTTGAGAGCAAGGGAAGCCGCGACGATTCGGAGGTCGCGGGAGTGGCAGCTCAGTTCGAATCTCAAGATCCAGTTCGCCTACATCACTAAAAAACATGATATATTCAAATCTAGTTCAGCTTGAAAGCACGTCGAAGGTTAGAAGCACGTCGTAGTCGGGGACCGCTTGACTAGACGTTGAAATGGATAAAATGGGATTCGCAATGATTAACCTCAACAGTCGTGACGAAGTCCCACAAATGACATGGTTTCACAATGAACTCCAGACGAAATGAAATGCTGTGCACTTTGAAGAATCCATCGCCAAGCTATTGTGCGTCATTGATTTATTAACGAGTAAAACGTTGAGGACGGCCTCAGTGATCACGGGGCCGATAGTTGAGATAAGTAGGAATCGGAAGTAAAGCGTAAATTGAGAGCATCGAAAAGAGCTCTTTTGATTAGTTCTCTCGCGATGGTGGATGTAGACCAGTTTCTGCGCTGACTTCGCCACTTGGTACCAATCTTTGCTGACAAAAAACAATTGTCGCTCTCTTGCTGGGTAGGTGCAGTTCCTGAGCACAATTTCCTGTTGTGAATCAATAGTTGCGCACTGTCGAGGAAAATCGTCGTTGTGAATCGAGAAGAGCACCTCTCCGCGAGCGGTGGTTCTGTTCCGAGGGAAGCCGAGGCTCCATTTCTGCGAATTGCCGCCGTGGCAGAAAGCTGTTACGAGTTAGCAGTCTTCCTTAGCGTCAGAACACTCGAGGCATAGCTTCGGCATGAGCGCCTTGTGTGCAATCAACAAAGGCCCTTCGAAGATTCATCTCAACGATTTGCCAACTCCACATTTTTCGGTGAAGAAAACCTACGGATCGACAGATACTGATTAGAGCGTCAATCGGGTTGGGAACAAGAGACTTGACGCCATAAGGCCTCAATCGGAAACAATTCGTCATGAGAGCAACAGTCGGGCTTCTTGTCGAAGCCTCTGCCATCATCAGCCGGAACGAGTACATAGAAAACGATCACAAAGTCGACAATGGACGGCATGAGCTCAATATCAAATCTGGGAGAATAATGAGGGAGAAGTAAAATTCCATAAATCCCCACCGGACCGATGGACAGCATCCGTTTCGGTAAAATGATCGAAGTTACGTTCCTTTTTCGTTTTCGAGCTCGGCAAAGATTTCTCCTCCCAACTTTATCTCAATTGTCGGCTGGACATTCCGTGCAGAACTTTTATCGTTTGCTGAGATTAGGACCGGACATATTTGGCCGTATTTCGCAACCTGTCCGAGCGCGTAGGAACTCCGTTCAGATAACTGATACTCATCCGGTGAAAGTGCTTCACTACTTCAAGCTTCACCACTTGGAGCACTTTTGTGATTTGAAATATTTTTTGTTCCCCCGCGTTTCCGAACACACTCGTAGTCCGAACAACACTGAGCTCTTCATATGTACAGGGTGGTCAAAATAGGTAGGGAATGATTTTCCCTCATGTTCTTTTGGTCATAACTCTTCGAAATGAGGTCCAATTCAAAAAAAAAATTTTTTTGCTCGAAAGCTTTCTCAGAATCGGACCTCATTTCGAACAGTTATGACCAAAAGAACATGAGGGAAAATCATTCCCTACCTATTTTGACCACCCTGTATGTCAGCGCTCTCATCAGATGCGCACCAGAAGCCTGGGCTCTTGGGCTCTTGTTCGACAGACTTGGGCTCTTGTTCGACGTGCGCCCAAGTTATTTCTGCGCTCTTTTTACACCTGCGCTCTAGTGCGATGTGCGCTCTGATTTTACGTGAGCTCTAGTTAGGCCTGCGCTCCAATTATATAGCACCAATCGGATACTGGGTTATTCCTCCGGCCCGTTCGCACATCGGGATCGATTACTAACACATTGGATTCTGTTTCTCAGCTGGCACCGCTCGACGTTGAACTGTGTCATGACTCAGACTTGCGAATCTGATTTTCCGTATGTGGAATGTGGAATAATTATAACCGTTTTTATTCGTCCATGATAGACAGTGGTATCTATGTATAGCTACAGCTTTTCACTCGGGCTTCTGAGATCTTGCCAAATTGTTTTTAGAGATGTGCAATCTAAAATCACGCACTCAAGTGCGTGATACCTATCTATGTACCTACATCTTCTATTTCATTAATATGTGGAATCACAGCGCCGCCCGGCAGTGGAAAACATTGGAACGCGACCGGAGACTGTGTCGTTCTCTATTCATTCAAAAAAAAGTCTAACAATCACGGAACGCAAATCGCAATTAATGGCCGGTGCGAATGGTTGTCAAGCAGAATCGGAGTTCCAATAAGATTCATCCAGAAAGAGCTCATCATCAAATCAATACATCTGAGCCGTTCTCTGTGAACCTAGTTGTGCTACAGCGTTGAGAGCGCCTTTATTCTTAATTCGCAGTCGTCGATATGAAATGTCGTTACATTTTGACAATTCAAGGTCGGAAATGTTCGATTTCGGAGCGCGGGATCAGCTGAGAGCTCCATTCGGTCCATGTTCGGTTTCCTCTAAGGACGCGACGATGGCATTGTCGATGAAGTAACTCGGGGTGATTTGTCATTATCGAGTGCCAATGTCTATTGCTTCAGCTGGAACAATATGAACAGCCGTTTCGAATCGAAGTTTGCAGCAGTCATTAGTTGCTAGCGTCAGCGATTTTTCTCATCGTCGGTCTCGGCAGAGAATAGAGGAAGAAAACATCGAAGTATTGACTGGGAGAAAGAATGTGGGGGAAGGAGCTTCCCTGTCCATTTTGAGGCAACGAGAGAATATCGTCGAACGCCGCACTTCTTTTCAAGGTCACAGCGGTCAAAGGAAAGAAGGCAAAGTTGTAGTTCATTAATGTCTCGAATTCACTCCTTTTTTCTTTGTAGAGGAAACCAGGAGGCGGCAGTTCAGGAAGCAAATACTCTCCCGGTAGCGATGAAGTCGGTGACTGAAGAACCTACAGCCGTTTCTTCGAATGAATTCCATACCTATGCTCCGGCACTCTGAAAACTCGGGAAGCCAAAGTCGAAGTTGTACGCACCTGCATGGAGCAGTGATCGCGCCGCGCAAAATGAGTCCCATCCATAGTTCGTACTCCACCGGCAATCTGTTGTGTGCCATGGATGCATGGAGCGCAGCGACCTGAAGCTCAATGGGAAGCTTCTCGAGGAGATCGAAACTGTGGACGCGAATCGGGAAAAGCAAAATGTGAGAGTTTCGTCAAATTCGGACTGGCGCTGCAAGTGCAGTAGCGCTCAGAAATATTTTGTGACGCGTATTCTACCCCTGTTTTTTAACCTCACTTTGTTGTTTATTTCAATTACTAGCGTACCCTGCCGCGCTTCGCTGCGGCCGTCGTGATTTTTCACATAACTGAGGTACAATTTGACAGTGGACGAACGCGGCTTCAATGAGTAGCTTCAATTTTTACCCTGGCGCTTTCACTACGACACTTCTGCGTTTTGCCGCGTCGGAAGATTCAGATAGGTAGAAGTGCACTGTGTAAAACACGGAGATTTCTATCTAGGGTTCGGGGTTTGAGCCTTCTCAGTGGTTTCAGGAGATTGAGTAAACACAGGTGTGCAAAGGAAACATTGCATTTCATTTATTGCATTTCGAGTACCGAATTAAATATCGAGTTGAATACCGAGTTGATATCGAGTTAAATCTCACGGGAGTCCGAGAGGGTCCGAGGGGGACCGAGTTCAGCGGCTTCATGGAAAACATGGCACACCCCAGAACGCTGTCGCACGCCCGGCATCGCATTTTCGCGCTTCTCGCGTGCGACATGGGGTCGGCAAGAAGATTCTCTTCTTCAATGCTCTACGTTCATTGGTTGATGTCGATCCTCCTCGCGGCGCTTTGGATGGTGAGCTTTGATTTGTATATGACCAAGCACATGGAGCTACATGTTGCTGTTCAGGGATCGAATGTGAGCTCTACAGTCGCAGAAGTATTCCTTCGCTCCTATGAGACCAAGGTCTCTCGACAACCTTACCATGAGCTGAATGAGGCCCTTGCGAATACGGGACGCGAGGAGACGTTTGGTGTGACGACGTTTGGGCGAAATTCCTCACAGGGTCCGCGTTATCGACTTTTGAGGAGCACTGTCCACGACGACATTGCCTCAAACGGGTCCATCCTGGATATTCAACAATTTTTTCCTCAACAAAAGGTGATAAAGGGGACCTGTTTGCGCGAAAATGGTCCACTAGGGGAGAAGATCATAGCCACCAATCCAATTAAAAATTTTAGCTGTAGCCGAGAATCGCCCGTTATCCTACTGTACTCTTTGCACGAGCTCATGCGTTATCATTCGTGTCAGCGGTATCCATGTTGACGCCTGGCCGGACGACTTGCGATCAACCGACATGCCCGATGTCGAAAATATGAGCCGAGCGATCACAAAGTCACGTTGAGCGTCGTGCTGCGGGAATTTTCGCTTTTTGGATTCCTGATTTTGTTTGGATTCTGTTTCCTAATTCGTCGGATCCGGCACTGTCTATCACTTAGGTACTTTTGACCTTGGTTCAGTTTGCAAGTTTGACAGAAGTTCTCGAATGGCTGTTTTTCTTTTCTATTTGTGACTTGTGCCAAAAACGCGTGCTCAAGAACTCTGTGAGGTGCATCCTGGAGTGCACGAACATTCAAGTGTCTCCACAGGAAGATTTCCTATTGAACAGCTGACTTGTCAGAAACGAAACTGAATCTAATGGAGCAACTCAAAGGAGCGGCTAACTCTACTAGAAACGAGACCATCCATTGGTCAGATTTTTAAAGCCCCGCATAGTGGACAATCGTATCCATTTTCGTAATTTTCTTAATTGGTGTCTCGATTTACCATCTGTGGGCCATGAAACTGTTACCAGGTCAAATACGGAGACACGTCGCAATGGGAAACGCAATTGAGTTAATAGACCAGCCAAGTGTGGTACCGCAAAAAACACGACGGCGCCGCAGAAGCAGAAGATTGACAAAGATAAAGCATTGAGTTCTGAGAATTGGAACAGTTTTCTGCCACCCCGACTTCTCACCAAACTTCCAATTATGCCCTTAGTCAGAAAATTTTTGAAAGCGAATCTTTCGATCCATTTCAGTTTTCCGGAACGTCTTTGCCAATTGCGCAATCGAATCTGATTCTCTTCGAAAACTCAAGTTGGCTGCTGCTCGATCGTTCTTCCGGAGTAGAAATCGTACTCGAAACATCCTTGCCACCATGCCGCTTGAGAGAAGTTCCCCTGGAAAAGAGTCGGTCGCTGTCTCAGCGTTGTTTTGGCGCACACACGCCCATGGACGGCGGCTCCTATCATATTGGACTTTAACGCAGCGATCTGGACTCGGTTGCTTTGTGGAACTGGGTGTTCTGAAATAAACAGTAGGATTGGGTGAGAAACGGATTCGGCGATTGCAATCAGCTTTTGTAACTTCTCAAACTGCTGGCAGTTGATGTATTCGGTGCTTTAGGGACTGTTTTTGATGGGGAAGAACCACTCTTGTGGTCTGGTTCTAGATAAGTTTCTGCATGGTTCCTAAGTCGTGCGTTACAACGCATATTCTTACTTTGTTCATTAGTATGGCCCGAACACTGAGCCGTTTGGTCATCCGCGGGTTGTGAAGTCGAACACCCCGGCTCATGTTGGCGTGCACCACGGAATTTGGTTGGAGTTCCATTCGTTGTCGAAGCTTTTCTGTTCTGCTTGCCTTGGACTTTCGTGTTCCGAGACGCGACGGGCTTCGGCGCAGCTAGGGAAGAAGCAGGAGTTGTCTGAGAACTGTGTTGGCCCAAGACGGCTGTGGAACTTTTTCAAAGATTTTTCAAAGAAAGAGCTGTCCCAGGACTTTTTAGCACATGGGCGTCAGGCAATTGTTACCTTTTTGTTGCGACGTGCAAGGTTCATTGATGTTCTTTATTTTTGCCGCATTCTCGCGTCTCCGCGGCGACAATATCTCATCGTCACTTCCGTCTGACAACGTCACGGCTAGGAAAGAGGCATGGATGGTCTGAGAGGTTTGTGAAATTGCGACGCGTTCGGAAGAACTTGTTGGAAGAGATGGGACACATCAACCTATCATGATGGAAAAAAGCTTTACTTACCTACGTGGCTCGTCGTCGGCATAATGCTGGTCTCTTGGTTCGTTAAAGTCGCCTGTTTTCGCGGCGACAGCAGGGCTTCTTCCCAATCCTCGGACAATAGAGCATCTAGGGGTAACAAATGAGCGTAAGTCATGAGCGAAACATTAGTTATCGGTTCTAAAGGTTGCTCGAGCTCACCCCGTTCTCTTTTGTTGGACATCGTGACTCCGTGGCTTCTAGTTCGGAGGTTGAGGACGAAATGGCTGCTTTTGGCAATGGCGGCTTAATATAGCTTTGCGGAATTTTTTTTCTCCGGAATCAATTCTCGGCTTTGAATGATTGCTTTTCTAAAGAATTCTTATGCCGTAGTGCCGAAGAATTGTCATGGGCAGCTTTTACTTTGGGTTTCATAGTGGAAAATTCTTGGCAAAAACAATCGCAGTCCTTCGTTTCATCAGAGCGTCGACGATGTGCGATGTGAAGTCGAGCCACGTGGTGTCCGCCAACACGTTCTCTAGCGTTGAGAGAATCTCATGTCGCCTTGGCGCAAGGATGAGTCACTGTTGAGCTCTGCCTCTTCTCACGACCGCTTTTACTGATCGCTCTAGCACCTGAGCTCTATATTTCCTGGCATAACAGCTCTATCTTTGCGGTCCATAGCACACTCAGGCTTTTGGGTAGAACATGATATGAAACCAAGCAGCAAGACGGCCGAGAAGAAGTTGCAAGTATCCCGGAAGCATGACGATCCCCAATTCGTTTTCGGTCATTCCACTCCGCTCAACGTAAGATTTTCTCACTACGATGATCAGCTCTAAAGGGTTTTGTTTCTCTTCTGTAGGGCAAACCCGATCGGACAGACAGAGTTGTCGTTTTTTATGCATCAGAATCACGACTTTCGTTACTGCCGGAACGCTATAAACTGTCCGGAATCACGGTACTGTTCCGCTGAGTCGGAAAATCAAGCAGGGAGAGATTCACCGGTACTTTTCACAGGTTGTTTCATAGTACTTTCTGAAAGGGTATCTGATTAGGATTGAAATAAAGCGAGGTAAACACAGTGAAAAGAAGGATTCAAAATTGTCCCAACTCAGTCTTTTTGCCATCAGTGAAGTCTGGACTTGCCGCACTTCCTACACACCTCGGAGCTCGAAAGACGACCGTTCACCCCAAGAATAGGACGGCCAGCTCGTTTTTTGTCGCATCGATGTCGACTCTGTCGAATGGTCCAATCGTCTTTGGAACAATGATGTTCACAACGCCTTAACGAAGGTTCTCGATGGCACCTTGAGCTTTAAACAACACGTGCACGTCTTCCCGGCTTGTTTGTCTGCCAAGCGATGTCACACAACACGTCCGGCGGTTACCGCCGTCAAATATGTTGTCAGATGCTTCGGCGGTGATTGAGAGAAGATAGCATCGGGTTGTGCGCTCACGGTTCGCGCAAGTTTGAGTTTAGCTGAAAAAAGCCTCGAATCTCTTCCGGGATCCGATAGAATTGTTACAGCGTGTCAGTTTTCGACCAATCACCCTAAGGGCTTTCGTGGCGGAACTAAGTTAGGTACAACTTGACGCTGGAGGAACGCGGCTTTAACGCGGAGTATCCTGTCGCTTTCCCTGCGGCACTTTGCGTAGTATCGTGTTGGGGACTCCGATTCGGAAAAAGAAGTAGGAAAGAAAACACTGATATTCGGAGAAGGTATTCACGTTTATTGCACTTTAAAATCAATATTCGGGCGGTAACGAATCCTTGGAGAATCATGTTAACCGGGCGCTCTTCGAAGTCTTGCATGCTAGATGGAGATTCAAAGTGACACTGGATGAAAGCGCGCTCAACGTGTGGTTCAAGTGGAGCTGCAACTTTGGACACTTTTCCTGGCTACCGGTGGTAAACGGTGGTCATTTATTTAGTAGAAGATGATGTGGTCGAGAACTGTTGTCGGACAATCCGAGTTTCGGATCTTCAATCGATGGCGTTTCGATGACAAAAGTTCTTTTGACAGTTCTATCCCCCTTGCATGACTTGAAGGCGGGTGCATTTTGGACCGAAACGGAGAATAATCGCCTTGAAATCTACGACCCGAAATACTTCTGAGCCGCCGAATTATCACTTTCAATCAATATGTAACAGGTTAGGGATCTTTCGGAGGTGCGGTTTCATGGTGTAGTCTCGTCGACCTTTGAGCGCGCTGTAACGACATGAGTAGTTTTATTGTTGAAGTCTTTTGTTGTTCGACAAATTCCAGAAAATGTGCTCAACAAAATACTTCTGAGGGCTACTGTACCCATATCAGAAGTATGAGACAGATTTCAAAAAAAAGGAACGGACCTTTGAGGCGAAAGAGAGATGAATTTGCATGCCCGCTCTCATATCTGACTGGGTTTGAGGTGCCGAACTAATTGGTGTCGACTTCTGTCATAATTTTCAACGCTCACACCACTTCCTAGGATTTTGCGGAACCTCCAAGCTCAGTTTACCAAAATTTCTCTTGAACCCTCAGCTTCAATGTCTTTCAAGAGAGATCCGGGTCCAGATTTTTGTTGAGGACACCCATATCTGCGTTTGTTTCCCGTTAAAAATGAATTGACGAGATCTCGCTTCAATATTAATAGTTTGTTGTATTTATTATCATCTCGCATACCGAAATAATGATAATAGGTGACTATCGAAGTTGATTGAGCTTAGACGGCCCAGAAACATCATCTTCTTCTGCTCCTTGTGTATAAGACCATATACTAAGGACAGTAAGCTGATGTGTGGGTCCCGACTCGAACGTGTGAAGTGCTTTGATGACATCCGTTCGGGTTCTTTTTTTTATGCTAGCTACTTATCGATCATCAACACACCCAATAATGACAGTAGTAATGATTGCAATTGAAGGAAATTACAACGGGAGAATCGATCTTCAACCAATCAGCGGGATCAATCAATCAACCAATCAATCAATCAATCGATCGGGGTAAAAGAAGGTGACTCATTCGCTACGATCGCAACTCTTGCTCTCGAATGGCGTTTCTCCACCTAACGAAACTTGAACTCACTTGCTATCGGAACCCGAGTGAGCCCCGACGGCAAGCTGCAGCAGCAAAAGGTTGCGAAGCGACAATCGTGAAGAGCGCAGTGTGTTGTAAGTCAGCAATGCCTAGCTTATCGCAGCGAAACGGCCCTTTCGAAAAAGGATACTCGGGAGGAGAACGGTGTCCTTTTTAGGCGGCAGCCTTCTCCATCTTGATCATTTCAAGGATACCGTCCTGCATCTCCTTGACGGCCTGGAACTCAGTCAGGCCCATACGCCTCTTGTTGGAAATGTCGTAAACTCCGCCTTCCGACTCGGTGTGCTCGCCGCGGGTTCCTGGGGAGATAATAACAATGAAAAGTCAAGGAACAACTTCGGAGAGAGGAGAGGAAATTATATTCCGATGCTTTTCGCGTCTTCCGGTGCTTTGGACCGGCGATAAAAGTCTTGCGAAACTTACCGCGGACTTGCAGGGAGTACTTAGAAGCGATCTCCTCGAGCTTCGCACGGTCGGCGGCGAGCTTGGGCAGAGCGATGTGCACGGAGGCGCGGATGGTTGTTCCCAAGTTTGTGGGGCAGAAGGTCAGGTAGCCAAGACGATCGTCCCGAGAGAAGGGCAGTTTAGCCTCAATGGCCTTGACTGCGGCAGTGAGACGACCGAAAACTTGTTTGAGATCACCTCCCTTCTGCATGGAAATGATGCGAAGATGATCTTCTTCGTTGCACCAGACCAAGAAAGTTTTGGAGTCGTTGTGGTAGATACCACGACCAGCTGGCCAGTATCGGCAGGCGTTAGCGGCCTGCAGGAAGCGATCACCCTCCTTGAAGAGGAAGTGATCATCGATCAGCTGTTGTTGAGTTGCCTTGTCCATTCCGGTCAAGGGATAGTAGGTTCCCTTCAGTTCGCCGTCGAGGGCTTTCAGGGTGGAAGAGACCTTCTCCTCCATCTCCTTGTATTGCTGCAGTGAGAGAACAAGTGTTGCGTTAGAGACAAGAATCAAGTGGGGTCGGCTCAGTTCTCGGCCGTGAGGATGATCTCGCGACATCAGATTCGTCGTGTCTGGACTTCACTCAATTACCATTGTCATTCACAACGCGCTTATTCACATTGATTCTGTATCGATCCAGAGTCGACCTGTGGCGAAATGGGCTACGTGCAACAACTGCGACAGGATAAGCCTCGATATCTCGATATTTGCCCCATTTTTGCTCGACCACTGACAGTTTGAGGACGAAAACAAGGGTAAGGCGAATACTTACAGCCTCGGTGAGGCAAGGGTTGAAGGGGTAGCCCTGAAGGGAGCGACCGCAACGGACGCGGGTGGAGATGACGAATTTGCCTTCGGGGTCAACATTGACGAGTTGGTTGAGATCTCCGAAGTCAGACGGAGGATGTTTGTCGGTGGGCTTGAATCCCTGATGGTAATCATCGATGATGGGATCGAACAGGGGAGCGAATGTCTTGTAGGACTCGGCATCGGGGGCGTACACGCCGACTCCAGAATCGAGATTCTCCATTCCTGGAAAGAGAAGGCGTAAAGTCAGATCTTTTCGAGACTCGGCCGGAAATTCCGTTCGAGGGGTCTGTATTGGCTGTTAGCGGATTGCATGGTTTAATGAACGAGCGCGTCAGAATCGGAGGAGAATGTCCCGAGTTTCCAGCCAAATGAAAGAGCATTCGAACAGGGGGAAAAAGGCGAACATGTGTCTCTAGGGCAGCTTGGTTAAATATAGTTTACTCGTTGTTCCCTATATAAGGTGACACGGAAGCGGTGACACTTTGCCGCTCGAAGCACACAGTCGACCCGTGTCCCTCTTCCTGTCGATCAACTAACCAGGAACCGGTGTCGACTGTCCACAGACAGATCGTTGCGATTCCAAAACATCATCAACATCGTTTGAGTCCGATCACAAAGAACCGTCCGCACTTCTAACCGGCGAAATATTTTCGCAGTCTGCGACTTCATGAAGCACCAAAATGAAGTTTAGAATACTGGTTGCGGGACTTTACTTTCGGATTTCAAGGAGCTACACATTTCGTCGCTAGACTCGACTTCACTGACACCGTCGAGAAAGGGGCTTGCAGCGAAATCTCAGCGAGTGGAACAGGGACAAGAACTCTTATCATATTTTTGGGGGCACGGAGAAAAATGTCCTCCTACCGCCTCGGGCGCTGGCATCCGGCCAACTCCTCGGTGTCCTTGAACACAACTCAATTACATCGCTTATTGATCGGGCTAAACAACACGAATTCCGAGTTTATTCTCACTGAACATCTGTTGTGAAAGCGTCCCGGTCACGGCAAAACACTGTCCACAAAGGAATTCCAATGAAAAGAGACATCATCGGACTAGCTTGACACAGTGAACACCTCGTTCTTTGATTTTGAAGCCGTCCGGTTCACGCGATTCTTTGAGTCTCGTTCTCTCGTCCTTGGATCGTGCACTGTGGGGGATTAGCAGCCGATAGATTACTCACCGGACTGGACGACGTCGAGAAGGCTCGCTCCCATCCCCGTCTTCTTATCCTTGAGCCCATCGAGCACCTGCCTGGTGAGGTATTTTTTCAGCAGAGACTTGCAGTCTGCAGCTCCTTGAAGCTTGGTGAAGCCAGCTTCGAGCTTATCCTTAACAGCCTGGTCAACCATTGTTGGATACGATGTCGTACACCTTTAACGAAAGGAAGCCGTGAGTGACGGCCGTTCAGACCTCAGGACTCTTATAGTCTGCGGAAGGGCCCTCTCTCCGAGCGCGCGATCGCAACCGGAACCGAGAAAGGGTGGCTCGGTCTGCCAACTCGCGGTTCGTGGTTACCATCGGGTTAAGATTAAGGAGGATTTTTTTCCCGTTTTCCTCCAACTGAAGCTGTGCGGCTAGAAGTCTCACGCTCGAACAAAACAATCCAGACTCGAGGCAAGAGCGTTCCCGTTTTAAAACAAATATCAACGGACGAAGGGGTGCTGTGTCGGAATTGAATAAAAGCCGAGGCCACAGACTTGCGGTTTTGGCGGAGGACAGTCTAAATTTAGCGCAGCTCCAACGTTCCCGAAAGCGATATTCATAAGCTTTAATAGATTCGACAGCGACAAGTCTTCAAGGTCATGCAAGGTGAATCACTGCCCCAGGCTAAAAAACTCGATTGATAGAAAACCGATCGCTATCCGAACGACATAGTTCTACAAGCAATTCGGGAGAGATATTTGAGTTTTGAGATTGAAAGTTGTCGATCGATGATCGCGAGCGAAAGCTCGTCGAATCGAAGCGGAAAAACTCTGAGATTCGCCAACTTATTGTTTAGAGGATATTATTTCAGCAAAAGCCTGAGTTCGGAACTCGAAATTCGGTGCGCCCCTTCCCGAGCCATCGTGAAGTGAACCGCTGAGAATACGGAGTCAAGCCAAGGTGAAGGCCTAGGTGAACAGTAGAGCTCTCGTGTGAGTGTGTCTGTTTGCGAGCGAGAAAGTGCCAACAACTGACAGCGAACTGATGATAACCTCAATATAAAATAGTATTTGGCAATTGTATCACACTTGGTCAGCGAAACTCTCTCCGTTCCTCGCTACTTGGCAACCACAACAGCAACCAGCAAAAAAGTTTCAGCAACTACGTACGCTCCGCCCATTTCTCTCTAAGTATCTTTCCGACAGAACTAGCAGATGCAGGCAAGAGTCGCCCGTTCCGGAACTTTAGGGGTCATCATGCGGAAGACGCATCGCTCAAGGTGACTAGCTGACCGACGGACGGACGGACGGATCGACCGACCGACCGACCGAGTGACTGAGTGACTGACCGACCGACGGGATGACTGAAAAACTGTTCGAGTGATTGTCTCGATTCACCGATCGAACGATGGGGTCACCAGGCTTGGAAGCGTCAAGAAGCAGCGTTTGGAAAGCGGTTTTTTGAACCTTTTCTCTGCGTTCCGAGTCCTTTGGAGAAGTCTCTCAAGCACAGTTTGTCGACGAACACAGCTGAAGGCTCACGAACTCAAACTCACGTTAGGCGTCTCCAGAGCCCCAGGGAAAGGGACCCGAGCCGGAGGAGGGTAAGCGCGCGAAAGAGAAACCCGCTCGGTGCGGACGTCGTTCTGTACGTAAAACAGCTCGCTAAAGGCTGTGAGGTAGAAACGTCCAGGTCCGCTTCCTGGGACGAATGCTTTTGGCTCATTCTGAACCGAGGACGACATCGCTGCTAGAAAAGTCCGCCGGGGTTTCTTTCTGTGCAAAGGATTTGGGTGAAGGCGCATGGCCGAGCTCTCGTTTGATTTTAGAGTTCAGGGTTTGAGGTGAACGATTCGTCGTTTTCCAGCCCGACTCTGCTTCGAGGCTGAATTCCGAATGTTGTTCCGAGGGACAGAAACTCAACTTGGTGGAGTGGTGACGTCTCATATGAGAGCAGGTCTGACAAGGTAGAGACTAGATGGCTCCCCGTGTACGGTTCCTTCGACTCGAGTAACAACCGAGTATTCTTTTTGCTCAACTAAACCGCCGTGGATCAGGCAAGGGAGCGAACGAATGATTCCCTCGGGACAGTTCAGGAGAAGCGCTCCGACTCAGGAGGCGCGCATACAACACATGTTGTTAGTTTTCCCGCATCGCTCGTAGGGGGAAGGAGCAAAAATAGATTTTCTAGCGTAACGAGGCTCTCTGATCGTAAATCAGCTGTTTATCAGCAACGTAAATCACTTGATTAGTGAAGTTTATTCATATCATTAGCCGACCGAAACTTGTTTTAATCTGATGACCTTTTTTGATTGAAGACCTCAATGTGGGAGACGTGCATTCACCCGACGAACATCCGTATTTCATGTAAAACTGAGACAAGACCTATCCTCGGAGCCTCCAACGTTGCGTTCGAGATCCCACTCACTATCTATAGCAGCTCATTTTGACAAAAAGCTGACATTTGAGTTCCAGAACGATGGCATTTCCGACGGGAAAAAAAGAAGCGTGGATCGATTTTCGTCTCTCCTTGAAGGTACAAAAATAGTTGGCAGCTTCGCCGGCTTGAATTATCCTCAGAACTTCTCACTACAGGGAGTTGTTTTCAAACACATGTTTCACACATTCTTGAAGACGCTCAGTTCTTTTCCGAATCGTTTTTTTTGATACGATGAATCGAAGTTAGAGCGTACGATCTGCCGACAAGTTGCCTCAGCGTGAACCAACGTTCTCGGCCGATTTCAGACATTCGGTTTCGGAGAATCGAATCCGGAGCTCAGGAGCAGGATATCCGAACACGTGACATGCACTGATTGGCACGGAACCGGCAAAATCATGTCGAGGTCATCGTGTCGTTGTCTTATACAAAGCTCGAATAACCGTCTGTGAAATACCTCGCCCATCGGTTTGACCCTTAGGAAGAAGGATGTTCTCTGTTTGAAGGCTTCTTCGAGAAATTTCTTCCTGGCCGCGGTTCAAGACTCGGTCCGTTCGAAACTCAGGCCATAAAAATCGAGTTATTCAGTCAGAATTGTTGCTCACAAACGTGCCGCCTCGAGTTTCATCCGAAAGTAAAGTGCAGCAACAATCGAGGTTCGCTTTGGAACACGAAGTCGAAAACAGGGTACGCCGGGAATGTTTACGTAGTATGTATACTAGTTACAGAGATTCTTTTCTGAAGACGGAAGGAATCAAATTGAAGATAGAAACTTTCCACAGTTTTGAAGCGTTCCAAGTCGACTCAAAACCGCTCATGAAAGAGGAGAAAGGAAAATGATAGTGTTAGAACAAGAAGCTGACCCGGAGGAGTTCTTGACCACATATGACCGGAGCACGCCAACTTTCGCAAACAATGGATCGATGACAAGCCAGTCTCACGGTGCAACAGACCGACCCCTTTTCGATCATGGGGAAACCGATATCGTCGTAATTCAGGAGATATCTTGAAGCGAACGAAAATGTCGTTGGGAGAGAAGTTACACTTGTTTTCGGAAAACTCTTCAAACTCTATAGCTGAGACATTCAGATGTGAGCGCCCAGAGTACGTGTCTTTCGAAATGGTAATTCTCGATGTAGCTTTGTGCTATATTCAAGAAGATTCGCCTGCTGACCTCTGAGTTGTAGGTCGGGCCTTCGTGACCCGTTCGGAAGAGCTCACCGGCAACGAGAAGAGAAGCCTTTGCGAACGATACTGCAAATATACACCGAGAAGCCCAGGTGGCTCGCGACCCAGAGACTCAAGCAGCCGGCCGCTGTGAATCGATGAGCTCGCATTTATTCTGAATTCGAAATATGATCCGATTTCATCCCATTGTGGCATCATTGTAACATTCTCCCAGCTAGCGACAAGCTGACACGTGCATGATGAGATTCATCGAGTTGCCATCGTAATCAACGCTCGCCGATTCTCCCGTCTTCAGATAGAGGGCTTTGAGTGAAGACGCTTTTGACAAGCGACCTTGAAAATCCTTCAAAGCGTCTGATTGGATGAAAGCTTTATGTAATCGCGATACGAAGGGATAGCCGATGTGGCGAGCGTGAGTATATTATGAAAACAAGGCGATCTCATTCAACGGTCAGAACAACAACTGGCTACAGCGCGAGGAAAGTCTTTGTCTGTTAGAGAGAGGTGACCTCGCTAGGTCGTAGACTCGGTCTGGTCAGAGACTCGCGGCAAGTTGAGGTTTTTGACACTGCCCGCCGCTCAGGCTGAGACCTGCCGGAGATCGAGAAGCATCAGACATCCGGAACGGAAGACGGGAATCGGAAAGAAAACGAGCGCGAGTGCTCACTCTTGCAGATGACCTTTCGTCTGCTCTGTGCAAGTGTGTTTTGCCGCGGGTACTCTCCGCGGAACACGTAGCGACTGTTTTTTTTTCTTCGAAATGAACAGGAGCGAAGTTTCTCGGATATTCTTTGATTCTCGAAATCACACAGGGCGGTTTCTGCGACTTCGAAAGTTCTGTTGGCGCAAAAAGGCGGAATTCGTCGAGAATTGTGCGGTGCCCACTCCGAACTCAAGGGACCGTTTCGATTAATGAAGTTCCTACCCTCTCGCTTCAGAACAGCCCGTTGACGCCACCTGTGCTGTCTCCGCTGATTATTGTGACAACGGCTGCCTTGGAAAGTGCAGACTCATCTGCGGTTCTCCCTCTCTAAGGGACAGACCTCGTCGACGCTCACTCAGAACGGCCTACGATTCTAAAACCTGGACACAGTTCGGCCAGAATGTCCCCGGTTCTAGATGACAAATCGTTCGCAAGAACCTCGATTCACAAACAAAGAGCTCCGAACTCGTTACCGATTGAGCTGCGTTGAAGATTTATGCAAAATTCTCAGATAATTTGAAGAAATGAAGACTTTGGAGCGTTGTTCAGAATGGCCAGATGCAGCGATAGTCGCACTTGAGTGATTTATTGTGACGATGACAGTGTTTGAGATCATTCTTCCATTCAATCAGTCAATGATGATTCCAGTAATATTACACTACATCCGTGAATGATTTTCATCTCTTCATTTTTCCTTTAGCAGACACACGATGTGGGAGAGTGAACAGTCCCGTGTTTGAAGACGGTTTCATGCAGCCGTGGGATTACTACACCTGAGTTTGAGCCGAAGGAGTTTACCTAAGTTCAATTACCTGACGAAGTTACTCGATCGAGTCTCTCGGAGCCTGGTTTGGCTTCAAGTCACTCGATCCGTCGAAAGAAAGAGAAACCTAGAACGCCAGTCAGAGACAAGAATCCGCAAGATTTGAAGATGGTGTTCCAGGCGTTTTCTACAGCTTTTCTATGATGACAGTCAATCAATCGCAGGAGCATCAGTTACGACCATCTCAACGTTACAACTACACCGGAGCGTGGTACATCTCATATGAAATATCGGTGTACTTATCCATAATATTTTGTCCAACTAAACCATTGGTCAAATTTCCTTACATCTTTTGACCTTGAATCTGTAGTCGTCGATGTTCATCTGCTCCAGTTACAATATTTTCAGCCTTGAGACATCAATTCAGTCCCATGAACAGCGATAATCTAACTTGGATTCCGATTCGAGGACCACACTGGACCACTTTTCCATGGGAAAAAACTTCTGCGGACGAGATGAATTCTCTTGTCGAAGTAAAAACTGGATTAAATGAAGGGATCGCGGAGTTATGGTACAGATTTCAATTATTTTCCATCGGTTTCGAGTCCGATGATTGCAATCAAATCTTCTCAAAACTTCCATTGGTGTCTAGTTCCAATTCATTGACTCCATTCATGGGAATCTATCGAATTCGAACACGATTCGATTGAGATGAGATGAGACCGAAACTGACGGACGCAGTCTCGCACTCATCTATCCTCGAGAAGCGTACATGAAGCTTGCTACTCATAATGTCACGACTTTATACAGGATTATTCAGTATATATATCTTACAGGGACACTAACCACTAGTGAGATCGACACAGCGTACTAACCTATGTTAGAAGGGCCTAGGTTCATGGAACCATTCGCTGTTCAGAGATTGAGAAGTACCTCGGGATGTTATAAATCGATTCGAGGGAAATTTCTGAATTCGAGGAGCTCTCGCGAGTCGCGTCTTTCCGCCCAGTCGGAGAAAGCCTCATCGATTCGAACAGAACAGTACATCAAGACATCAGAGATGATGACAGCTCTATCTTTTGTCGACGGCGAAGATACTACTTGAATTGGCTCCGCAGAACATCGTCCCGGGACAGACTAAAGATAGAAATCTAGATGTCCCGGATCGATGTAGAGTAATCAATACATCGCATATGATACCTGTGTGGTAATATTCACGGTAATTATCGATAAGACTAGGTACAAAATGGCAGTGAAAGAGCGTGAACTTCGCAGGACGTCTCGTGACACACGTTTACTCCTCCTGAAATTTTCATTCTCGGTTTCCGGATGCCCTTCGCTCTCTCGGGAAATCGAAGTTGCATCGTTGAATAATGGTTGTATAAAATCACGGTGGATCCAAAATACGTCACGAAACCGCTGCGGATGAACTTCCCTTCTCAGAGGAGTGCGCACGGTCACGAGAGTCTCGACTGCCTGTCGTGGGAGCACCATTTGAACCCGAACCGGTCTAAGCAATTCAGTTGATCGGTCTCCTCGAATCAGAATATGTATGTATGTCTGTCTGTATGTATGTATGTATTGAAGTTATCGCGAGTCCGATAGATCGCGTCGATTCTCAATTGAATGCACTCAAGTTCTTTTCGGTGAAATTTCATCGCGAATCGAACGAAGTATTAACAGATAGAGAGAGAACGACTGACGGTACGAGCGTAAAATTTGTTCTTTGGATTTTGTATGAGTTTTTGAAAAGTTGGCTTAGAGTGGGCCAAAACGTTGAGCACATCGATTCTGCCTTCAGTAATTCCATCTTTCCCACTCTTCGAACCTACGATTGAAGTAAAATTTCACAGTTTCAGGAGATTTCTGCAAGATAAGCTCGCAAGAATTGAGATTGCAAGATTGAGGCGAAGGTACAGAGAAATTCGGATTCGTGTCGGACCGACAAATAGACCGACGATCGATAATCGATCTAAGAAAGAAACTTGCCTTAATTTGGCGAAAAAGTGATCACCTCCCGGAGATAGGTATCGATCACACGAATAATGAGAGTACTTGAACACGGAATAAGGTCTCAGAATAGGGATCTAGTAAGAAACGACATCTACATATCTGAATTTCTGAGTACATATCTCATCTACGAAAGAAGTCTCCCATACTTTTGGTTTGCTATACACAGCTGAGCAATTGATTCCCTCCGTCCCATGATTCATCGAAGTGATTCCTCTTTCGCATTGTCAGAATTTGTCTGTCTGATCATTTGGTCAGTTTTCTCAAGGTTCGGCCTCGGACAACCGGGTTTGGGTAATACCATCTATCTAAGCAAAAACCGCTCACGACTTTGCAGATTGTTTGTGATTTACACTGAGATCTATGTGTTCAGGTCGACCCCCGGGGTCTAAATATATTGCGAATCGGCAGAACTCTCGACCTCTCTCGTCTGAAATTCCTGTCGAACACGATCATGGTTCACGGACCGTCCGGGAACGCCGCGTCGTCGACGAAACGGCTGAGGACTGGACTTCATGCCAAGATGAATGATTAAGTGACCGGGTGGAGTAGGGTGTGTGTAACGGTGGGCTAGTTTTGACACTGTACGAACAGCTTTTCAATCATTTCCAAATGACTTATCAGACGTTATCTCATATTTACAATTACGCTGCGTTCGAGGCAGCGAGAATGACGACCTCCGTCGAAATCTGTCCCTCCTGCTTAAACGTCAGAGCTCTCGTAACCGATCGAGTCCTGATTCTGAATCGTAGGTCTAATCATTGGTGGAGGGGGCAACGCTCCCAAGATGGGATCGATGCGATCTTCAGGAGGACTCGGACTGCCAGGAGTCTCCGCAGGAGAACGATCAATGGACTTGATCTCGGGCTGTCCTTCGAGTTCCATCCGCGACAGGGGTCCCGTGTTGAACGATGAAGGCGGTCCGCCGATGGCCATGGGGCTCATCGAGCTCATCGGGCTCATGCTCGGCAACGTTGCCGCAGGGATGGGCGGGCCCGCAGGCGCTGGAGAAGGAGTACGCGGGGCAGACGGAGGCTTCGCTGGTGGGATAGTCGGCATTTGAACGGGAGACATGACTTTCTTATTGAACGGCAACTGTTGAATTGGTTTGCTGATCGGCGCCATCATCGGTGCCATTGTCTGTGTTGCCATTTTCGGTGCCATGGCCGGCTGCAGCTTCAGCGGGACGGATTGGCCCGACGTCGGTGACTGGATGAGGTCCCTGCAAATGATCAAAGTGAGCAAATCGCAGGAGAGTACAGCGGTGCAACTTCAGTCCAAATACGTCATCGAACTCGTCTGTCCGCTCGGCATGGTGACGTTGACCATGAGAAATCAGTCACAACGCAAGAGCGTACGAGGATATCGGCTGCGGAAACAACGCCCAAACAGACTCGTGTTCCATGACCTGTATTTGGTGCTTCCACTTTCTAACGGGGTTTTCTCCTGCGCATGGGGGTCATACCTCTGCTCTCGATCTGCCAAGCGAGACTGGCGGAACAAGTAGGAAGGATCCCCAACGACTACTCGACTACTATTTCTCATAACAAAGTTCAATCAGTGAGAACCAGAGAGAAGGTCGACGAAAAGCAAGCGAAACACAACAGGGAATGCGTCTCAGCGGTGACAACAGTAGCAGCAATAGCAGCAGCAGCAGCAACAACAGCAGCGAGAATTTTTTTTCTTTCATAGCAACTACAACCCAGCAGTGTGCTTACCTGGCCGCAGATTCTACGAAGAAAGCATCCGAAAATTGATCAATCAAATTTATCTCGCCAAGCCACCGACTCTGAGGCCGTTGGCGTTGAGCACAACTGATGCAAAAAGCACGACCACGTCAGGCGTGAGATGAGCGAACCAAAGCGTGTACCACATGAAGTTCTCGTTTCTCTTTTTCGCCGAGAAAAAATGCCGACAAAATGATGATGTGTTTGCCCTCAACATCGATAGTGACTTTGAAGTTCGAGTTGGAAAACGGGATGATCAGATGGGAAGATGGAAGGAGAGGAAGAAAGAGAAAGAGAGAAAGATCAGAGATCGACTCGATGGATGAAGTGGCGGTCAAAACTTGATTCCAAGAGAATCGATGGATCAACGGACAAACAATCAGACAGACGCAGCTTCAGGTGAGCGGATGAGTTTAGGCAGACACAGAAACAAAAAGAAAAGTTGACCTTCTCCCTGGGTCATGTGATTGCATGTGGTGGATGGATGGATCTGTTCGAACAGGTGGAGCTCGCGAGTCTCGTGAGCATTGGTTGGTTGGTTGGTTGGTTGTGCATTGAATTGAGTGAAGTACGGACAGGTCAATGCTATTGATTCGGGTTGAAGATGTTTCTCAAAATTTCCTGACAAATGGAATCCTAAAAAGCTTTTCCCGATACCTAGATCGGTGCTCTCTTGCCGATGGATCGTTTCTCGACTTTATACACCGTGAACGGTTGGAATTCGATCTCGATGGAATCTCGATGCAGGTTCCATCGGAAATCGATAGTTTTATCATCTTGCGGAGCTCGAGCTCCCTCTAGAAGAAAGTTTCTCCAAACAGAACGGTCTCGTACGATTTCGATGAGTGCAACTTCGGTGAGATTCGATAGGAGTGATTTTCAGCACGAACTTCGTGTTCTCTGACCAGTCGCAGAGTCGCGAGTGACGGAAAGATAGAGAAATAGTTTGCAGTGTGTAGTAGCGTTTGATGGTGAATCAAGTCAGTAGTGAAGCAGTGTAAGCCGTCTACGGACGACACGCTACACACTAGTATCATCGACATACATGACTCACATAAGGCGAGCAATCGTAGAGGAACACGAATTCGATGTCCGACGATGAGGCGGTGGTCTTTACTGGTATAATTGATACGGGGCAGTGCTACTGCTCCAGTGGAACAAGGGACGACTGGTTAGTTGGGTTTTGCAATCAGTCATTCAACCAATTTCACAGTCGATCGGTTAGTCACTCGATCAGTCAATTCAATCGATCAGTCGATCCTGGGTCGAAGGATAAACGAAAGGATCATTCAAAGTGCCCTCGATCGTCACCACCTCGGTCAGACGTTCACTGCAAGTGTAGAACTAGTGGTTCCGTGTCGATAGACAGTGTCTTGGTGTTGGGTAGATGAGATCGAAACACGGTAAACACCGAACTGATGCTCGTGGTCGTCGGGGTGGAACGCTACGTGATACCCAATCGACTTGTCTGGTCAGTGTCAATTTCGCCCGACAGCTCTATGTTCCGCATCTAGGTGCTAACCTGGAGTCAGTATCGGTGAAGGGCTCCACGTCGGCAATGGGGGGCAACTCGGTCCTTTTGAAGCCACCATCGTCGGCCGGATACTCCTCATCAATCTTCATTTCGCGCGGAATCCCTGCGAGAATCACTCTAATTATATCCTGGACCAAGTTCCAATGACGGGGGACAATCCACCGGAGTGCTCTTTCGGCTGAGTCAGCAAGCTTCGAGGATTTTGGCGAAATTATTATTCTCTTCGACAATATGCTCAAAAGGCCATCATGCCAGTGTAGCGGAGATCCATACCTCTCTTCTTCAGCGTGGCGTCATCGCGTTTTGTCGACGCTCCATCATCGACTTGCGAGTTTCCTATTGGCGCCTCATGGGCCGTGAGCTGTTGCGTTTCGACCTCTTCGGCCTTATCTTTTTTCGATTTTTTGTTTTTCTTTGCCTCTCGGGCAGCCTTACGTTCGGCTATCTCTTCAGGGGATCGAATTTTCTTTGGTTTTTTGCAATAGACCTCGCAAATCGTGATGAAAAGCGCAATCAGCAATCCTAATCCTAAAATGAAAAACCATCCTAGAACTCGGCGGACGCCTAGTGGTCGAGCAACTTCGGATTTCTTCCGTCCCTGGAAAAGAAAGGTTCCATTAGTTTCATGAAATGACGAACGGAACTAACGAAGAGAAGAGGATCAGAATCTTCTTTCCATTAAGGTGAATATGTATCATGTGAACGAAGGTGGGGCCTCTGAAGATCAGGACGTGCGTCCGGATGTGTTCCTCGCAGGAGCGAAGGAAGTCGATTCTCGTGCTCCTCCCGAAGAGATTCAAAACATCCTGTCTCGTCCTCGTCCGCACGTGTCGAGCCCATATCGGAGAAGCGATCAGAATCCACTCCTCGACCTGAAGTGCGGCGCGGCGCCCGATCTCGCTGAGAGGCGGCGGAGGATCGAGACCTGGGGAGACACGAGAGAAGGAACCTGGAGAGTGGGCGGACGAGAAATACTCACGGAAAGAAAACTGGGAGCGATGATCGGTGTCTCGCTAGGACAGTCGAGAGCATGTTCCCCGAACCATTTATTCTCCAACTCTTCGAGGAATCCATCTTCCCGCAAAGACGAGATAATCTCATCGATTTTCCTTCGCAGAGCGAAATGCTTCGAAGTTGCAATGGCGTACTGCGAACGTCGCAAATCTGTGCCAACCTGAAATTGCCATCCAACGATTGTAGCCGAATATGCCAAACCCCATCTTTACACATCCGCACCGGATGTCGCTGACAGCGGCGATAATGCTGACCTGAATGGTGTCGCAAGGTTGTCTCGCCGATGTGTATCTCACAAGATTGCTATCTGCGAACACGATAAATCGCGAGTTGTTACGGATACGATCGACTGCCTGCAAAGAAATTAAGGTTTCTTTATTCACCTTCTTGAAGAGTTTCACAGTCCGGCCTTTCGAAGATCAAATCTGTCGACATCTATTCTGTCCGACTCTGATATAACAGTGTACAGAATGCCGGTGGATGTGATACGAATCTAAAGGTTTGACAAACCTTTGAGTAACTTCCGATGACGCTGTCGTTGAAGGAGAGCATGCGCTTGTACATTTCTTTGTATTCCTCGTCGTCCGTGTTCTGCAATGAAACAGAGCTTGAATCATCTCGACGGAAAACCGAGGTTTGTCTTCGGCATCGGCCGTCTCCCGCATGAGAGACGTAAGGGGAAAACTCACCCTGAAGAAATCTTCGCTCACAGAGCCTCGCACCAAACCGTATTCGATGTCGTTTTGATACAAGAGCTCACGTGTGCACTTTGGAAGATTCTCTCCGGTCGGCGAGAACGGTTGATTTATCCACAACTGGGCTGTGTAGATGGAGAGGAAGCAGAAGATGAAAAGCCACCAGGAGCATCCGATAACTCGTGAACCCAAGGACCTGGAAGAGACGGATCGGACGTGAGCTCTCGATTCAGAATCGAAAAAAGTCTCATGATGTCGTTCCTCGAAACGAGAAAAATGAAACCGAACAGAGGCTGAACTCACTTGGGACGGCAATTGTTGCATTCTTCCGACATGAACATCCCGAAGGCGTACCAGACCGAGTTGTAGAAATGTCTGCAGGGTGTTGGCGGGTCGACCGGAGGAGTGGCGACGGCCAAATTTATCAAATTGATGATAAGAAGTATCGCCGCGACCACCGCGTACGCTCCGAGGAAGCAAAGCCAGATCTTGTAGTCCAATGGACGTAGGAAGGCGAACGGAGTTCTGATATTGAACAGATCGTCGGCTCCGTTGTGTGCGATTGCAGCGATTCCGGAGCTCATGAACGGTTGACTGAAATGGACGACTTTTGCGCGCTCTGTTGTTACGGTCAGCGGCGCGATAGCGATGTCGGCATCCTTTCGCAGTATTTCGCCGATAAGTCCGTTCCAGCCGGAGGCTTGATGAGAATCCTTGTACCCGAATTTGCCGTCTTTCACGAAATGAATGTCGAATTGTTGTTTGCCGGGCATGTCTCGCATCACGCGTTCGATCAGATCTTTGATGTAGCCGTCCACGTTGTCGATTTGGGGTCGGGTGTCATTTTCGTCTTTGAAGAACAAGAATGGTCGTTCCTGCGAAATGATTCGTGTGGTCAGCTTTCACATTTCTTTCGGGTCTGAGAATTGATCGCCGATCCCATTCTTTGGGTCTGCGTTCTGCCGATCGAGAGAAGCAGAAACAACTCGGCTGAGAATTCGGAAGTTCCCATATCGTCGATTCCCTCAACTCACAATGATAGTTGTGATGATGATGTTCTTGGTCACCACCTGCTTGATGCGGGAGCGTCTGGCCTGCCGTTCGTGTTCATTGAGAAATCGCAAACCGTCCCGATCGCTCCACGATCCCACCTGAAAGAGGTGTAAACCAATGAAGTTGCACAATTCGAACTTCGCGAAGCTGGTGAAACACTATTCTGCACCGAGACGAACCTTTTCAGCTTCTGAATTGGAGGTGAGCTCCAGGATGCTCAGTTGATACTCGGCCCGTCTGCCGTGCTCGTTGAATCGCACCTGGCCGGTGCTACCCTTGAAGCGAGTCTGTAAACGAGGTCTATGAATATCGAGCAGCGGTTTACGAGGTCAGAAACGAGACAAGAATATAGGTATGTAGCCGGACAGCTGCCCAATCGACCAACGGGCTGTTCGAGGCTTTCGCAATGATGGAATGACTACGGGAAGTTGGGAAACTTCTCTCGATATCGACGAACAAACCTTCCGCATGATCTCAACGATCGTTCGTCCCTGCGCGTACGGTTCCAAGGGAGTTCGATAGCAAGATACCGTGGCCTGTATCTGAGAGAGTTCCTTGAAAATCTCTCCGGCTACGACCGGCTGTTCTCTGCTCAGCGACTGAACGGTTTCTGCCAAGAGTTGACCGGCATCCATGAGGAACGCTTCCTCTTCCTGGGAAAACAGACAATTTTTTAGAACAAGTCTCTAAATCAATCCAAGGTTCGGTGTTGGTGACAAACGGCAGGCTTTGCTTGAATCTGATCGTGAGCGAAGAGGCTGAGTGAAACGAGTGTTGTTCGTGATAGCATTCCCCGACCTCATTCAGTGCAGTGCTGCGAAACTTTGCTGATCCAACGTTTGGCGTGTTTCTCGGTGCTTTTCGATCCGTGGAAAGCTTACCTCGAGGGTTTCAACGACTGAACCGCGGAATCTTTTGTAATCATCTGAGAAAAACGGTTCGTCCGAATCACCTGAGTAGCTGATTTGCTAGAAAATTTGAGGCGACAATTTGCTTAGCACCGGAATCTAACGCGAAGACAGCTTTTCCGTCAATATCCCCCCTACCCCATCTTTTTGTTCATCCTCGAAATGTATGGAATCTCCATATCTTCCCCAATTTTTCAAAAATGTGACCGGTACAGCTCTCCAAGTACTCGTATATTCACGCCGAGGCTGAGAATGTTTTACAAATTCAGCAAAAGACGAAAAGCAGTTCTTTCTCAACGATAGCGGCTGTAATACGCGAAGCATTCAGTGTGTGTTCTTTGTGTTAAGCTGAGATGTCGAGTGCGTGTTAGACGTTTCAGATTGTGTTCAAGCTAATTCGCAAAGTTTCTCCATCAGTTCGTCCGGAAATTCGGATTGAGTTGAGACAATGTTTGAAGGAACTTTTCAAAACTCACGTTCACGTGTTCATCCTCGGGGTTCTTCGGGGTCGATACACCGCCCCGCATGCTCTTCATGTTCTTGAACTCGATTTCGTCGATAATTTGGAAACTGGCCACGGTAGACTGGTCGAACATCCGGACGTCGGACCAGAACTGCCTCACAGTCTGCGGAAGACGATCACTTTCTTTGATTCTGAAGCGCTCAGGACGAATATCTGTCACGGAATCGAAGTGATTTCGTGCTTGATCGTTTTCTTTCCAGGATGACAACTGCATACTCACGAATCTCGGGACGATGAAATGGAAATACGCTCGCTTTTTACGATACGACAACTCGACTAATCGTTTAGCCATCTTGACGTCGATCGCCAAGACGAAGTGTTTCTCCACGTCCCACGCTGCATTCTCCACTTCCTGGAGATAGTTCAACGCGGAGGAATTGGAAGTCACGTGGTGAAGTCCTTTGACTTCTACCTCAGCGTCTTTGGGCAGCTCGGCGAGAATGTGTTCGAGCTCGTCGAGTCCTGAAAAGCCAATCAGCGTATATTACTCGAGTCCCGGTGTCGAGCTGAGCTCAGATCTACTCATCGGTCGAAGTTAGATTACTGACGAGAGGAACCTCAATCAGGTCTCCGGGAGAAGTTACCTTCGGGCTTGTCGTAAATGAAGTAGATGTCTCTCCACTTATTGCTGTGGATGAGATCTGCGGTCGCTTTGGCAGTCGATGGAGCTAGCACGATCGCAAACTCTTTCTCAGTCGATTCAGCAGCCCGACTACGAAATGCCGAGTCAACGACGTCGGGGGCTGTGTTGATGTACGGCAAATTTAGGCTTTTCGAGAGGCTGATTAACGTTTCGTGCACAGTCCCGCTGCACGACGAAACTACAGCCGACACTCCTTGACCTATTTGACTGCAAGCTGAAAAGGAAGGAACAGAAAAAATTGTAATAATGTTAGGAGAAGCCTCACAAGTGAGAAGACGAAACTCTCAACAGTCTGGCTTTGGTAAACGTACTCCCGCGACGGATTTTTGTTTGCCTTAAGAGTTGAGAATCTGCGTGACGGCGACGATAGTTTAATTCAGACGATTTGATACGGGGCGAAGTGCTTTCGCGGAACATTTGGCAGGGAGAAGGGAGATCGGCGTACATGGGGAGAGAACCACTGCTCAGGAACCACAAGGATGTGCAAACGAGTACCAGTGCACTTTGTCCCCTGTCATGACTCTTGCGAAGGTCTCTCCTTGTGGAGGATGTTTCTCTCGATTAACTGAGGTTCCGAGGTTCAGCCCTCGTTTCTGTCGGAGGATTCCAACGATTGGTGTTGATGTTCATAGAACCTAACGACCGAAACTTCGCTCATCATCTCTTGATTGCAGACTTACAGCGTACGTGTGGACGATGATCTAGCGCTGCGATGATAAGAACCATCTACGCACGGAAGGAAGCGGCACGTTATTCATCCCGAGTAAGTAGCCAACACCGCCGCACAGAATGCATACAGAATCGCGAAGTGACGTGCATACGTGTTCCTCCAACCACACGTTTGACTGTCCTTGACCCTTCTTGTCTCTCTTCTTTTGCCGTTCTTCCAAACTGGCCACAGCTCGAATATCTCCCCTTAATGAGTTGAAGTGTGTCACATCTCCTGTTCTTCCCGTTCCTAATGACTCAAAGTGTACGACTCCGGCACCAAATGAACTAGTAACGATACGAGAGTCGGCACGACAGCACAAATTGGAATCATTCGAGTATGTAGAGACATTTCCCGAGAACACTTTGACAGGAACACACATCAGTGTCACTCCGCCCTGGCGTCATTGCGGCGCTGATTGATGGGAGGGCGTCGCGACGCCTCACCCCGGTCTTGTCGAGCCGATCGTCCGTCCGGTCAACGGTCCGGCAGCTGTCCCGCTCCCTTTGCTGGTCTCATCGCGTGCTCAGCATCATCATCATCGTCCTCGAATAAATAGATATCCGATAGTCGGACGAGGTCGATGCGGTTGTTGCGTTGCGATTAACGTCGCCGACAGTTTTACTTTAAGCTCTTTGAAGAACGCAGTTTGCGCTTCACAATAGTGACTTCAAGAGATCCTCGCGCGTCGGCGGAAGAATGAGCCTCTAGGGCCTCAATGCCGGTTTTGAGACCGGCTTCCTCTTTTCGTGCTCTCTTCTTTCAACTTTCGGCTTCTCAACAATTAAAGCAATCGCACAATGCCCTCTGATCCATTGCAGGCCGTTTCGAAGGGAGGAACTATCACGAAATTTCTCCTCATAAAGTTCCATTCCTCCTCCGAGTCGAGCGGAAAAGTCGACATCTATCAACATGGAAACTCCCTCCTCCGAAATCCGCGAATTTCCCACGGGGAAAAGTCGAAGGGGAGTCATCCGTGGAGAAGAGACCTGCTCTGGCTCTTCTTCCACGGAGGAAATGCTTTCTGCTTCCCTTCGGTAACTGCTCTGTGAGTTGTCGATTATTCACAACAAAAACTCCGGGAAAAGCGAATGCTATCGTTTCAACTCACGAGAGTGAAACCCCCGTCCGCGCGGCCTTCGTCTTCCGAACACAATACCGGTGAACTGCACGCTCAACTCGAGAAGAAGGTGTGGAAAGAGCAGACCTTCTTCATCTGCCACATCGAGTCAGGAAGGAGATGGTCGGAATTTCGCACAAAAACTCCTCCTGCAGCTGAGGCAAATGTTTTGAACTTGCGATAGCCCTGAAAACCTTTTATTGATTCAGTCTGGAGCTGGAAAGTTGAAAGACCCTAGGCACCGGTTTCAAAATAAACTTCGTTGTTGCCGTCACGCCTACCAGCTGCGCAAAACAACTGCGGAGAATTCGGAGGAGTCGATATAAATTCCTGATGTTTCGTTCGACGAAAGTCCACGAATCGGAACATAGCCTCGCTTATTGAACGAGTCAGTTAAACGTCGCCGTGGGAGCAGAATCCCACGGGAACGGACGCGTTCACTGGTTCCGGGTGTTAACTTGTGTATTAAGGGAGAATAAACTTTTGTTCCTTCTTTCACTCGACCTCCCAATTTCGTCCTGTTTGCGTTTCTGTAGTAGAAACGATCGAGTTTTGCTCGGGAAGTTTTTCTCTTTCTTATTTTTGTCCACTTTCTGAAGATTGGGCAAGAGCTTCTCTAGAGCCTCCGGCAACCCATTCGAGCGCACTTATGCTGCAAGTGACGACGTATGGGCTTTGGAGGAGTTCACGTGGAGTTTGACAACCTTCAATGAAGGTGCTGTCGAGTGAAACTTGACCAATTCACTCTCTCTTCAGAGAGTTCGGTTCAGGAACGACTTAGTTCGATCCGAGACGGAAGAAGAAATAATCGATTTCTGACCTTGTTGCGCAATGACCGAAACGAAAGAGAAAATCGAAATCTCGGAGCCTGGATCCACATTCGTGGCTCACTTTGTGCGAGCTCCACGGAACTGTGAACGGGCCGAGCCGAGCTTTGAGAGAACGGGGAGCTAATTCGCTCTAGTAAATAATGAGTGCGCACTTCGCTCATTAGAGCGTGCTGGTCTCTGACGGCTGCTTGTGCATCTATCCATCCGACGAGGAAAGGCTTGTCGTCGTTGCAGTGATTCAGCGTTAAATGAACAGTTTTAGGATCGAATTGAACTCACCTGTATTACTGATGGAAAACGTTGCGTTTGCTTCGACGTATGCGATTTCGGGATGCATACGATTTTGCGTCGGAAGATTCGATGACCTCTCTTTGATTATTTCCTCGAGAAGTTCTTTGGTACGGGAGTGTCCAGCGCTCACCAAACCGCCTGAAAGAAGGTTTCCTTGAATAACTTCGGTGGAAATGTTTCGCGGCTAGATGGATACACAGCGCGGGCCGGGAAGGCATCGCCGTTCCGTGCCGTAATGAACAGATGATGGAAAAGGGAGGAGGGAGTGGATGATATTCAACACAAACGAGCACCTCCATGCCTTACAGCTTCGTTTGGTACCTCCGTCTGTACAGAAAAGTTTCTTCGAAGTTTCTTTCATTTTGAGCATTCAGAACCTCGGGCTTCGCTGTGAGCGAAAGTGAACGGCGCGGCGGCGAAAATGAGTCTGAACATTGTGGAAGTGAAGCGGCTGACTGACTGACTGAGTGTTTCATGGAACCTCTAGCGAATTCGACAGAAAAAAAGAGTTTGAGACTGATTAGGATACGGTGAAGCTTGTTTCCTAAACAAGGAATGTATTCGTTTCGATTCGTCCTCTTGAGTCTTGATCCGTCGGTTATTTCGCGGACTCTTTATCTCTCCATATTTTAGAGAATGGGCGCTTCATTCGCATCTTCCTCGCAGTCTTACTCTCAAACGGAGACAGCGGAGGAATGATAAAGCGAATCAAAGCTCTGAGACCTGGGCCATTCAAAGGAGTGAAGATTTTGTTTCCCCATACTTAGAGCTCTTTTAGTGCCGACAAGATACAGAGAGATAAAGCTTCTCGAGGCTCGAGTTGCTTGCGGAACTCGTTGCAACAAAACCACTCGAGAGGAGGAAGAAAGGACTTCCAGCGGCGAATTCGGCCGCGCTCCTCGAGACCCGTTCGTGTAATCAGAGAGGGATTTTGTTTTATTCTTCGGCTTCATGAGTCTGAAGAAGTCGCACCTTGGATTGTCGTGTGTTCGTTTGTATCCATTCGTATCTCTGTTCATCCTCGAAGCTGCATATGCGAGACATGGTTTCGTACCGATCTAGTATGCGCATAGGGAAACAGAAGTGGAAACCGCTCACCTACCCTTCTTTTTATTTTCCTTTTCATCGCAGCGAGGAGTGAATCAGGCACAGTGGAGAGCTAAAAAGATTCTTTTTTTTTGTGGCCTTGGCTTGAATGTTGTTATTTAAGACTAGGAGGAGCCGTTTCTGAATCTTTGGGAGGTGTTCGTGCATCCGGCCAAACACATGTTTCAATGTACGAACGACAGAGCGCGCGCTCCCCGATGAACCGAAACGCGGGCGAGTCACACTTGCGGCTGTCAAACTGTCAATCAAAGTGGTGGAAACAGTGATCGTTCAAATTTCGAAACAACCGTCGGACACATTTTCCCTCGAAAGAGAAAACCCCGAGGAACGAAACAGCTCGGGTTAAAAGGTCGGGACTGTCTGAATTTCGCCAACGAGCGACGTGGCCGGCCGGGAGGGAGAGCCCAATATGTTTTCCTACAGAACGCCGCTTCGCTTTGTGGATGGTCGAGTGCGATGGGAACCCACAGCGACCAGGACGAACGGGAGAGGCAGGGCGACGTGGGAAAACCTCCAGCGTATCTCGTAACACGTCCTCAGACATTCCGCTTTCCTGGTTTTCCTCCATTTCGACGGAAGAATTTTTGTTACACCTCTCCAACGTCGAACGTGGCCTCTTCGACTCGAATGGCCGGACGGACGAGCAAACCAACGAACCCGCACCGCAATGTACAGCAGGAACCGACCTGTACTGACAGAGTCCGGTACAAATAGAAGAAGGCACAGACCGCTGATGGCGCCACAGACAAACACGAATTCTTCGTGCGGCCAGCGAACCAAGAGAGCAGAGCGGAACGGGGACATATGTACGCATGAACATACATAGGTGGGACTTGGAAGCGGCGAGCTTGAATCTCCGACACACACACACACTTCGTTCAACGCCATTTGTCCCCAAGAAAAATTATCAGACTTCTGGTCAGAGAGTATTCCGAACATGAACAGCCGCTCAAAACCCTCAAAACCATCGGCGGCGACATCGTTCCAAAGTGGAAACAATGACAATTGACCGAGAAAGAACTTCGGAGCCGTTTGTGCAACGGAGCGAAAAGATTCGCGGGGCACGAATTCATTTTAGCTTTTTACTCAAGGCGACACGGCAACTCCCAGCTCCCATTTCCGCACAGTGTGTCTGTTCGAGACTGACACCTCCCCACCCATCGCGAGAGCTTGTTGACATGGAGACAGCGGCACAACACACGAGGGGGTATTTAATGCCTTTGCGAGGCTGGGATGCACGAGCAGAGCGGAGAATCAACCCCCAGCAGCCGAACTGAGAGCTCAGTCACGCAGGACTCAAATGACACAACGCAACATATGTACTCTAACTGTAATTTAGAGACAAATGAGCAACTGGGCAGGGTCTGGTGGAAAACATTTTTCGTTTCAATCGGACCAATGTCGTCCCGAGAGATACCCGGACACTCTGTCGAACAACTATGAAGTCACGATTATCGTGCCATCGTTCAATTCGATGAAAGATTAGATAAGCTCGACCAGCCTAATGAACTCGCACCGCAGAGTCCGTTTCTTGTCGACACGGGTTAATATGGCTCTTATCGCTCGAGCGACGTTACCGTGATACCTTTGGCGCTCATCTCGTCGAATGATAATGAGCTTATCGGGCGCACCGAGCTCGCTGGCGTCCCATGCGGAAAAGTCGGACAACTCGATGAAAAGGTCGCCAGTGGACTCATATCTCCAGCTTACTGCTCTGACATCTTCATGAAATAAGGAAAACGAATCCGGTATCTCTTCAGCCTGTGGAGAAGCGAATCATAGACGCCGCCTGGTTCATGGAGTCCCTTCGAGTGACCCTTGTCTTTGAAGAACCGGAACGAGCAGAGAATTTGTCGAGTTTTGTTTCATCTCTTCTGTGAATTCGGCTGTTTCTTCTGATTGGAGTTGACTTTCGAGCTTAAATTCCACTATGGGTACGACCCCTCATCGAGTTGCACCGCTCCGGGTCCAGATTGGTCGGAAGCGAAACAGCCCTTGACGATTTGTGCTTGCATGTATAAGCCGACCCTGATGACCAACGCCGAACACTCTATGGAGAGCCCAAATCGACTGCGTACGCCATTCAGGCGAAGAGAGAATTATGTTGGCAGTTCGAGGGCCTCATCACGTCGTCGATCTGTTCCCGAGTCCTTTTCCTTGCTCCCTTGATATGAGTTCGTCGAGGTAGTCGATCGCGTCGTGCAACCCTTTGAGAGGTCAAGGGAGGGAGAACGACAAATCGAGCTTGTCGCGGATTCCGACTGTCTCCCTCGAGGAAATTGAAAGGTTCCCGATGCCTCTCGAGCATCTCCCCGCTCCAACGTCGTTTGATGAATTTTTCTTCGATGTTCTGCATCGGACCCGGGTCGGATTTCGATGATGGGTCGGCGTTCTAACAATCTGCAATGCAGTCTCAACAAGCCTCGTTTCCAGTGTCGCTCAGACAGATGCGCGGATATGAAGCTGCCGAGGATGCGGAACCAAATGACTCAGTTAATAGATGCGAATCCGCGGACGGACCCTCGAGCCATCTGTCTGGCTGTTTATCACTCATATGTGGCCACAAGACGAACTCTCTTGCCAGGATTAACCGCTTTTCGTTGACGGACGATCGCCATCTATGAGATGATTTCAATATCTCGTAGCCCTCGTGCGATCCCTTCCTTTGCCCGAGAAACGTTTCCAAAGATCTCCAGACCTCAGCTCGCTCAATGGGTTTCACTTATCGCCGCACCGGATTCCGTCGCCCTTGTCGCCCCGATTCTCGCGGCTTCACCGAGAACCTCATTTGAGAGAATGAATCACAGGATGCGAACGAACGCTCCTGACTCTGTTGATGCGGGCTTGAGAGGTTAAGTAAGTTTGTTGGAGCACGCATTCTTCGTTTGTTCTGCTACAGACAACTTGTCTGCCTCTCCCGAGCCCGTTCAACGTTTCAGCAAAGTCGTCCTTTCTTCCTCCTCCTCCTCGGGAAGCTCTCACTCAGGCGTTGAAATCGGATTTGATGATAGGGAGTCCGCGGAAAAAATGATTCAATCACGGATGAGAGAGAAGCATTCGGAGAAGGCGACGCGAATCGGAACATGCTCCAGGCGCAAAAAATTCTCATCACCGTTTCGACGAAGCGGCGGGCGGGGAATCCACCGGCTGTCTAATCCCTCCGTTCGGTCGTGCACAAGTGTAACAGTGTGTTCGGGAAAACTGTCTACCCGGCCAGTCGATTAACGGTGCGGTGTTCAACAGTAAGCACCGCATTGATCGTATTGATTCATAACATTAAGAAAGGAAGCACGCATACAAACTTTCGGGCAACGAGCGATTGTCGGAGAGTTCGAGTTTGAGGACTTTCGTTGAGTTCAAGAACAACAATCAAAGCTCTGACAGGAAATCGCTGTCTATTGCGAACAGTCCATTCAAAAATCGATTCTCGCCGGTCTCCGTGAAGGAGTTGACGCTCCTTCGAAACTCCTTTCCAGGACGCGTTTCCCTCATGTCTTCGATCAATCACCCACCGACGTTCAATATCTCAACGACGAGATTCGCGCTCCGGACGGAAGTCAAATGTCCGGAAAACAGTTTCAAAAGGAACCGATCCAACTGTCCGGTGAGTGAACTGCTGTCCGACTGTCTGAGCGAATGCCAAAATGGAGAAACGCACCACCGGAACCGAGAATCAAAGTTCTCGACCAAGCGGAACGCTTTCTCCCCGAACTCAAACGCTCATCAACGAGATTTCATGGAGCTTAAGAAGCTTTCCAGGTCTGTGGACGATCAATATTCCAGGATATCGATCTACAGGTGATCGGTGCATCCGAGTGTTCCAAAGCGGCATCGGGCATCTCACCCGGGTACCGCGATCGTACAGTTTGCGCTAAAAACGTCGATTATTCCGTTTTGATTGAGATAAACGAACTACACGGGCTAGATAGACATGTACACTACTCACCAATCTTCAAAGCGGCTTCAGTTTCCGCTGCCAAGAGGAAAACGAAGACTAACAACATTGTGGTGGAGCTTCGGAGGTTGAGCATCTTGTTCGATTCAGGCGGCCATAGCGTCCCTAGTACGGAAAGAATCACACACAAACGCACTCTTCTAAACGATCCTCAACGCGTCGTTCGGAACGTTACGTAATCTCCGGCGGAACACTGTATCGATCTAAAGTCAAATGATTGACGAAACACTGAAGACTTTGCAAGCCGATGCTGCCGCGGGTGTGGCAGAAGCCGAGATGGCTGGGACCTAAACACTGGGGCGAAAGGACGACTCCCCAGGCTCCCGTCTCCTCTCTCTCTCCCTGTCTGTTGAGAGATCGGACTCTCTTCCTGAGTTTCATTCTCCTGTGGGGAGTGCTGCCGGAGCAGCAGCGGCGCGGCGTTCGCTCGCTCGCTCGCTCGCTAGACTCACTCACTCGCTCGCTGGCTCTCAGCAAGCGCTACGCAGCGACTAGCACGGGTGGCTTTGGTTGGCGGGCAGCTCCGGTAGTTCTGTACTTGTTCACAAGGCGAGAGAGCAAATAGCATGTTGGGAGCCACATACGAAACAAACGTGCGAGACAGCCAGCCAGACGAAAGCCGGCCCGCAGCTCCACATCTGAACGTGTTGACTGTTTGTCCATTCAACGATAGGGACACCCGTCACGTCTACATTTTTCATAGACGCGGAAAGGAGTGCTATCGTGCGGCATGCTCCAATTTTGACGGAAGTGTTAGTTCCCCCTGAGCGCGCGGACACCGATCTTTTGTCGAAGAACATTCTTTGTGATAAACCGATCAACTCATGAATCTTTGTTGTGTAGTGCATCCCATATTGTCCCAGGTAAAAACTGCGAGGTCAACGAGATATCTTCCTCTCACTGAAGTCAGAGGCGCTCAGAGCGATAATGGCGCCATTTTCTGAAATTATTCTCAAACGTCTATATGTTCTCAAATATTGCGTGAAATTGAATTAAAGAAAGTGAGCAGAAGTATATCGAAGTATTCGGATTGATTTTCTGTTATTTTGATTCAATATGCCCAAACCACTCAAATTACAGCCCTGAAGCATCTGAGTAAACGGACGAGGAATTTAAGCCCGATGGGCGAAGTCTTTCTCTCTCGAGTGAACAAAAATCGACTGATATCATTTCCCAGAAACAATCTAAAACTTCCCGAGTTCTCAGCACTCAAAGGGGCCAGAACCCCAGGCTAGTAGCGGATAGGCCCATTCACATTCTAGGCCGTTGGGCACTAGAATCTGAAAGGGCTGTCTATTGAAAGAGAGGACCTGAGATGGCCACGACCAATCCGTTTTCACAAAGATTTCTTTTGAAGAATTGACGTCAGTTTCCTTACGGAACCCACTGCTCGTCGGCGAAGATCACCGGAAAGCCTTGCCACGCGTAGATCTAATTGGAAGTGAAACTAATCTGCGAAACTGAATCCTCCTCCGCTGTCGTCTCCTGTCTCGTGGAAATAGGCTGCTTTCGCCTACGGCATGGCGCTCAGGTCAGACTGTACTGAAGGCTGGTTGGCCTCCGGCATCGTGCACTCTGAGATATCTATCTGCGTACTCCGACGTCTGCTTCTGACTCTGGTTCCAACAAAACTCTCTGTCCGTGAAAATTGTGATTACTGCAACAAGATGCGATTTTGAAGCTTCGAGGATCGATCCCGAGGTTGTTTTAGAACAAATGCACCGCCAGACTCTCGACGACTTCTGGACAACTTCTCCGAACGAGACATCGCCATTTTAGGAACAGAGCTTCGCGAATATGGACCAAATAAGACAGCTACCGATCTCGCGGATAATAATGCAGAGACCCGATCGAGGATGGAGATTCAGATCGGAAATTCGCTCTCTTCCCTGCGATCGATGTCAAACTTCTACGGACGTGGACCAATTGTCGGAAGACGATCTGCCGTCATCCGAGTTCGATGATCACCAGACTACCCCTGAAGGCATCTGCTAGAAGAGTAAGAGTCGGTTGCCGGGGAAAAATCTTCGTCTCACGATCGGGGCGCCCGAAGCAGCACGTTATCGATCATCTTGTTTTTTTCAATCGTCCAAGGAACAGATCAACGCCGCGCCTTCTTGAGATGCCCGCGTCTGGGTTCTGCTGTGACTTCAGTTGTCGGCAGCCGCTGCCGTGCGTGCATACACGGCTTCGGTTTGTAGGTATTGGTTGTTGACCCGGGGCTCCGCTTTACAACCTCGACGCGGCCGAGCGGCGGGCGGAGGTGCTCACATAAGAGACCCAAGTTTGCGTAGGAAGTCCTGCGCGGAAGGGAAGAGCTTGCGAGGTTCATTCAGCGACCCGACACGTTATCATTTTCGCGATGGCTCTTCCTGAATCTCATGATCATTGCTCCGAAAGTCATTGAGGGCCATGGGTGAAATTTCCTACGGAATCCAGAAAGCGTTCCGATTCCACAAAGAAATGAATTCAGGTTGACGGAGTGTTCGGCGGTGTATCGCCGACAGTGGTGGTTTCCTTGCTTACAGCGGAATAGTACATAAGCTGCTCTTTTCTCTACAGCTTGTCTTTCATCACCAATTTCTCTTTTTCTCATGGTCCTGGAAGTTCTCAATCCGCTTTATCTCACTGCATACTTTGTAGCGAAGTTATACGTGCGGACCCTAGTTTTTCGACATTATCTCCGAATCAGAAGCTCAATCAAGTTGGAATTCGCGCTTCGGTTAGATCTTGCTCTTCGGAATACGAAACAATGAGTGAAGTTTGCGATATATGGTTATGGTTTTCATGTGTCCTCGTTCCGGTGAATGACTCTTTCACTCCAGGGGCGAGCAAGCTCAGTGGGACAACGGTTTGGGGAAAGTGGACACCGGTGAACCCACTCCCATAGACAGCACCGTATAGCTCTTCTAGAGCGCGGACACTCCATCGGTGCAGACACGCACAGTTGTGCTGCAACGAGGTCTATACACGTTTGTATACGTCGCGGTGTGCATCCCGGCGGGCTTCGAGATTCGAACCGCCGCCATCGAGTTCTGGTTACAAGATTAGCCGTGTGACCACAAGACAATCGGCCGTTTGATCCCTTTTTCGGACACACAGGTTGAATCAACTCCAACCAACGGTGCCTACGTGAAGGGAACGTCCTACCGGACACCCTAGCGGACACATCCCGACACCAGGGGGAACGAACCGAATAGATCACACAATACCTGGAGATCCCACCGAGAATTCCAGTGGAAACTTTCCAGTGGGAAGAAAGAACTACTTATGTATGGTTTTCAGATCGTTATGCTTGGGTGGGAGGCTGAGAGAGGACGGCGCTCGAATACTCTCAGCGCCTTGCGGTTAAACGCGGTTTTAGTCGCAGTTTTTCGCGCCTCTAGCGATTAAGAATCGTTTTTTCGCGGTTATCAACCGCGCTTAGATAACCGTTCCAGCCTCCCAATCTTCATTCATCGTCGTCAATTATGCGACAGAGTTGAAGTTCGCGTCGGAAACTCCGGTGGCATAGCATTTCCCCTTCTTAATATCCCGTAGAAGCTTCATTCTCGGAAATTCGATAAGTCGGGATGGCTGTTTCATGTCTAATGAGAGGCTATAGAACGCGCCATTGATCGACTGAACTCCCGGGAGGCACTTCGTGCACATCCCTTCCCTTGTCAGTTGGATATCGGAATCTCTTTCTGCGGGGAATTCCCGATGCAAGAGAGCAATACATGAGCAACAAAACAAACGCCGAAAACGAAGTTTCAAAATGACAGCTACCGGGAAAAAGCTGACCGACGGGTTTCTAGTGCTCGTTCTTTGTTCATTCTTCTTGGCGCATCTGGCGGCTGCAAAAGACGGCGCCACGCCCTCAAAGCAGAAATCTCGAAATGGCAAACATTGGTGCTTGGTCTCGAGGGCTGATATCGTTCGGTTGAATTTGCTCACAAGGCGTGAACCGCTGCAGTGTGAGGCAAAGACCGTCTTCGATAAGGGAATGAGTTTCAAGAATTTTATCAAGCGACAGTGGAAATGCCGCACCCTCGGTAACGCGGGCAAAACATCGTGCGTCATTTTGAGGAATCTCCCACTCAGTACGCAATTCTGCTTCATTCTGTTCATTCCTTCGTGTTTCTCGATGATGTCTCTTTCGCTGTTGATGGTGCTGAGCAAACTGAATGAAGTTCAAGCGTTGGATCAGAAACTCAGTGCTCTATGCTAGACATGGGACACTCTCTCGAAGTTCACCGATCCTGGAAGCGAGAGCGGAAAATCAACGTCGATTCATGACAATTGTGGTAACATCGGTATTTATTGTGAAAAATTGAAAATCTCGGAAAAATCGAGCTGCCAGACTCTTTTCGCGTTCATACATGGATGAATTGAGATAATTTTGATGCGGATTGATGAACTCTCCGGGAGAGAATATTTCCCACAGTCAATTGAAGTTTTCCAGCCCTCTAAACTGAGAAGGAGGTTTGCGATTCCTGATCTGCCGCGGTGATGTGGTATAAACCTCCAATTGTCATCGGATAGACGGTGGCGGGAGCGCAAAATGTCCGAAAGCGGACTCTGCCGATTCGGCTCAGCGTCGAGAGAAGTAACCGTCCGTCCAACGACAAAGCCGCTTCTCGTTGCAATGGTATCATGACTCTATTGAAGCCGAGAAGTTCATCAACGATTCTCATCGACGTATGGCGTTATTTTCAGAGAGTTTGGGGGAGTTTGTCTCTGTCACGAACAGATCACTCGAACGGGCAGCGTCAAATCGCTCCAAGAGCGAGTGTCGGTCCTATTCTCCTAAAGCTCTTCCTCCCCTCCTTGTAGTCAAATGCTGGGTCGATTCCTGCGAGGTCGAAATGTGTGTCCTCCTCGCGAATCTCACCAATAACAAATCTTCTTGGTGAAATCGTGATCGTCTCCGAAATCCCCCGATCCATTAGAAGGGGCTTAATTTGATTGTTCCTTTGTCTGCGAACGTCTTCTCTGCTTGAAGCAATTGAGTTCCTCCGTGGTTCCGATGTTTCAGGCCCTTTGGACAGTGGATTCTTCGAGCTCGAAAATTTGTCGGTTCGCTCTGAGCCGATTGCCAAGTTCCAAAACCTAACTCAATTCAATATGTACTTTGAACTTCCGACGCATGACCACCCCCTGTACTAGATATTTCTCTCCACGATTCATCTGCCTACTCACATTTTTGTGTAAAAAGAGAACCAAGTGCAGTGATTTGATTTTGTGATTCTACCAAGACAGGAATACGTGGGAGTTCCACTCCTGTGGCGCTTCCCCAGGGACTGCCTTGGTTGCAAAGGTTGCGGAGTGGAGAGAATCAGGTAGGCAAACGCCATGTCTTAGTCCTGACAAGTTTGTCACATCACAAGGAATCGAACTTCCGTGTTCGATCGTCGCTGTATCCTTCGGTTGTTTTTCTCGATCTTCCAGCTGGTCTGATGACTCCAGTTTTTGCCTGTGATGAGCCCCCACATCGCACAACGAAAAACCTTGAAACCTCTCGAGTATGCTGTTCTTGGCAGTTCTGTGTCAACTCCAGGCAAGTGTCCATCACAATTTTGGGCACATCGGGGAAGAGCAGTGGAATTGCGTCCAACCACGGAATCACAGTGTTACGAATAATGTCTCGTCGACTGTGAGGTTGCTTGTCAACCTGCGAGGCTACTAACTAGGGTTTGTCTTTTTCGAACAGATCTCATTTTGGAACTCAGTCAGGTCTGCGCACATATATTGAGATAATTTGCGACATTTCGCCGGGCCTGGCGCGGAACGGATTCAATGTCAACGATTGTGGAGACCGAGTTCTCCGTCGTAGTAGGAAGAGTACCCTAAAGTGCCGCGTATAACGAACCCCTTTTTTGATCTTAAAAGCATCTGGAACTTTTTCCGATGGCCGAATTTCAATATCCTGAGATTTTCGCGATGTGGACCCAATACCGATCTACTGTGGGAAATTATCAGAAAATGGAAATTCGGTCATCAGAAAAAGTTGTGGATGCTTTTATGATCGAAAAAAGGGTTCCTTATACACGGCACTTTAGGGTACTTCAAACTTTCACAGGCCGTTGGAGCGAGGACATGAAAACTTAGCGCGGGAGCTTCATAGTGCCCATCCAAATCAGTCGCAGCGAGACACCGAGCTAGCCGTGCGGGTACACGGCTGATTGAATACTCCCTGTTCTCTAAATTATTTTGGCCAACTCAAATCCCGCTATATTAAGCCGCAACGTCTCCTACTAACTGTCGCGCTTCAATCGAGCCTGGGTCTTTGGCCAAATATAGACCGACAAACAGACCGCGTCAGTGTGCGACTGCGCATTCGTCGAGCACCGAGCTTTCCTGAAAGTTCTTTTGTTTGTCCTCGAATCCTGGGAGAGCTGTAACTCCCAGATGCATTTCGTTGAATGTCTCCATTCGAAACAAGATATCGGAGTCGGTCATTCGAGGCAGAGAATTCATGCTCTTTGTCATCGACGTTCCGGGTCGGATATGGTTGGAGGTCTTTGAAAATGTTCATATTACCTCAAAAATCAGCAAAGTCATCTAAGGAAAGAATCTGTCATCTGGATATCTACTATTAAACCATTGTTAGATTGAGAATCCGGGACGCGGCCAACGCGCCACACGCCGAAGTGATGACCACAAACTCTGTCGGAGCACCACGCAGCACACGAGAATCACAACCGGTTCTGGATCGAATAAATTCGAGCGGTGAGTCGCGATTTATTTTTAGAAATGCGTGTTCCGAGCGAGGAATATGAACACCCCTTCGAGTTTGCTTTTCCTCCCAGACTAGCGTAGATGGGGTAGCCGGACAGAACGTGAGATTCTTTGTGCTTTCCACGTGTCATAAGGAAAAGGGATATCAAAGTAAAGAGAGCTTGATCAGAGATTATTAGAGCTCATCTGGAAAAAGGAATCATTTCGCCGAAGAATTTCACTTCCGGCGGAAACTCGTTTCCATCTACATATTTCAAAGGTAGCTGCCTGATATAGAGCGAAGTGGCGCGCCCTAGAGACTGACTGAGGAACAATGTAAGCGAAAACCGCGAGAATGAGTCATCAAGATGGAGCGAGAGAGTCTCAATGACGGCTGTACGGGAACGGGAATCACCAGTAAACTCATTGAGGAGCTTTATCAGTCTCTAGCTGATATCTACTTGGCTCGGGAGCATTAAATCTCTAAATCGTGGTCTCAAACTGATGGAAATCAAACCCAGCTTCCAAATCTTCCGCACGATTTCGTTTGAAACCGTATGCCGCGGCTGAGATTAATGAATGTATTTTTCATTGCACGAATGGCTTCGAGTCGTCCTTGCTTTGTCGACCAATGAAGGATCTGCATCACGATCGTGTGTTAAACAAGAAACGGCTCAATCTGAGCTCTGAGCAAAAGCGAGGAAGATGCTGAAAGCAGGGTTTTTGGCCCGAGGAATATGCTCCGAAGGGTCACGGATAGGATCAAATCGTTTCGAGACAATTGGGGAAAAGTGAGTTGATAAGTCGATGTAAAGATGTGTAACCAACATTTAGAGGCCGAATGTCGTCACGAACTTTCTCGTACCTACCTCCGAGAGGTGAGAGAACTTTTTTGGTCCCTCGCCGCGGACCTTTACGCCCTTTGAGACCTGCGAAGGTTTGGTATCGGTGCGATTGGATTTGCACCGACATTGAGAAATCTCGCAGAGACTGCTCGTAGCTGGCCGCACGTGCTACCTATTTAAGATATCATTCAAAAGAACACGTGATATTCCGGTTACGAGAGCCGATAATATGTCTGTAATCTGCTGAACTTTTTCTATTTTTTTTTATCGATATCGACTCAGAAGCGTGTTCCGCATCGAATGCAAGCATCAGTTCGGAGCTATCTGCCAGTTATCCATACTCAAAAACGACTTAAAATGAGATTCATTTCCCGACGGGTCAAGTTCAACGGTAGTTTCTTTCTAAAAGGAGTCAAAACCACTAAATTCTCGGAGAAGATTCTCTTACTCCACTGTAGCGCGATGGAGATGTTAATTCCAATGTTAGAAACAACGAATTCTTGTTCACGCGTTCGAAGACTGATTGATTTAGAGAGAACTCCATTCTTTAGAAATTACGAAATTTCCCCTGGGTTCTACGGTAGGTACGATAAGGTACGGTAAGGTACGATAATTATCTGAGAACAGATCTGCGAGCTGTGAAAATTGGGCTCAAAAACTCAAAACTACCACGGTACTACCTTGACACAGCTCATGAGCAGAGGAGTCTGCCAACGCCTCAATAACACTTCTTTCGGTAGCCGTCATTCCGAGTCCTTTGAGCTCAATAGAGCTCATTCCGGTCGGACGGAGTCTTAAGGCTCGCTTATCTTTTCAGCATCCTCGAAGATTACTCCGACTTCTTCACTCCATTCGACGCTCCCCAGTAAGCGAATCCCGACGATAATAATTCCGCGAGGTCTTCATCCATGAAGTTTTCAATCACGAGAAAAGGAGGTTTAGAAATCTTGAGCGAACATGCTATTTCAGCCGGGAAACCAATCCAATCGAACGGCACACTACAAGCAGTCTGGAACACTGCTCATCTCAAATTGTTCGGACAGTCCGTGAATCTCCACACATTTGTTGAGAGTTCATAGATCCCCCTATGATGCAAAATCCCCTGAATTGCTCTGATGTCGACACCTATGGTCTGACCGAGTTGCGCATTTAGGGAAGCTCGGGGAAAGACGACTCGTTAACTCGAATCTTACGTAAAGAGCTCAAGCTTTCCGAAGCTGTCGAGACGTGCGACAAACTTCTCAATTTGTGCGCTGCAGTCCTGGAAACCGTGTGCCCACCCAGTGGCGTGGAGAGATTCATCGCTACATTTCTTCTCACTAGTCTCATTATGTATTCATCTCTTCTCCCTCTGATTCCTTTCACGTCGGTGGAGGAGAAAACCGAAGAGATGACATTCGCAAAACTTTGTTCGTGAATGTGTTCCATCTATTCTATGCATCTCGAGAATCAGACCAACTGCCTCCGATGCTGCCAAATAGATTTCTTGATGTCTCTTCAAGGTAGCCGCGAAGTTTCCCGGGGGTTCACAGCTAACCGAGAGTTCACGCAGCCCGACCAAAGGACGAAACAGCACTGCTCCTCCACTGACGCGGTGATCTCGAACGAGTAAGCACCATGGCACAGTTTCATTGAAGGCTTCCATTCAACCTTGCCGTATGATTCGGAATGGATAGGGCTGAGCACCACAGGAAAGAACAGAAACAAATGAATTTTGTCGTAACGTACCGCGATCGATATCAGAATGAGCACAACAATCACGATTCAGGTAGCGAATTCCCAGAATATCCCGATCATACTGTGCGTCCGAAGGATCAAGAGGTCGACACACCTGCGGGGAATCCGTAACCGTGCTATAACTTCTGCAGAGACTTCTGAGATTGCACGACAGCATCACGGATATTCGAGAGTGGTGCAGACCGAGAAAGTCGAACATTCTGGTTCTGGGCGGGAAGTCGACAAAATGTCTCTGTGGATGGCGGATGCCTGGTGCTGGCGAGTCGAACATCGCATCAAAACGGAAACATTCCGAAAACCTTTTCGGAAGACAAGGTGCTTATTTCACGTTGTCATCATCTCACGTCGGCTCTTCGGCCGTCAACCGTTGCAGGTCGCATCATCATTAATGATGATGCGACCTGATGTGTGTATGTGAACACTATTCACATACATTCTGAATTCAGGAAACGATAATTGTTCTTTCATCGACCTCATAGAATAAATTGAGGAGATAAATGACGAATGCCCAAACCTCCAAACTTCACTCATGACATTAGGGAATGAACTCCTTTTATCGGTTTGGATTGTGCTTTCTTCCGTGATCCTACGGCTCGCTTGAGAACCCGAAATCCAGAGAAAACCCGATTCCTTCCCTGTCGATGAAACTTGCTCGAGGTTGGAGTTCGACACGGGAGACAAGTGAGCCCTTTCGCTGCGTATCAAGGGATACCCCATCATGAGAATGGCGCCACTGACATGAAGCGGTGGAGAAATCCACGAGTCTGTCAAAGATCGTCGGATCATATCCTCGAGCGTCGTGCCGAGAATCCTTCTCGGAAGTAGCAAAATATCCTCCCTATTAGAAAATATTTCGAAAATCTCGCTGAAGTGAGATAGTAGAGTTCTGTTCGAAACCAAGTTGCTTCTTGAAATGCCGCTCAAGGACACTCAGTTCCGAATTCCACAGTTTGCGACATGAAAAAAACATCATTTTCACGAGGGTCCATCGAATCGTGATTTGGAGTCTTGGAATTAATGAGGAGTGTTTCGAAATAAAGTCTCTCTTTATGATTCAGTTAGTTTCGAAAATTATTTACCCTGAAATGGCAGATCCAGATGCAACTCGTGAAGCAAGAAAAAACCTATTTATTCGAGATTTGCGGGACATGTGAAAACAGGGAGAATATCTCGCACTTATTCTTGAATGAATCGTCCATCGTGAGATCAACGCTATACGTTATCGAGGTACTTATTATAACTAGAGGCCGAAAGTTCATGAAGTATGCAGCGCGAAATAATTATATATGCAGATGTGTGCTCAAAACGCACGCTATATAGACTCAATGGGCAAAAATGTGACGCGTTCAGACAAAATGCTCGAATTGGCTCGCTCGAATCGGAGTCAGAGCTTAGCCGCATCAGACAAGAGAAGATTCCGCGCCCGAACTCCTCCTTCTTCTTCCGAATCTCCTTTCGAAAGGAACCTCCACAGCTCAACGATGGATGCGTGGCTTCTTACCCAAAACCTCAGCTCCACCTCAATGAGGTAGAATCATTTGCAGCTCATAAGCGGGATCGAATGTCTTCTCAAATCAGCTCAAAAGCGGCATGACATCTGGTGAGTCGGGCTAAATCTACGGTTGAGAGTTCCAGGTATGACGTCATTGCCCGTCAGAATACCGAGTCAACAATTCGCTCTGAGAACATGGAATAATTGTCGGTTGAAACGGGCGCCTGAATGCAGATTAGACATGAGTTGCGGGGGTCAAGTTCTCCAGGCACCGCATCACGGATTCCCGTAAACGCCGCTCGAAAGGGCCATAATGAACGGAGCAAATAACACATTTAAATTTTCCTCAGCTTTGTGGAGGTCGCGAGCGATGACATCTATCTTCCGAATGCTGATTCGTGGCGACTTGCCGCTTGAATTTTTTCTCAAGCACATCAGTTCAACGGAACCCAATCAAACCCAAGTGAATTCCTTGGCAGAGAGACGAGGCGCAGTCCACCTATGTAGAATGGAGATGATCCTACAGGTCAAGGATGAGCTGTTTTCGCGTCGCATTGGACTCGCCTCGTTCCAGAAACGAGAGCGGTGCTTTGTTAATTTAACCTATTTAAACCAAGGTCTGTGCCCACTGTTTCCGGAGAAATTCTCAGGAAAACGGAAAGAGATTCTGACCAAACGAATAAGAGTTGGAGATCTGACCGTGGCTGATTAATCATTGCTTCCAATCAATGACACCCCCATGAAACAAGGGGAAACTGCGGCCGTAGCTCAATTTAAGGCTTCCTCGCTCTTCTTTCACAGTTCACACACGACCAGAAGTGAAGATATTTCACGGATGTGGTGCTCTTCGCTCGACTTTATCGATCGGTCAGCAGAGTGCAAGGGGGAGGTGGATATCACCCGCAGATGTAATTTCGATCATCGAAAATATTCCTCCAGAGTCTCTCCTCTCCCAACAACTGACGACTCGAGATCGAAGACATCGGAAACGTCGACGGCTAGAACATTCTCGTGACTTGCGAAACTCTGGGAATTTTTTACAGCTTCGAAAGTCCCGGTTTAGTCCAAGAGAATCAGTGAGGATAGATCTCCGTGATCCTTTGACACTTCTCCCTGCAATCGGAAGAACAATGTTTTATAGACAGTCTCCCAACAAATCAACTTCCTTGGCATTTAAGTTGTTGGTTCGAGTCCGACCTTCATGTACTCCGTGTCCATAATTAGAGCATGACGTCTATGTTGAACATGTTGCACCTATTTCGTTCCGGAAAAGAGGAGTTTATACCTCAAGGTGGTCTATGTACGGGAAAAATGCGATAACGTCGAATTCGGGTATAATCCTTATGTCGATGCGCTCATCACGATCGGGGTGCCGGTTCCCACTGTCCCACTCGAATAATTACACGCGGAAAAACTGCCGGAACATCAGTTCTCGTTCACGTGGATGAAAGTTCGATTCAATCAAATTGATTCTCAAGAAAATCGCGTCACCCACGAATGGAACGATGTCAAATATGTATTCAGGTGAGTGAGTTCCCCACTTTTGGAAGATCGAAGATCCAATAAGAGAATTGATGCTCAAAATCCTGGAAATGGTCGTGTGATATTCGAGCCCAGTGATCGCACTCTCTCTGCTATCCGGACCCGTGTACCGTATGCCCAGAAGGTCAAGCAGACGCTCCAAGATGCTATCGGCCAAACATCAACAGTGCTGGCCATGCTCTTGATGTCGGTTGATCGGTTGCTGACCGGCTGATTAGTTGTTTGGGTGGCCGGCCGGCCGGTCGCTCGGCAAAAAAAGGAGAGGACAAACTGACTGACTAGCTGGCAAAGTGAGTTGACTGACGACATGGTTGGTCTGTTGACTTGTCTAGAATGTGCACTTTCCCCTACCCTCTCCGTTTAGCACGCGGCCGTGTCGGTGTGTGTCATTTCTGCCATCCACAGAAGAGCAGCGTTAGCCTCTTGTACTTGGTGACCACGGACAACGTTTCTAGCGGAGCTGTTGCCTTTGCTGCGCGATCCCGGTTCATCGTGGCCTCTGATGATTCTTATTCGCTAACGAACCGGATAAGTTTCTATCCGAAGAAATCGATTTTACCATCATCGGACTGAGTCGTTCACCTGTTCGAAATAGGTGGAGGGCGTTTGGAGTCGAGTAGACTTGAGGAAAACAATCAAAAGACCGGGGGTCACAGTGCCGAACTTTCTGCTTTCCGACTGAACTGCACAGCGCTCGGATATACAATTTGAGTGGTCGACATTTCAGTGGAGCTGTGGAGTGTGCGCGACTGCTCACCAGGATACGCTTTGTGCTCTGACGAACACCGTTGATAATGCAGGCCGTGTAAGTCTCTCTATTGTCACGTTAACCTTTGAACTCGACGCCTCCATAAAGCCGCGGGCCTCCGGAGAACGGATGTTTAGTCGCGTGCGGATTACAGTGGCAATCGCCGATTACCGAGGCGAGGAGGTACACCTAATGTTTCGAAATAGTCTTAAATTGCTGGAGGATACGTTTGAAGGGTCCCTCAGTACACCACCCTATCGAACCAAATCCAACCAAATTCTGGAACAAACCGAATTCTGGTCTCGTGTCTCAGATTCAGGAACTCGTTCTTAGGAAAATGTCCTGAATCAGGTGACAGATGTTCCCAAAGTATCGAGTCATGCGAGCTTTCCTCAGAAACAATTCGTGACCGGCTCTCGGCTGTTAAGTCCGGACCTACGCAAAGTGATTTCGTCTTGACACACTCTGTGAAACCGGTTACCAGCACGATGCCACATTGTTTGTGACATTTTTGGACGTCTTGTCACAGACTCTGGAAATAGACTACACACTTCTTTGAGTCATGCGAGCGGGTAGTTCTTAGTTTCGTTCACCATCGGTAATGTCATCAATCATCGAGTCATTGATCGACTCCGATTTGAATGAAATTCCGGACATCGATTCGAAACACTATAACCGACAATACGATGTCAGGACCTATAACAAGGGCGTTATTCTGGAGAACATTCCGACATTTTTTGGCTTCCGGCGACGCTGTCATCAATCTCACACAAATCACGGGATCTGCGTGACTGTGTCTGTCTTTTTCAGGCACCGAGTCTTGGTGACAAATCGCCCGGGGAGAGCGTAGCCCCAAAATGTTTGAAGAAGTAATTTGAGACAATTCAGCTCGCGGTATGTCCGATCGGTATCTGTGGATAGGTGAATGTTCCTTCCTGTATTCGAACTATGTCAGAGATGCAATGATGCCGGTCGTTGACGAACCGGGATTACGCGCGTAAACGCGGCGATTGTTCAAACAAGTGGCTCAATTGTGCTCCGTTACGATTTGAACATCAACCAAATGCGCTCGCTTAGACGACATTTCTCCGTTTTGGCTACTGTTCGGAAAGAGAGAATCGAGATAATGGACTGATTGCTCTGAGGAACACACCCCATGACCGTGGTAACCGCGCTGGAAGCGTTTGACTGGGACAGCGGAAGACATGTTTAGAGCGGTTGTAAATCGCCTACGAATGTACGAAAAACTACACAGCGCTCGGAACAGTGAAATGTAAAAACGGAACCGGAATTCTGACCGATAGGCCACCGCCGCTGTTGGTACCGAATACAAAAGTACGGATGGCAAAAGTGCTTCTTCCACTTGAGATCGATTTCGGGAATGCGTGATTCTCGGTCGAGCTCGCTTATGATCGACTCCTGTGGGTAATGAGGACGGTCTCTCACATGACAGTGGCGCGTTATCAGAGGGTGCTGCAGTGAACATCCCAATATTCGAGATGAAGAACTTGAGCTTCTCAACTCGTTACAACATCAGATAGTTGGTGAGACTGGTTTCAATCAAGTGGAGTCATTCAATGAGTCGAGGAATGGCGATGAGGAGAAATATTTTCAAACATTTTATCGAGCGGCAGACTCAGGAGATGTTCGAAACTGACTGTCGGAGTGTCGCCCTCGTGGGGATCCTTGATTTCCTGAGCTGATAAGTCACGAGCATCGTGTGTCCATGGGCGAGAGAGCTACAGCGAACTCTTGAGTGCGTCCTTGGTTCGTATCCACAGAACCCATGCTTGATACTGCTAATTTCTCGTCACCTTGGCACCCTTTTCACTCCGTTGAGTATAGTTGAGTATTCAGACACTTTGTAAACAAAAGTTTACAACTGAAAATTATTAGTAGACGATTATTTCTCCGTCGAATACGTCACCGTCGAAGCGAGTTAATTACAGAACCACTACACGATAGCCTCTCTCGATCAAATGCAGGGCAGTGTTTCCAAATGATGAGAGCGGAGAGGATTTAGCGATAGTCCAGTTCGGAAGCGTTCCATTTACCCGTTTGCTGATCAGAATTTCTCAGATGCGTCTTGTTGGTAACAAGCTGACGAACAGCGGCTACCGATTCCAATCTTCGTCGTGTCGCGCATATTGAGGTCGTCGTTGAAAGCATGCTACTGCTCCTTCTAATTGATTGGCACTCATTTTGATTCCTCGTTCTGCGAGCGAGCTTCACGACCGATCTCATCAATATTCCACTGATTCCGATGAGCGAACCAGCGGAAGAACAGAAAACTGGTGAGCGAATTACACTCGCGCAGTACCTCTACACGGACAGGGAGCAAAATCACGAAGTTTTCATCTTAATGACGAAGCTTCGGAGGTCAACAACAGATGTTACATCGGACTGCGGCTCCGTTCGATTTTGGAATCTTTCTCAGACCCCGATCCAGAGTTTCGCACTCCCGAAGAAAGTTCGCGGTTTTCCCTCAATCGGATCCAAATTTTCCCGGAGGATTTTCGAATCGAAGTTCAGCCGACCAGAAGATGGAGCCGGCGCGCCATTGAGAAAATTCCGAAGTGTCACCGTTAGATTGAAAAGCCGGAGTAAGGAACACCATTGAGTCCTGTCCACCACCCGCAGGCATTTTCCTCCGCGGGAGAAGAAAAAGAAAAAAAAAAGAAACGGGTCTCATCGCAAAACTCTTGGCTTTGACCGGGGTCGAAAGATATAAATCAGGATTATTCGCGCCGACTCTTCATCCTACATATATATCCCCCTTCAATTTCTAGAGACCTGTGAATTTCGGTCCGGGACGCTGCGGTTCTGAGAAAAGTCTAGGCGTCAAGTATCAATTCTGTATCTGACCTCTAGACCCGGAGACACACTTAGCACTTCAGAATCTTCGCGCAAACACAAACATTAGCACAATCGCTTTTACCATCGGCTTCAACATCGATATTGCCACCCGCACGAGAAGAACATTTCGTCTCTCTGAAGATGACATGCTGCGGGTCTACGATCGAAGTCAAAGCTACATCGGAGATGAGAATTTTCACGATTCGCGACTGAATAGCTGGATTAACGAAAGATTCCCGAGAGCCTGAAGCCTCTCGGAGTTCGAGCTCGTTCGTCGATTTTCGACGGTCGGAAGGAAGAATACGCAGATCTTTGCATTCCGCGGAGTCGGAACACAACTCTTCGATTCTTCTCCGGGTTTACAGCTTCCGCGAAATCACAACAGAAGATGTACCCTGATGTGCTGTCAAAATACTTCGCACGACATCTTCCGCTAGCTTCTCGATCCTCAGCTCCGTTTCGTTTCCACAACGACCCACGTAGATTAACACAAGTGTCGGCGTTGTCGTCTGGGTGACGTAAAGCTTGGAATGGAACCGCGGCGGAGAAACGGGCAAAGAAAAAGCGCGGTATTACAGTCTTTCAAAATGACACGCACGATGTCAGAAGCGAAAGTGCCTCTTCGCATTTCAAATAAACATAATACTGTGCTTGCGGCCTCACCGCTTCTTCCATTTCTATCATCACGGTTTCGACAGAAAAATTGGAGACACGTGAATCGCATTCACACTGGACGACCGTCCAGTTCTTATTCACCGTTTCGTTTCGATCAAAAGTCGGAACTCCGCCGAATACCTCAAAATCAGTAGGAGCTTCTCGATTTCAGCGCGGTACAAAAGGATCATCGACTCTCTGAATGGAAGTCGGAACTTCAGCGAGAGTTACTTCAGCTGTGCGCGTGACCGTTGAACTCGGCTTCCAGAGGGAAAAAGCTCTGCAACATTTAGGAAATTGTTTGATCAGTCAGTCTTGTTCGCTCGTGTAGTTCTAATCCTTCTTTCGTTCATGATCGAAGTTCTCTAAGTTTTCGTTGATTCTCACATCACTGTTTAATGAATCTCTCAGCGTTTATATCAGACGCTGTCATCTTCGCTGACCTAGTCAAGGCCAGTGTGGTCCGGCGAAGCCACAAGGCGAACTTTTACACAATTGTGCGCGGATTGCCCACAACCAGTGATCCGCAGCTCTTCCATTCAATGATCCGAACAGAAAATCAACGTCGGCCGGGCACGTATTCGGATTCGTTGGGTTAATCTGGGCCGCCCATTGCGGCAAAACTTTGCCTCAAGATGCAACTTCAGGGAGAGGAATTTCATTCAAAAATTCGAGAATATCGAGGGTTGACAGTGGAGTCGGCCTCTGGTCTGGCATTCCATGACTGTTTTCCGCTGCGTAGACTCATCGTAGACTTTCGTAGACCGATCAGCGTTTCGTTCGGACGCAGTCAGGCGTCTCCGCCGGGTAGCGCTACTACGGACGGAGACGTTCGTTTCCGTCCGGCAGGGTTCTCAATCCTGCTCGGGCCACACCCGAACGTCGTAGTGCGGGCCTGCTCGCTGAAAGATTTCGGCATTCGAAATCGAACAGCGATCAGGTGTTGCTTGTAGCTGATGATTGCACTTTTGCGGATTTACGCTTGTACGTACTAGGTAAATCCGACGATCAAGGTGAAACGTCTCTGCTGGAAGTTTCAGCCGACAGCGCAAGGTGTATCAAACCAATGTGGCTTGGACCGTGAAACAGCGCTCGCCGGCGCCAGCAGTGTCTGTCGGCGGAGAGGTCACTTTCGAAATTAGAAAATTCGGCAAACGGAAAATATGTTTGGAGCAGAGACTTGTACAGAGGTCTGAAGATATTTTGAAGGAAAAATACAGAGCGGTAACTCGAGACGGCTGTTACCATGCGGCGAGATTGTATAAAACTTGCTCGCCAACTGTGACAGGTGAGCGGCAAAGTTGTAGATTAGTATTATACGGTATATTTTGGCTGTTCCACCGCAAACGATTGCCGGCAAGGGATAGAAATGACTCCTCCATCGGAAAACGTACAATCCGCTGTCGTAGCTTTGACGACGTTCAGTCGATCGCGTTTCGTGGGTTGCAGCCAAGGTCGATGATCACCACTGGCGGCTGATTGACTGACTGACTGACTGGTCGGCATGGTATCTAAGAGCTGAAGCGATGAAGAAGACTTCTGGACCACTCGCTATCATCGTCGTTCACCGTGTTCGATCCGCGAACGGTGCCGATGTTCGCAAGTTCCTCCAACTTCCATCTTTGGTTTTCGAATTCAGTTTCGCCAAAACGCTCCTTCGAGTTCGTTGGACGTTGATAGTTTTTTCATTTTTGTTCCCGTGGCGGAAGCTCAGCTTCGAGGAGAACTTCAACTCGCTCCCATAAATCTCCTCGAGCCGCGTCGTTATGTTTCAACTTGTGTGCTCTCTTTATCAAGCGCAATCACAGCTGGAATACTTGCGATGTCCTGAAACTTTTCTACGTCCCGAACGCCGTTTCTCATTCAGGGTTTCGGTCCGCGAAAGAAACTTCGTGCGATCGAGTCCAGGATTTTGTTCGAGGTCGTTGGAGGATCTACTTCCGAAGATCGAGTTTGGTGGGACGTGGCTTCTGGTCGCATTCCGGAGAACAAGACCATTACACTGGCCGTCGTAATGTCGGAAGGTTGCTGCCGCGGCTGAACGCTGGCTGCCACGCCTTCTGGAATATCACTCGTCTACCATCGGAACGACTTTAAGAATGCGGACGAAAAACTTCAATCTGAAGCGAATAAATATAACCATCGACGAAACATTCGGCAAGAATACTGGAACGATATCGACTTTGGGTGAAAGCGTTCGAATTTGGGGAATTATAGAAACTAGATTGACAGCGAGGCGAACCCTCCCCCCGTGGAAGTGTCTCAGTTTCTCATCCTCTCTGAAATTCAACTAAGTTGACATAGTTATGTCATCGATTCGTTGTATTCGACGGTCACCTCCACTGACACGCAGAAACAAATACTCTCCTGTGTTGACATCTGCTATTTGAAATGTGCTCCGTGCGATGAAACGGTATAGGGACGATTTTCCGAATGGCTCATCCAGTGAAGTTGTAGACGAAAAACACATTAATGGGAGAAGAAAATAATTGTCCCGAACGGCACTGTGTCGATTAATATCCGTAAACGACTCAGTGCAGTCGAGCGCTCAGAGTATGATGAAGAACCAGGTATCAAGCATCAGCGATTACGAAGAATTTGTCAATTTGCTGAACGTTTTCACGGCCTCACGGAGAAGCATCCATTTTTGAGAGCTCTGGCCCAGACGATCGTGTCATCTCCTCCAGCCAGCTGTTCTAAATCAAATTTCTCGACTTCGATAGAGGACGCGCGGACTCGGAACTCAGTGGAGATACTGTTTTCCGTTCCGATTTCAGGAATTGGAATCCATCGAAACGTCACTTCTCGAATCAAGGCACATCATGGATGTCACATCCAGCAAGCGCGCCCCAGAGAGGAAGAGATGACCAACTACCGACCAAAGATGAAATCGAAGCTGAACGACTCGCTGGTGGACGATTTAACGAGCTAGTAATCCAGATACTTGTTAGCCGCTGGCGAAAAGTACGGTGCCGGCGGCGGCTCGGGCCAACATCGATGAAGCCGAAACGAATCATCGTAAAACGGGTTTATGACAGCGTTGAGTAGCTAATTCGTCGGCCGGTTGACCGTCTAGCTCGCTGGGAAAACTTCGACAAACTGAAAAGCGATCCTCTTCGTTGTGCGCAGAAAGCGATCTGGAAGAAGAAACGAAGTCATCGGTGACCTTTGTCCCACATAAACTTGTTCAACACTCGACAAAGAACTCCTCCCGTTGTTGTGTTGTCTCTGAATTTTAGCAATTGAACTTGCTAGTCATGCATCCGTCCGTATGTCCGTCCGCCGTCCATAGATCCGCATGCAGCAAGGCAGCCATTCAGCCACCGCCGCGCCGTCCATCCATTATATCCGAGTTGGTTCATTCATTCATTCATTCGTCCATTCATCCAACATTGTAGTTCTAAACTGTGTCTGAGCAGAAAGCCTTCTGGAAAGCCGAGTTAGCGTCCGCGGTGCCGTGGCTTCTGGAGAAGACGACCTGAGCCGCTCCGGCGACAAACGTAACTTACAAAACGCTTTGCGCTTGGTTCTTCTTTTCTCCCTTGAGATCCTTTGACTTTTCCTCCGGACATTTTCTTAATGGCTGGATTTCTGTGCGGTCGCCGATCACGTTTCAGTCTCGTGTTCTCGCGGGTCGCGTTGACGTGGAACTGAATGTCACGTGGCTTTGGTGGAAAACGTCACGTAGAGCGTTTGATTCCGCGGGGCCTGATTCAGATTTGATTCGATCTCCCTCACGGCAGAAACCCTTTGGAGAATATTGGCATCGCTCCGCTTCGAACTCCGGTTCTTGAAAAGAAACGAATTCTCGCCTCCGGTTTCTCGACTCCATTGAACCATTTTCCCAACTGACCACGTTAATCTATTCCGTCTAATGGATTCTCAATTTTCCAGAATCACAATGATTGATTCCGGGCCCTGCCACTGACTGGCAGCCAGGAGGAGCGTCCACGGGCTCTGGAACGAAACACAGGAGAAAACGTCGGGATTCTCAAACTGCGTAGCGAATCGTGAGTATCCGTCGGAGACGTTTCCCGGAGCAAAGTTTTCCTTTTCTGGAATATGGAAAACAGGAATCCCGGAGAATTCGTTATTCGAGCATCCTGTTTGCTCACCCGCTGCTCGCTCGTTTCGATAGATGTCATGTTCGTTTCTTTTGTTGCGGCGGCTGGTTTTGCCGTTTGTATTTAACGAGATGACGCTTTTTCCCGACGTTAATGTAATCCAAATCGTGGGCGACAAATGAGGCGACACGAATTTCGTCCCGTAGACGCGATTCGTCGTCTTAACAATGCCAGCTTAGGATAAGTGTACGTGTCTTCATACATTTGGTGAAAATCTCCGTCAGATTCTGTATTCCATTTTCCTCGCGAGACAATTTTCTTTTCCCGTCGAGTTTTTGTATCAAAGTAAAGGCCTCGATATCGAGCTCTTCTCGGCATCTCGTCCGCCATTCCACAATTCATCTTCTCATTTGAAATCCGTGAGGATGAAGAGTGACGGAGATTGTTTGATCGATCGATCGACGAATGCTGGATCTGGTCATGTTTGGACCCAACGAGACAGTGTCCTCTCATGACGGGCGCTCACTAATGAGATCACAGTTAAGTAGAAAGAACTCCTCGGCGGGCGGGAAGTCGAGCTGTTTTATGACGTCTGAGCTTTAATTTCTCCTCGACCATTCGACTGAAATCCGTTTCATCGCAATAGCAGGAACGCTGTCATTTACTTGGACAGCAGGAACTTATTATTAGGAAAGTCGTCAGGAGATAACTGCGATTCTTTACAACCTGAATTCTGAGATCCCGGCGCGACGATATCGGACTTTGACTGCTAGCAGGTAGAATGTCGCCAATTTACTCTTGACGTTTTCTCCCTGAGCAGGCCGTAACGACAGCTATTTACGATGCTTTGAATCAATCCCGCGCTGTCCTGCTCCGCCTTAATTGCAAAGCTATCATTTGCAGTTGAACGGACGGGTCGTCTCACCGAGCGACACTCAACGGAACCTGGACATATTTCTGTCGGAGACGTTTTCAGTTTGCAACGTCAGGCCGTCGAATCCCGAAACGAAACCTCGAAGAGTTCATCGACTTCCGTTTGAAAATTTGGGAAAGCTATTCTGACTCGACCGGATTCGAGCGAACTGTAGTGGAGTCCACCTGCGACAGGAGGTCAATGTTGTGGTCCGCGGAAGCCACCGCCGGTTTCGATCGTTTGATCCATGCCTTGAGGGAGATGACAAGTGAAGAAGATAAGCGCAGAGCGTCGGTCAGAACGAGAATGGGAAGCTGAGATAACGCTATCGGCAGACGTGTCATTTCCCACACATGAACTCCTTGTCGCACGGCAAAATCCAGCTCTGTTGGTCAGTTCACCCAACGATTCTTGTCACGGCATCCAAGTTGCCGAAAGCACAGTTCGACAACCTATATTCATTCAAGATTCAAGCTAATTAGTCCACACAGAGGCATTCCGAATTATCCCAATGGCCATAGGGTCATGTTGAAACTTTGGTCGACCATTTCGGGATTTCGCTTCTCGAAAACCAACAGCTTCGCTAGGGTACTTTCGAGTCGACGACAGTTTGTGCAAGGATCCGTGTTTGTAACAGATTGCCGCCGTTTTCGACAGCGGCGCCGACCGGGTCGCTGTCTCTAAAGAATTCCTTTTGTCGAAGATGAGCATCGTTTCAATCATCATCAGTGAATGATAGGAGCTGAAGCCGAACGGGGGGAAACGGACCCGAAAGGAGAAGGGAAAAAGAAGCACCAAATGAAGTACGAGTAAATTGCATAGAGAAGATATGGCGGTGTTAGCGTTCGAATCCCACGGAATTTGACTGCGAATTCGAACTGTTGAAGTCATCCTGACGGCATCACCGAAATCGACGTTGACAACGGCGACTAAGCCGTCGTCGTCGTCGTCGTCAACAACAACAACAGCAGCAGCTTCATGGATTCGCGAGTTCGAGTGGGTGGGGAATTTCGACTCGCGGTTCGAAACCAATCACGACGCGACGTACTATGCTCTGGAACAGGAGCACGCGCACGTACGTTCAGCATCGAATTTCCAACCGTTCATTCGCTCGGCCGGGAGTCCGCCAGAGAACCGGAGAGCATCGAGCGAGTTTCAGCCCTGATGCTCTTGAAGGTTGTGAGGCTGAATAAGAGATGTTTTATCACATTCCATAACGCTAAATTAAGATCTCACAAACTCGCCGGACAGCTTCCTGGTCGAGGCAGGAGCTCATTTTGAATCGAAATTCCGCTGTTTTAGCGGAAGACCCGAGGAAACGGCTCCTGATTCGCGTGTGCGGTGCTCGACCATTTGACATGAGCTCTCCCGGATCCAAAGGAAGATTCAGTAAACGGATCTTTCGTTTTCTCGGCAATGACTGCCGAAAGTGTTCGGTTCCGGTGATCGATCGGCGAGCGACGGACGCGACCGAAAAACCGTCCGCCCGGCTTACTGAGCATGCAGATATACATTTATTTGGACGCATGAGGCATGCAGGGGACCCGGACCGACTTTCAAGCTTCAGCACCGCATGGGAAGCCGTCGCGGTTCGCCGCAAATGACGAGAGACATGATATCGCATTATGGAGGAAAAAAGGCTCGGATCTCTTCCATACTGAGGAGTCTCACGTCGAGAAGTGTTTTTTTTTCGGTCGCGTGGTTTTGACAACGGCTCGAGCGTTGTCGACAATGACAACAATAACAACGATGAAAATAACGATGCTGATGATGATAAGCTTTAGTGAAGAAGCGTTGGCATGTCGTTGTACGTACGTAAATCGCAATAACGAAATGTTGCAGCCGCCGACCCGCTGCAGTTCGTAGCCTGTTTACGGCCGACTCCGCCCGCTCGTGGGTGTACGTTGCTCATCAACGTTCAAAGGCTGAACGAGTTTCGGGATGTCCAGATCTGCCTCCAGGCAAAGACGATGCGAATTCCGTTCCACGCCTCTGGATGAACTTCTAGAATGAACGGTCACAAGATCAGGCTGCGAATGAGGAATCAGTTGTTTGATTGACGGAAGATGGAAGACGAGCGCGACATGACACTCCGATGTGAATGTTCGAGAAGATCTCGATACGCGTTTGACACGTGCACAGAGACGGAGAAGAGGTTGGGGATACAACATAGAATCGAGAGCGTTGAAAGCGGTATCAAATGCGACAACATGAAGACACCGTCAAGAGACTTACGACACACAGACACTGTAAGTGAAAGGCACCCAAAATAAAACCCATTCAAACAGACAAACGTTTGTTCGTCGTCGCTCGTCTGCTTATCTGGCTGGCACTTCGCGGGGTAACATCTGGTTTTTGACAATGGGTTCTAAAAGAAAAATGAATTGTCGTGAGCGACACTCGATTCTTGCTGACATTGCCATTGCGCGCAGTGCAGAGGCAACTTATGAAACCGTATCTCGTTTCAAGGAGAAGAAAATAAACAATTTCGTGTCGTTTTATGTCACCAATTGCGAAAGCTGAAGGGATCACGGCGGTAAAAGTCCGATGAGCGATCGAAATCCTCAATTCTGTGATGGAGCTCTCGAATCCCAATTATCGAATCGAGAGGTATTCGACCGAAATATCAACCTCCTGTTCTGGACGCATGGCTTCCGAATAGCGGTTCGCGATTCCCACGCAAGTCCCGCGTGAAGCACTATATAGGCTCGAACGTTTATAGAAACATTAACCCGAAACACTGTAATTACTTCACAATGATCGCGTCACGTCCTCTCGCTGAAAAACGACGACCGAAAACGATCTGATCGGTATCGTTTCCTAACAATTTCATCAGCGTCCGAAGCTCCGAAGAAACGGACGACGGCGCGAACTAATTCATCGAATCCAAGCCCGCAACCAGGACTCTTTCCCGAATACTCTAAGCCGGGAATGTACAACGGACTAGGCTTCACCCGGAAAATTTGTGTCTGTGTCGCGTCTTTGACGATTCCCCTAAGAAGCGAATGGGCTAGGAAATTCGTGCTTCATAGAAATTTTTGAGGAAAATCTGCGAGACGGAAAAGCGTGTTCATGGCTTTAGCCTCAATGAGCGTGTCATTCTTCGCTTCGATCCTAATGGTGTTGAACAAAGTCGGATGTCGAGAGGAAGAAAATAGTTTTCCAAAACACTTGATTACGGACGTCGGGGTCAGCTTGACAAATACGCATCTGATCCCGACTCATCGCTGACCACCCACCTACCTGCCCACCGCGTCGAAATCAGAAAGCTCGAAACTGGTTGGCATGACAGACTTGCATTCTTCATTCTACCGCAGCCGCAGGAATTCTCGGGAATCACAAAGATTGCCACTTGCCGAGAGAATTTCAGATTTGTTTCTTCGACGAAAGGTCGTCCGTCGTTATCGAATCTTCCAGGATATCCAAATTTCTGTCCCTATCATCTGGAAATATTTGAAAATCTCAGTTTCTCACAAAGTCAGTGTTGAGTGAATACGATACGCCCCAGTAGAATCTGCATTTTCCGAAGGTCGTGAGTGGAAATGTCCGGGAGATATAATTTCAGTGACAGCTTGCGCGAATACCGAGGAAAGCGAAAGTCGAAAATAAGCTTCGTGCTCTTCTGGATTCTGGAGCCATCAAGCTCCGGATGTGGGTTTCAGAGATGGGTCATTCGTTTTAAGATCTAATTTTCGCTTCAATCGCTCTAGCTAAGCGGTGTGACGCCCTCGAGTGACCGTTTGCAAGCTTCCAGCCAAGCGGTCGAGGTGGGAGCGGGACTGTGGGACGCGATCCACTGTGAAGATACGCCGCATAAACCTACACGCGAACACAAATATGATTGCATTCATGAATTCAACTCATTTCGATAGATGTCCCACATCGCGCGTTTGACATTGTGCCACGGCGGCGGCGGCGGTGGCTCGCCTCACGCCCTGCATCAACACAAACTACTTGTTCGTTCCAACTGATTTTGAAACTGGATTCACGAGACATTCTCCTATCCTTGGAGAGTTTGAACCTGTGGTTTGGGGGAACGTGGGTCCACAGTTTTCTCCACGAACCGTCCAAGATTTCTGTCCGATTTTCGAGTGCTGATAGGTTTGGCAGTCACAACGACCTCGTTGAGCGCATACGGAAGAATCGCGAGAACGCCGAGTTAAAGTCTAGATTTGGGCGGAGACGGGACTTTTCACGGTGATTGATACGATGGTGGTGCATGTTTCGAAGCTTGACAGAATCCCTGAACCCTGAACAACATTCGTGATTTCGTTTTGCTCCCAAGGTTCTTGGTTCCACGCGACAATCACACTGAAGACTACGCTGAACAAAAGCTCAAAACAGATTCGACGGCGACTTGAAGATAGCATTGATTCGTCACGAGACGCGAAGCGGAGACAGTATTGGTTCTCCTTTCTAAGAGCGGACTCTTCTGAGGTAAAAACCAGTCACTCAGTCAGTCAGTCGGTCGGTCGGTCGGTCTTCCACCTCCCGCTAGATGGGCCGATAGATGGCCTCTTCCTACGAGATTGCCGCGCCAGCTCGCGTATCTGCAGCGAGCGTGTTTAATAAGAGAGCTAGAACGAGAAAAGGAAAGCTCGGGGCTTTGTTCCGGAAAGAAAGAAAGAAGCCCCTCTGGAAATAGCCATCCATCCAAGCGGCTAGACAACAGCTTCCTTATGAAGGAAGACGGACTCGATGTTTTCATCGTGATGTTTGGTCACAGGTGAAAGATATTCTTCAAGAGATCAACATCCTCTGATACGATGAACACCGCTATAAATAAAATAGAGCGGCCCCCGAAAGTCGTTCTCCAGGATTCGTGCCATCGAATGAATGTCCACGAGCACCCGAAAGAAAATTTTTTTTTTTTCGAATCTATTCAAAACGGATTCAGCCACAACGCAGAAAAACGAGAGGTTGGATGATTTCTCTCGCGTAATTCATTACTGTTTCATTCGGGTACACTTTGTTCGCTCACGTTTTCGTATGTAGTTGAATTACGGAATACTCGAAGGGGCAGTCGTGCCACAAACCCTCCGAAACAAAGTAAACTGTGTATGACATTTTGATGGATCGAACGAATCGAGTTGAATTAGATTGGACGCGACAGCTCCTGAGACGAAACAGTGACAATGATGATGACGACGACGACAACACTAGTGATGAAGCAGACGTGGCTGTCGAGAGGCCCAACAGTTTCTTGTGGCGTCACGTGCGAGCTACTGGGCTATTCTTCCGCGGGACTGTTCTCCTGCAGCCGCGAAAGATCTCCAACATAAAGTTCATTTTAGTTGTGAAGATCGTATTTTCGAGCTAGAAAGTCTCCCTCAACAAGGTCACTTCCAGCCTGGAGTAAATCGGCACTCGAAGAACGATCTGTGGCGCTGATTACTTGGTCTTCGTTTTCCGTGAATAGAAGAAGATCGTCTTCGTTGAAATTAGCGAGATCTTAGTAAACGTCTGCGTGAGAAAGTTGTCAACCAGGCCATTGCTGCCGAATTCTGATCGCAGGAATCGGGAGAACCCGTATCCACTCGAGTCTATGAATGAAGAAAGAGGTCGTCTCTCCAAAATCGTCTTCATAGAAATGCGGGTCTATCGGGAATCGCCCCGCATGCCAGGAGCGAAACTTGATAAGCTGGCTTCAAAAGTTAAGAGTCCGTTTCTCAATCGATCAGTGTGAGAGTGTGGCAAAATCAGAATCTATAGAAGCCCTTCGGCCTTGCCCTTCCCCTAACCCTCTCACGTTGGGAAAGGCGCGGACTGCAGATGATCCGAGAGAAGAAGGCCGGTTGACGGTTTACTCGTCTCGTGCCCAGGCTACTCCAACGCCGGACATGTAGTTTCCGCGCACTGAATGTTTATATTGTTGTTGATGTTGACATTTATGTTGACGTGTACGGAATGTCGTGCTTTCAGTGAATGATTGGATTAAAGCCTGTTGGACGTCATCAGCTAATAAGGTCAGTTGAATCCAACCCAAACAAATATTGCACCCCCCGGGTGTGACACATGTTCGCTGTGTATCTCCTGAGTTTCGCTCAGGAGAGCGAAATTCTCCTCATCGGCGGCTTGGGGAAGCCTGACAATGATTGAACACGTTAGAGATATGGATGATACTACTTCGCTGATTTGCCAACCTCCCTGAATTCCAAAGAATAGCAAGCAGCCTCCGTGAACCGTGCGGCCGAAACCTGATACTTATAGATCTCAACACTGTCTGAACATGGTTTGATATTAAGCAGCTTCGACGTGTGTCAAATTACGTCATCGATGCACTGGATTCCTGTCTAGGAACATCGACGAAAAGGTCAAGTTCTGTATGAGTCCTCAGCCGGGCTGTAAGGAGGAGCGTTTTATTCGCGTCCTCCGGAGTAGAAGCAGGAGTCGGAGATTAGCGCTCAGCGTTGTTGTACTCAGGAGGATACTTCCTCGACGAGCAGTGATCGAACGATCTCCTTGTGCACGAGAGAAAAAGAGGCCAACGGCTGACACACCAGGAACTCCGAAAGAGATTCCCATTGGCTGGAAGAACGGTGTCAGATGGCAATGTAGAGGTGCGGGGAGCCCTCTCGCTCGATTTCCGGAAAAATGATTCCAGTTTTGCACCGGGAACGCATCAACCTCGGTCAGGATAACTTACGGTTTTCAAGCAGGTTTCCTCGACCTTTCTCTCACTAGAGAGTTCGAAAATCAAACAAAAGCTTCCCTTATCTTGTCTCCAAAATGCAATATCTAATCAGATTCAAGATCACTCCGAGAATCGTTTCAATACTAGAGATATCCTTCTTCTTCTTCTCAAGGTTTGAGCCATCGTTCGAAAGTTCTCGGAAGAAAATTGAGGATACGCAGACAGATCTCAAACATATCGATCGAATCCTCTATCGAAACTCCGAGAGCTCAGCTGCTTTTTAGGCTGCTGCAGCTGCGTTGGTCGTAGTTTCCGCCGGCGGAGTCGTTAATAGCTTGCGTATGCGACCTAATAGTGAAAGAAAGTTCTTTTCTTGGCGACGAATCCGAGGCGACGGGAGGCCCATTCATGGATGACAGGGAACAGCTCTCGCCGGAACCGGGCGCAGGGTACTTGTTTGAAGAGCGGAGAAAATGTATATCTCTGCGCTGAATATCAAAAGATCCTATTCGCATTGGAGTAGTCTCCCAATGGGCCGTTGAATTGAAACTGAGGTCCTCCAGGATGGAATCCTCGTCGTCCTATTTAGAATTTCCTTTTACACCGAGGATTCGGAACCAATTTTCCAAATCGGCAGGTTTTCAAGTCTCTCGGCTCGTCGTGATCGACACAGAATGTGATTTTTCAAGATTTCCATCCTACAGTTGACACAGGAATTCGGGTATGCGGTACTCCTGACGTTCTCCTGTGCTACGGCTGAAGCAGCTGGGTGTTTGACTTGATGAGTCATCGTCTCGCTGACTCAGGGGTTCGCAGGAAGTTCCGTTGAGTCTTTAATGACTTGCGCGCGGGTCCGTTTGAGGGCGTTTGAAAATCGAGAGTCAGCCCATCGAGGATACCATCCCACATTCCTTGACCTTTGAATCTCGATTCTCGTCATGTCGGGAAAGTGCTGAAAAAACGAGTTCTGTCCGGGGAAAGAATCAGTAGAGGTCTAAACTCGGACCCTTTCTCTGGTGAGTGATCAAGTGCCGAAGTTCATGGCATTGAAAGATCCGAGAAGGTCCGGACGTCTGACCCAAGGACACGAATTCTTTTCCTTCGCTCGCTCGCGGAGTTTATTCGATATCCCGACACCCGGAATAGAATCCTTCGTGCGTACTCGTCATCGATCTCGAGATTCTAAGAAATTCTCAAATTCGCGCCGAAATCGATGGGCACGCAGACCGCGCTCGCTTATTCTCAGGATGTCAACAGAAAACACGCAAAGTATGGAATTCAAAGCGATAGGCGTGCACGCGACTTTTCAGCTCAACTACGTGACAGGACAAACGTCTCCCGGAAACTTCTGTCTAGAGCGGTTCGAATTGACTCCCTCCTGTGCTGATACACCACTTTCCATCTTCTCCCACTGTCATGATGTCATTCAAATATTTGTGCGCGGGGTCAGTGTTGTGAATTAAGCGGTACCGGTACTTGAGACCAGCTTCTGGCGGAAAATCGGAAAAATAAATATCAGAGAGCCGATCATCTGATCTGTTATTGAATACGCTTGTCTGGAATATCGGGGTCCTCGACGGATTCCAGAATTCGAAACAATAGTTCGTCTACGACGACGACCACGGTCGAAGAAGAGCATCGGTTTTTAGTTCCACTTCTTCAACCGCGCCGTCTCTAGATCGCCGGTGTTGATGCTCAACCGAAGCGTCTTCATCAGAACGCTTCGGCTAGCAGAAGACATCCACTTCGCCCACGTTAGTGAAAATGATTGCGCACTTGAAACGTTATGTCAACGCTCACTATGGGTTGTGGCCGGCCTTGACGCCAGCGTCCTTGGTGACCATCCAATCGAGGATGTTGCATGGCATAATGTTCCGCCGTTTCCTCCTTCGGACAAGCCATCGCATACCTTTTGTATCACTGAGTTGCATCAAGCTGAATCAAGTGAATGTAGCGGATGTACGGATCGGGGAGTTTCGAAACTTCATTCGATTTTCATCCAGGTTCTCATGGAAAATTATTTGAACGGAACAGGCCGAGACCGTTCCACCTTTTTCGAAAGCTCAAGGATCTATCTTCATGGAAGATTGATTTCCTCAAGATCCCATCAATCAAGGCTTGACAAGGCCCATGGAGGTCAATCGAATTTTGTTCGAGGAAATTTGATTTTCGATACTTTAATTAAAGAACTAATTTTCTGCGTTGAGCAATGATGACCTTTCGGTGCTCATCAACTCAGCCATCATCTGACATCGTTCATAGATCTTCACCTTCGAATAGTGACTTCACAATGAGTACCGGCGCACCGTATGGAAATGAAATCATAACGGATATACGAAGACGGATTTGATCGAGACATCGCCCGCTGCTCAATGTAGCATACTAAGGACACTTTAGATGGATTCGATGAACTCTAGATCCGGCAGTCTCGCACACGAACTAATTTCCTCTAATCTCAACGGAGACCTCCCGGATTTCTAGAATCAATGACGAATCCGCCGATCTCTGTTCTTTTCAAGGGTCTGGAGTTTTCCGTTATGGAAAATGAATCGAGAAGGCGATCATTCTAAACTCGTTGCCGAGTCTGCTCGACGACACAGCGGTGCCTCAATGGATTGCCCGAGCAGGCGAGCAGAAAAGACGGCGAGATAGTGCGACGTCTAAAAACAATATAACCATATAAGTCGTGTCACCGAAACAGCACTAGTCATTTGTCCAGAGATGAACTCACACACTATCTGTCATAGTCTGTACTGTAGTTAGCCTCTTCCTGAGAGTCCCACTTTCTTGGCCTTCCGAGACTCCAGATCGATCAACTTCTCCCGACGGAAGCTCGAAGAAAAAAACTCTCCATCGGTTTGACGTTTAGCTTCATGAATGAACGCCGGCTACGCAAACTTTGACGAATTGAACGACTCGTTTCGGAACTGTTTGTTGTGTGTCGTGAACGAAAACAACTAGGGACATCAGTCTTCTCAAGACCCTTCTCGAAGAACAGCCACAGAACATGAAGGAAGAAAGCGTAAGAAAATATCGACCCTAAAACACGATGACCCGGCAAACGTTTCCCTGTCAAGCTTTCGAAGCAGTTTCTTTAGCAGTTTTCTAGCCATGTAGATGAAGCTTTAGGGGAAAAGTCATGATTCTATTGCTCCACGAGGGTTGCAGGACCGGAAGAAAGCGGACGAGTTTCGGATAGGATTGTTTATTCCATTATAAGCACTATGTCTTCTCAACGCTTTTTTTTCACATTATTTTCCCCTCCTCGTTGTTTTGGATTACGAGCAAGTAGAGACGTCTGCGAACTTTGGTAGTTGGCGTGGGTCTCGCCAGCAGATTCTCTCTTTTTTCGTCGTGGAGTTTATCCATTTTCTTGGACCATATATCTTCCTGATGCGGGTGATGATCATCATCAAAATCTCTTTGGCCCTTCTCTCATCATCAGCAGCCACCGCATCTCTGAGCCGTGAGGGGCCTCTAGTAGAGACCACTCGAGATTCCACTGAGCGCGTCCGGCGCTATTCTAAAAAGTCGAAAAAAGCAAAAACAATGAAAAGTGGAGAAGAAGAGAGATCGAAAAAGGGGAACATTTGTTGAGACACTCACTTTATTGAGGGCCAACGAATGCATTTAGTATCATGTAATGAATCCGATCCTCGAGAACAACAGTGCATGTGTAGCTCGACTTGCTGAGAATGTCGAGAATTCGGCTCGATTCTCTCGCGAAAGCTTCGATTGAAATTCCCATCGGAATCGTTGTTAACGGCCTTTGGTCAGAATAGATGTTGGAAGTGATTCAGCAGAATATAGACATCGATCGATGCCTCTTGATAGATTGGAAGGACAGACAGACATGGAACTAATCGGAGAACGCTTGGAACGCTTTCGACATTAGACTTTTGAAACCGTCGTCGTTTCAAGATCTTGTAGCCCTTTGATTCAAGCACTCATTGTAAAATTTATCTTTTGAGATGCAAACACAATCCAAGATTTGTCCTAACGAAAGACACCACAAAGCTGTCGGAACTCGATTCGAACTCGGGCTGACCGGATTAAACGCCGAAATGGACAGATCGAAGTTCAACATCGAATCTACATAGATTGGCTGGTGTCGATCAAATGATCATCTCCAACTCGAGATTCCAAACGCGCAGTTTACCAGAAACACTGCGCGTTCCACCACTTCAGAGGTCCGATAAATGAGTAATCAAACAAAGTTATCACAACGCGTTCACGTGAAATATGAAATCTCCGTTCCTGTAGCTTAGAATCTCGCGGATATCGCTAATTCTCAAAACGACGGCGGCGTTTTACAGAGAAATCACCCAGAAACTGGGTATCGGGAGGGATTATCAAAGCTTTATCCTCCGATGAGAAAGCATCCTCCTGCCTTAATGAGATTTTCGAGAGATTATCAGCTTGTCAACAAGACTTCCGAGTCCGATGATGATTCCGGAAATTTGTCGTCTCTCGAAACGACCCGTGTAGCCACGAACGGAAACCGGATAAGGACCAAAACAAGCGCGATGATTGACAATATGTTGAATGACACTCGTTGGTTTGCCAAAGCCGGCTTACTTCTGGCGATTTTCCGTGAGGAGACGAACTCCTCTAAAAGTTTTTATGTTGTCCGAACGCTTTAGGTTGTTGTCCTCGACTCCTCCGTCGACGACTCGGGCTTTGCGGACTCCTGCACGAAGGAACAGAGGAAATTCATCAACGAATAGATGCAGGACCCGAACTATACACGACGCAAGATTCTTCCACTTTTCCAGCAACTGGAAACTCGGGGAGATTTTCGTGAGCTACAGGTTGCCGAGATCGAAGCGTTTCAAAGGGAAACAATGCCAAACCGCATGCACGGTATTCGATGAGCGGCTCGTCAGGCCATTTCGCCTTCAAAGACAATTCACGGAAACGTTTAGATATCTTATCAGTCACAGGTTTAGGAATTCCGACCCTGCATCCGTCCTGCTCTGTTTCCGATAAACGTTGATCAACAAAGTTGTTCGCATCCGTTTGGTTAGGTACTTTGTAGAGGAGAAATGAAGCACACCTAACGAGCAAAGGAAGGAAGTTTGTGTAAATGATGCCTTTTCCATGTTTCAGAGTCCTGTCGTCTTCAGACCTGAACGTCTCGCGGTGGAATCGTATCATGCTGGTGTGTTCGTTGACGTTGCGGCGACGGCGACGCCGGCAGTGACCGTGGAGGCATGCAGGGCTGTTTGCTTAAAACGTTGTTCAGAACAGCGCTGCTGTTTATTGCTCACGGTGGATTTTACGTCTTACCACCCGCAACAGCGGCAACAATAGATACGCAGTCACAACAACAGCCGCAGCAACAGCAGCTCCGACCAACGACGGCTGCGATAGGCCGATCTTCAACGTTTCTGACCTTCAGAGATACAATTTACCTATCTGCAACTCAATCTGGAGATATCCATCGGATCGGTCACGACACTTTCGCTTCTTCTCGTACTCCTGTTATTCCTTTCTACACTGTTTCAAACAGCGACCACCGAGTTGCGAAAACCGTTCAAGATGAATCTCAACGCGTTCAACCCGGTTCGCGCGTTTGACAGTTTAAAGTCATTTGCCCCGTTACCAACCCGCGCGCTGTCATTTGTCCACCGAGCTTTTGAAACTGCGGGACTCAGCGTCCGTCACTTCGCGCGGAATTCGGCTTCGTCCACAGGGGCTATCCGGATTCCGGATTCCACGCGTGAACCGAATGCCGAAAAGAAGCGACGGTCGAGAGAAAAGCTGTCGTACGTTGAATCGGAAAATTCACGAAGATTCCAGATGTACGACTAAACAAAGTCACGAATCTATTGACGCAAGAACGATATTTTCGAGTTTTCGGCAGACGCAGAAGTTTTCTCTTCTTTTTTTCAAATTGGAAAATCACTATCATTGTGTGATTCGCGTGAGTTCGGCACCGGGGGGTCACGTGAGTAGGGCACGCAACCCTTTGTGCCTGCTCGCCTATCGGGCAGATGATAATTTTCTGACAACGTGAGCTTGCCTTTGAGCTTAGGTCAAGGTTGGCGTCTTGTGAGCGACCTTTAACCTTCTTACCAATGGGGGTATGGCAGGGGCCTCACGGGTGTGGCTTCTGTGTAATACTTTTGCCGGTCGCCTGCCCGAGCGCTTGACAGACTGTTCCGTTGGACGGGCCAGTGACTGGTGAGCAACTACAGCTACTCGTCGACACTTTCTTGGCATCATCAGACAGCGACGGCCTGGATGCACCAGATGAAGTGAAGGCTTGAACGCTTACGGTAGAGGCAAACATAATGGGAGCATCACCAAACAATCAAGCGAGCAACAATAAAGCCGGAACGATGGGAGCCGGTTACGAAGATGCGCGAATCGAGAGCAATGAGCATGTGTATTCATGCCGCATGCGAAGACTCAGTGAGAAAAAGCGACGACAGCGGCACGTAATGAAATGAGTTTTAGCTCTGTATTAATGACGGCCGCCAGGCTGACCTGGATCGTTGTTCCGAGCGACACGGTGGGAAGTTGACGCTTGAACCCCGGGCTCAAATCTTTTCTGAACAACGAGCGATGACGGAGAACAAAGCAGTTCTCTGTTTATTGAATCAGCGCATAATCCGTCGCGGCGTCTTACACAATGAGCTCCTCGTGAAAGACTCGGTCAGACTAAGGGACCAAACTGCAATGATTTGACCGCTCTCATTAGTCGTGTAATCTGAAGATTGCGTGCTCATGTACAAAACACAACCGGGACTAATGTAGATGACCTTCAAATGGTACTTGTGTCTTTCGCGCAGTCCGCTGCTTCGCTCAAAACCGAATTGACGGAACGAATTCCCGCGATCTTTCGCAGTTCCCTCAAACCCCTTTTTTCCCCAGCGGAAAGTGGTGATCGATAAATGATACTCGACGATCGGAAACTCCATCGAATTATCTTGTAACCGGTGTTATTGGGTCGGAACGCCACACGCTGGCGACGCGACATCGCCCGCGTACCGGCGGAATCTACGTCGAATCACACACGCGCCGCCCACGTTCGAGTCTCGATAGCGACGGCATTTACCAGCGTCGGAATTTGATTTAAATTTTGGCAGAACTGTCGATTTACCAAAACGAAATCTCCGTTCACCGTGACCAGTCGATTCTTTTCTTGCTCAGAGTTCTCATTCTTGTTTTTATTCGCTATCGCTGCGAACGCTACTGCAGTGGTCTCTCCGCGACTCTGCTTTCCAGCAGCAGCTGGTGGGCGGGAAACCCTTATATTGGATTACACCAAGGTCTTCAGAAAAATATTGTGCCAGAATTCTCCTTTGAAAGAGTCTTCGAATTCACCCACGGTCTCTACGTCGATACGCGTGAAAAATAATCGAATTCATTATTGATGAGAGTCTACGATTCTACTCGGGTTCGGAAGAATACAGAAGAAAAACTGCTCCGCTTTGAACGTTGTAGTCAACCAAACTCGATCGAAGCAACATCTCTCTCGAGGCGTTCGAAGATGTTGTCCGAAATTCTTTCCGCAGCTCAGAGCTTTTCAATAATTAGCGTTTTGATCTCATTTTGTGCACTTTCGGATTCTCAGAAGCCTTTCTAATTTGAACTCTTTCGTTGAACGAAACAAAATCTCAGATTCTCAAATAGCGTCGGCACATCCTGAATTTCGTTCGTAAAAAATGACCTTAAATACCTCGAGGCAGAAGAAAGATATGTTTATGACGTTTGGCAACCTACGTTGCAGCCCGAGCAGTTCTCTGGAAACTGATCTGGAGATAAGACGTTTATCAATTTCTCGGGGTTCTCACCTCTAGCTCCAGAAGCCTGAAACTCAGAATTCAGTCCGTTTCATTTCCAGGCACTTTTAAGTTCTGCATTTTGTGGTCGATCACCGTTTCTAGAATGTCGAGCGATATCGCAGTGAGTTTGGGAGCCATCAAGGTAGACACAAGGAGTCTGAAACCCTTCAAATCATCCGATGAATATCTTTGGGCGATGAAGGTGAGTGGCAAGATGCCATGTAGTCCCTTGGAGTTGCGAATATGGTTATTCGATAGAGATTCGTGGTGAAATCATAAGGAGATGACAGATTTCTGAATTCAAATCACGTTTTCAGGAAGATTTGGCGGAATGGTTCAACGACATGTACCAAGTCGACATGGATGCGTTCAACTTTTTTGACAAACTCGAAGATGGAGTCATTTTGTGTAAACATGCGAACAACATCATCGACAGTGCCGAAAAATTGAAAGTAGTCAAAGTCACGAAAGTCACGAAGCTCAACGGCAGCCCAACATTCAAGGATCTCAAACCCAGAGTGTTCCGAAGATTCACCTACAAGAAAAACGTGCAGCCAGGTCAGTCAGCCAGAGGAGTCTATCGACCGACTGTTCGCAACCGCGGTCTGGACTTATATTCCAGAGCAGTTCCGCTTCAAGTAACCGGAAATCAGTTCCTAGAAGTTTCAAGGTTTCGGTTCCCTATTTCAGGTTCATGGGTTGCCCGAGATAACATATCGCATTTAATCGAATTTTGCAATGATCTTCACATCAACGAGTGCCTACGTTTCGAAACAGATGATCTCGTTCTTCGAAAGAACGAAAAATCCGTCATCCTTTGCCTTCTCGAAGTAGCGAGGCACGGCTTCCATTTTGGTGAGCAAAGGACGTGAAAACGATGGAAAAACTTCGTGAACAAAACTCAGGATCTAATTGATTCATTCGTCTCCTTCTCTCAGGAATGAAAGCTCCGGTCCTTGTGAAGATGGAGTTCGAAATAGATTCTCAGCTAGCGAATCGAACGTCTTCGCCGGAGTCAAACGCGAGTTCTGGACGATCAACACCGACCAAAATCAATAACGAGAATAAAACTGCCAATGGTCAGTGTTCTCCCCCGAACTCGCTGCAGTCACCTCTTCCCAACGTGCAAACCGTCACAAACGATTTGCGTACGCTTCACGAACGGGTCAGTATTCAGTCTTTTCTTCTCTTCCAATCTACCCTGAATGGAGTCATGCTACTTTCCTCAAATGTGTCGGAAACGACTTGTTGAGGATTCATTGAATCTTCCAGGTCGTTGAATTGCTCGCTCAATGCACCTGTCCCACTCAGTTCCCCATGATACGAGTTCGGGAGGGACAGTATCGGATCGGAGAGTCGAAAATGCTCATTTTCGTCAGGGTAAGTTGATCGTCGAAGTAATTCCAACAAATTAGGAGTGAGTCCAATTGCCACGGCCGCGATTCTTGTGGATGACCGAAAAAGAGAATGTTGGTGGTCACTAGAAATGAGCTCGAAATTTCCAATCTATCTCGAAGAGTGTGGAATGTGAGTACCCATGCCTGGAGGTCTCGTTTAATCGATGTTTTTACTTTGTCCTACCTGCAGATTCTCCGCAAACATATCATGGTTCGCGTTGGCGGAGGTTGGGACACGCTATCTCATTTCCTCGACAAGCACGATCCGTGCCGTTGTCGCTTCGGTCACCGGGAAACCACTCCTGGAGTGCGAATGGAGAAACCGGGCGATCATCAAATGGTCAAGCAAATAGAGTTCAAACGAATCATGGCTCCTGCGCCAGCCCCTAAAGAACCCTGGAAGTAGAAGTGCTTCTAGAAGATCATCCCGGAGATCCCAAGCCACGCGTTCGGGCCGAGAAATACATTGAAAAAAAGTGCCACAACTATGTAGACTATATTTTGGAATGCGTGTTGAAGTTTGATCATTCTAACCAGCTGGCCTTGAACTTCGGAAAGCTTGGTAAACGTTCACTTACCGCGCGGCAGTTATCTCGTCGCATGAAACATGAATGTTGTCTAATGAATGTAAATACGATTCCAATTGGATCCTGGAAGCGCAAGTGCAATGCATACCTCAAGCATACGTTCTGAAAAAGAAGAAATTATCGAAAATTTGTGTGCAAGAAATAACCCAACAATGCCACTGCTGCCGCCGGACTTCTGCTCGTCCCGTGACAAAGAGCCATTTTGACTTCAGAGCCCATCCTTGCGCCACGCGATCACATCGGTGATCTGTTCTCTCAAAAATCTCTCCGAAGAACGCCGTGGACCTTTTTTATAATATGAGCGAAGCTTTTCTCTTTGTAAATTGGCGGCATGCAGGAATCTCGTTTCGCCGGAACGGGGCCCCCACAACGTCTACTCCCCTACTTGTTTCATAGTGCAGCAACGAAAGAAGGGTGCCCTTGACGACGAGTTTGTGTAGATAAGTTTTTGTAGATGAAAATTCGCTCCGAGGAAAAAAGCGGAACCTAGAGCTTTAATATAAAACTGATTACTCGAACGAATAAAAGCCAAACTACGTCTCCCAGTGCTCCATCTCTTCATTGTGATCGCTGACTAGAGAACTTTGAGTTGAGGAATTCCGTCCTATTTCAACTGAAGGGTTCTGAAACCCTAATCATCTTACATATTTACGTAGAATCGGATTTCCACAACCTCCCGGAACAGCGAACCCCGATAAAGCCTTGATGAGCGTCACGAGTCGAAGTTGAATTGCATGAGCTCAGGTTCTCAAGTTCGGTGCGAGTGCTACTTGGATAAAACCAAAGAATAAAGCTCAAAGGTGGCTAGAAGTGGCTTGCGGTGGTAGTCGACGTTTCTCTTCTGAAGTGATATATCACATTTCTCCTAGTAGTATTTTTCTCACCCGAAATCGCAAACTACCGCTGGTTTACTCTGGTGATTCGATATGGAATCATGAAGCGTTTCTCTTCGATTTCAACGTCTTAAAGACTTTTCGGCTTTCGGTATAGCATCATCTCTTCTACTGGAACCAAGGACACTCCAAGCCCATCCTATGCTGGAATAGGATCATCAATACAGCTCGATGATATCAACCTCGAATGTATCAACCCCCGTGTATTTAGCCCCGGATTATATTACCTCTTGTGACCCAATATGACGCCCACCTAACCCACTGTGCTACCCACTGTGCAACCCACTATGTTTCCTCAGTGTGGCCCACTCTTCGACCCAGTGCACTCCCACATGACCCACTTCGTGCCTGTCTGTGATGCTCTCTCGATTATATCAACCTCGACATCAATTGCTTGATATAATCGAGGTAGCACTGTATGTACTTCCAAGTGCACCTCTTCGGAAAGGCGAGGGTTAATCAATTCCCTAATTATTTGAACCGAGATCCGAAAACCAAGTCTTTGACGCTTGAAGTTCCATTCGTTCTGGCGGACTCTCCGCCTTAAATTGATCATCTTCAGTAACCGTCGATGCACGGGTCCACTCTTGAGGAGGTCTCATTCACCACGTCGCAGTAGCGGTAGTTTTTCGGTGCATTCTTAGCACTTTGATCCGCCCTCCTTCGACCTCTCAGAGTAGGACGTATTTCTGCAGCTGTGGATTGTCACTCAGAAATGAGGCATGTCTTCGCTGCGTGCTTTCGATGACCGTAGCCGCAGATACGGAAAGCGCTTTTATTCAGCCGAAATCAATATAAAAAAGAGTTTTTCGTCACAATTTATCGTCATTTCCCTTCGTCAGTTTTGTGACAAATACTGATTCAAAACAACAGACTGCTTTGACACAATACACAAAGAGCACACTTTACGGAGAGCTAACAAACATCAATCATATTTTAAAGAGTTCAGTGGACGGGTTCCATCGACATATGTAATGAGTCTGGCCATGGGATGATGGTTGCTCACTTGCTCACTCGAGACTAGCATCTTAGGGAATGCATATTCGAGGGCGAGAAGCAGAGTACTCCCACAATTCGGTTCGATAAAACGTTCTCTGGTAAATACTTAAGGACACTTGAGGATGATATGCGTCTCTTCGGTGTCTAGATCATATCTCCACAATTACCCTCGATCAGTCGGATGTGGGATGAGGTTCGGGAATGTACTGCAGCAGATGGACATTCAGAGTTTGAATGTCGCACGATAAGAGCGCAATGATTGCGCACGTAAGTAACATCACAAAGAGCTTGAAACATTCGTCGACAAAACTTTTAGCTTTTGCGAGCCGGTACATCTGTTCAGGAATTCCGAGGTTGAACGTCTCGTCGAAAAGAGCACTTTAGGGTCTCTTCTCAGCGTCGGTCGATACACCGTTGCTGAGAAGTCCATGAAAAAATTCATCGTTCGAGATGTCCCTCCGGTTCATCGCAATCTTCACAATAGTATCGAGGTCTTCCTGATTCCGGGGATACTTATGCGCGAGAACACAGCAAATTATGAGGCTGAGAGCGTAGACATCGCCTGCTGTCGAGGGAGTTTTCTCGGGAGCTTCGAATAGCAGCTCGTTTGGAGTCTTCGGCGGACTATGCCTCCGAACACTTTTACAATAATTTCCGATCAGCGCCCTGCTGTGAGCCAAGTCTTGGAAGAGAATGTTTTTCGGCGTCAGGTTTCCATGCACGATCTCATTTTCGTGAAGGTATGCAAGGCCTGAGGAAATTTGGTGAACTATGGAGAACTTCCACTCCAGCGTATGAGCATGATTTACCAGAGCATCTTCCAGGGTTTCTAGCTCGCCCAGTTACATTACGACGTCGATGGTCCCATCACGGTTGCGGAAAACCGCCTTGAAGATAATGAGGTTCTTGTGCACAAGGTTCGTCAGCTGGCGGATTTCGCGATCAAAAACTTCTATCTCTCCATACCGAAAACGCTTCACTGCCACAAGTTCTGTTCTGAACTCTCCTCTCAACACAACTGCATGAGGATTCTCACTGAGAGGTTTCTCTTTCTCGTACAATCTGAGAGACATCCTTGTGAGCTTTTGCTCTTCTCGTATTGACTGATTGAAAACAGCTGAGCGGCAAGGCCTTGACGGGAACGTGCAAAGTGCAAATTGAAGAAGGGAGCCTAAAGCGCTGTTATCTCAGTTCAGGACGAGCGCAGTCGGAAAGTTGAAATGAACGATCGAGAACTAATGAGTAGGAATTTCTCCCAATTTTTTTTCCTCGAGTGACGTGCTGAATTCGTTCCGGCTGGTTTTCTGGAGGATCATTCTCCAATGACTCACAGCTGTGAAAAACTCGCTGCTGGAATACGAATCGCCCGCCTGACCCGAGCGCGAGAACCGTATCATTCAGACCGAAAACTTCGCTATGAGAATGAGAGCCTCTGCCGCTGAGAACTCATTACGCTGGCCGCCACGAAACGATGTAGAAGAACCGATTTGCTCTAGGGGCTTATTCTGCTCTCGTCACAGTATTCTAGATCCTACGTCCGATGACTTCCGGAGCGCCTACGGCGGACTCGGACGTTCAAAATGCTCCACCTGAACCCCCACCTCAGAACCTGGGTCGTCTTTCCATCGGAAATGACCGGTGTCCTGAGCGATTGATTGTTGGATCTCCAGAGACTCCTTCTTCCCCTGGTAACTAATTCGGCCTTCCATCAATTCATTCATGGATTAATGGCGGGTAATTGATGAATAACGCCAGAATTTCCAAGCTCTACTCATGAGATAAGGAATCTCTGCGTTGTCCCTCATGGGAGTTTCTTCCTGAATCATCGCAATCCGTGTTGGATTTTGAATTATCTCGATTGAATGAATATCGAAGAGTTCGTCGATGCCTCCAATATGAGCAGGTAGCACCAAACGTCAGCCTTTGCCGGAGTGTCTGCGAGGTAGAGAAGATCCCAGTGATCGGACAGTTCGTCCGATAAACTCCCTCTTCGAATTTCACATAATGCCATCGCTCAGAGGATCATTTTTTTTTTCCAACTAGAGTGAATTTCTATTGATTTTCCGAGTTTTTAGGGCGGCACTGTGCTTGAGTTTAGTATCAAGTGATGTAGATTCTAGTAGTGTAACTTGGTCACGTATCGAGCTTTCGTTCTGAAATTCTGTACTTTGATCCCTCAAAAACTCCTCTGCAATACGCAGTCTCTGATTTTTGCTCCAAGAATTCCGATCTCTATTAAACTGAAAAAAATGTAAAAAATGTCTTCAGCACAACTGGGGTGTATCCCATATTGCGAACCCTCAGTGGGACGGATTTCTCGAAGCGTGACATTCCAACAGAGAGCTACTCTGCGGGAATAACTACACGAGATGATAGAGCTTTAGAGGTAGACTTCGCCCATCGACAGACGAGTTTGGATCTAGGTCTTTCCCGCAGATCGGCTCGCTCCTAGTCCAGAAAGCGCAACTCGACCATAGGTATCCCATGAACGGACGTTCTCCTCTAAACATGAGCTTGCCTCCGGAGCTGTTTGAGATCTGACCATCCCATGTTTATTAGGAACAAAGTATCCCTGCGCAACAGGAAAAGCTGGTACGTCGAGAAACAATTCAACGATCATCGTCTTGCACCTGCGACGATGCCTACGAAATCTCGACCCATGTTTCAGAGCGGGAGTATTTGACATTAGATTGTTCGATTGGCTCATTTGTTTCCGATTGGCGAAACTAGAGAGATCGTTCCTTTAGAGCCGTCCAAGAGAACTTCTTGTCCAGAAACGAAAGCTCGCGTGGCGCCATGAACTCCCACGATTGATGGTAGTCCATACTCACGCGCGATGACGGCTCCTGAAAATATTCAGATACCCGGATTCAAATTCGACCGCATACAGACTCCGATTACGAATGTGAGACTCGAGAACTTGCCGTGTGATATGAGTCCACCGAGCTCGGTCACGATTCCGGAAAGTAACGAGAAGTACGGCGACCATCCGATGTCCGTCGCATACGTCACCAAGATGTCTCCCTGGAATGATATAATTAAGGTTTTTCGGTGGATGAGAACCCGGTTCTGACGTTATGACGGAATCCGAGGGAGGAGAACGCTCCACACAAGATTCTCAGCACAAGGAGCGCGTCGTTTTTTCGTTTCAAGGAATCAACTTCAACAGGAGAACTTCACCTACCCTAGAAGGTGCATGGCCAACTCACTTACCTTTTGGATTTGATCTGCGTCATCCAAGCTATGGACAACTCGAACGCATGCCCTCACGACTCCCTCGCGAACCGGTGTTCCCCGTAGCTCGGTTGAAGTCGCGAGATCGGTATGCGTCACTTTATTGATCTGGAAATCAATTCGAAGTCAACGGAACTCATTTTCCACACAAATAGTGGTCTCGGAAGGAAGCTGCATTCACGGTTCATATCCTCACCGCTTCCAGAGGCAGGCCGGCGCAGTGCTCGGGATAAATCGCCGAACCCGCAGTCTTCTGATTGGCTCTCCGGTGAATCGCGCGGATAAGAAGTTTAGGCGACCGATTCTTCAGCAGTTCAGCTATTTCCGTAAGACTCAGATGGAAGAGTAGATCCTCTTCTGGCAAGCGACCCTCCTTGACCTGAAAATTCACTCGGCGTCTCGATCAAAAGCCAAGTTTGCATTGTCACTCGAATCCACCATCAAACTTCATACACGACAACAGGGACTCGAACCGGCGAAAAAATGACATATTTCGACGAATACCATGAGCTTCGCGAGGCTCCAGAAGCGTTTCCGGAGGATATCGTTAGTTCGGACGCAAAGTGATTTGCCCTCCTCCCGCAAAATGATTCCTTTGCGCACTCGTTTCAGCAAGAATTTCAGCACAGGCCTGAGACAATGGAGGAACTCCTTTGAGCTGCAAAACTCTCGGACCCAACGAGCATTCGCCGTGGGCAAGACCACGCACAAGCTTCTAGGCTCGCTCATGGACTACTCTTTGCGGATCCCACTCCAGATCCGCAGATATTCAGATATTTTGCTCACCTGTAGTAAAAAGGAATCTGGATACTGAGGCTCTTGATAATTTCATCGTCTTCCGTGGCCGGACTCAGCGAATTCTCTTTGGCCGCCCCGTTCGACACCATAGCTTGTAGAGTTCTAATGAGAGGTGTTTGATCCATGGACCATGACTTCGTGAAGATATCGAACTGCAAAGGTATACTCTTGCAGGTAAACCGTTCCAAAAAGGCCAAACCATCTTACCTATCTTGAGTGAGTGGGGAAATATTGATAACTCGCGGCAAGCGTCCGAGTCTGGATGTCTGAGAAAGATGAACACTTCAAAACCTCTCTCAAGCACCGATGTCCATGATCCTTGATGAATTGTTGGAGCAACTTCGAAGACCGTGAGCCGATGAAATCCTCCATGAGTAGCTTCCGCGCACTTTCCACGTTCATTGTGCGGAATCCGTCCCCGAATTCTTTCCTTATTTCAAGAGCCATCAAACTCATCGAAACCGGGACGCTCGCCGACTCTACATTCTTACTCGATGAAGAGAGCTTTCCGAAATCTGAGTAGACCTTGTTATCCCACACTGGAACATCAAAAAAACACATTTCCAGGATCGTGATTCGTGATGTTCAAAATTTTCAAATTTGACACAGCTTCCGAGCACTAGCCATACTCGCCTCCGTCATTGCACCGCGCCAAGAGCGCCAAAACAAGCATGTTATTGATGGAACTGTAGAGAATCAGGTCATCGTGAGTTCCGAATCCCTGGAAGATTGAAGTCCACGGCTTCTAATCTTGCAATTGTAATCATCCAGTTCCACATTTCAAAATTGTTATTCCTATGTAGTTGTTATATGTCTTTACTCGAAATGAGTGAATAAACAAAATGAATGTATAATAACATTTCAAAATGGTCGAAAACGATCCTGTCTCTGGGCTGGGGCGGGGGCATCCAAAGAACCCCGCGAAAGGCGCTCACCTCCTCGAGCACCGGCAACTCGCGAAGGATCAGATTGAAGAGCCCCAAACAAGTTTTTGAAGATGTTTCGATCCGATGATTCTTGTATTTCGTTTGAGTTTTCGAGAGCTTGGCCTCGCTCTTCCAGAATTTCTGAGGACGTTCCGGAAATTGAGTTTCGAGCTTCAATCACGCAGAAACTCTATGTTAAACTTGAAATTGCTGTCCAAGCTCTATCGATATCGAGGTCGGAAAAACAGCTCACCGAGCTTATTTTGAAAAAGCCCTCGCAGTTCGATCCTTCGAAGTTATAGCGTCTCTTATTCCGATTAGAAATAGAAACACAGTCATCGTCGATCGGACGGCCCGCCATAGCGATAGATATACAACGAGACATCAAATCGTCGGCCGTGTAGTCAGCAAGGTTGGGCTATTTGATTAAAAGAAAAGCACAAGGTGAAATTAGACTCTTTTCCAGATTGAATCGAACATACTCTCGGGAGTTCGTTCTCTCACCCAGTAGGTGGGGAAGAAGCACTGGCTGTAGTAGGTGAGCAGGAACAGAGGTTTCGCATAGGTGAATTCGACCTCCCCGTTCCAAGACTGAGCTCCAATCTGTAAACGGAAAATTACAATTGCTATCGTGCGTCTCTTGTTTAGAACGGAGAAATTGCTCGAGAACACAAACTCACCCTCAAGTAAGTCAAGGAAGCTTCGATTACGTCCAACGACAAAGTAGACATGCTCCCCCCGAAGACTTCTCTTTTCAAAAAGAGGGAATTCAATTTAGTATTCCGAGTTTCCTATATTAGGGGCCCTGATCTAAGAGATCAGAAACCGGATGCCGTCAAAAGACGATCGCACAAACGCGTACCCTACGTTGGCTTTAGAGAGTGCGTCGATCTCGGAGTCCATGCCTGAGTCCGACTCATGTAGATACTCGAAATCGGTGTCGATCTGATCCAGTGATGTCACGGGTCGAGCTTGCAGCATAAACAGCAGATTCTACAAAAGAAAATCGTCTTATCTCCAAAACCTCATTCGTGGCGGATATCCTCCTTTTGACACACAGAAGAACACGCTCTATCAAGACCTTTGGGTTTTGGAGTGCTCATCATCCTCATTCAGTATGAGAATCGAAACTGTAACCTCCCACACCAGTAGAATCACTCTCAAGCAGCAAGAAGCTCTTTTGAAAGCAGGTTAGCGGGATTTTCTTAATAAAACGAATCCACGTCATTTGAGATTTAGCTCGAGCTAAACAATAATGTTCCAGGAAGCGGCGATCCTGCAGACCATGCAGTTTTCACAATTGGTACCTACGTCACAGAAGGCCCATTCGGTGTCTCTTGGAGAGCCATATCCTGTTTCCAAAACCAGAGCTGTTCGACCGAGCAGGAGTATTTGATCCAAACTCAAACAAGCCTCGTGTTGTCTCGAAAGTCCACTCAGGTTCAGAGTGCCTCCAGCCTCTGAAAATCAAAGTTTCGAAATTACCCTATGCACAAAACGATGTTCGAAATCGGTATCTCGAACCTCGATCTTCCAACTGCGATTTTCGTCATGGGGCAACTCAATGACTTGCTCTTCAATACACTGCTACCTTGATTGCATCATCGAATCGATGTCAAAAATGCCCAAGGTAATCCTGGTAGTCGCACAGTGGGCCTCGAGGACGCAGCCGAACGGTTACGAATTTTGTTTTAGAGATGATCGAGGTCGATACGATCGAGATAGCATTGAATGTCATGTGGTTCGAAAGAAGAGTCATGTCATCAGAGCCGATATCCCATTTGTTTGCTGTGCATCGGGGAAAGCGAGTCTGGAAGCTCTCGGAAGACAAACCTGAAATAACGACGGATGTCTTCTTTTCTCCGAGCTCTTGTTTCAGAAACTCGACATCTCCGTCAGTTTTCCACAGAACGAAAGTGTCTGGATCTGCGGTGGCGGACACAACGCTCTGCAAGTTCGGTTTCCTGAATCTCTGATCTTCGCCGAATGGAATCATGGATTTTCTTGCAAATGTTTCTACTCCGATTGTTAAACATCGAGCGTACCTCTCCGAGTCCATAGTTCGCGGTCACAATGACTTTCAGCGGGTCTCCTGTGACAGGGTCCACAGTGAACATCACGCCAGCAACTTCTGACGACACCATTTCTTGAACCACAACGCACATCGGCACCCTCAGAGGCTGTCCGTATCGCCTTAAATAAAACAGAAACCGGTTTCAAAGCGGACCAATGCTTCCGGAGGAGTGATTTGGAAGCCTAAATTTTTTTCGATGAGGACCTAGAGCTTTTGTTGAGACGTGGCGGATATTTCTCAGTCGACCAAACCTATTGTTCTGCGAACCTTCTGTACTGGACAGCAACAAAGGAGAACTGACTCGCCCAGCACTTTGCAACGGCGCAAACTATAGGATTCCTGCCGCCAACCCCCAGAATCGTTACCATCTGACCGGCTGCCGACGTTTCTTCGGAATCCTCGCCACAGGCCGACGAACGAACAGCGTATTTCAAGTCAGGAGACAGGCTCTCCGCGAGGAGTCTTTCAACGTCTGTCGGGAAGGCTGCGTGCCCGATCTGCTGGACGGTTCTGGAAACGAACAGAATAAGGATCTGAATCGGACGAAAAGGGACTCGGGGACGATTCTTTGGAAAAATTTACGAAACCAACCTGTCACAGGCTTCTCGAATCTCTTTCATTGTCCCGTTCGCACAAACGAGCTCCAATTCGTCGAGTAATTTGCTGACGGAAGGGTTCGACGTGAAATCTTTGTAAGCTTCAGTTGTGACGCAAATCCCTTGTGGAACTCTGAACTGAAACAGATTTGAGTTTTGTTTTCATTTTTAGAAACGGGCGTGGGAAGGAGACAAACAATCACTCGAGAATTCAGTTGACGCCAAAACAGCGTGATAAACAACGGTCTACAGCGTGGCGTGTAACGTCGTTTTAATCTGATTCGGAACTCAAACGAGAGCGCTCTCAATTCCGTTCATCTATGTATTGAGCTCGTGGCGTCCTAGCACATGGAGTAACCCCTGAGAAGCAATCATTCATGAACTAGTCGACGTCCGAGGTTCATCAGCGCAACTTGCGGCGCGGACCAGAAAACAGTCCCAGAATCAATCAACGGAGAACTCTTGCAACGACTCGCTTAGGCCTCAACGGACCTCTCGAGAACTTTCCCGCAAACCGAATGAACACACGTTGCTTACCAAGCGGTTGTTTTTCACGGCCATTTGGGTCAGCACAGCTAAGGAGCTTCCTTTGCCTCCCGTCAGACTTTCGTCGGATGCTGCTGGGTATGTGAATGGGATCACCTTCCGTTGTGTTGCTGATGCAAAGCTCGGACGCTTCATGAGGATCTTACAGATCGGAAGTTCTGGTATCGATAATTTCGCCTCGTCGCTGAAACGAGATCAAACCCAAAAATAATCGAATTTCGTTCAAGGTCATTGAATGGGAGTCTGGAAGATCCGCGTAGATCAGCATATCGATATATGGTAGGTCAGATGATGACGAATATTTCAAGACATGCTCACGGAGTAGAAACGGAGATCAAAGCGTGACCTGAATGACCATCGAAGCTTATCTGGGAGATCCGGACTTTTCTCAACCATATTCGATTCATGTAGAAATCAAAAACCAGAATTTCTTCAATCGTTTTGTGTTCAGCGAACCGGAGAGATTCCCATTTCTCTGTTGAGTACGAGAGGATTGGTTTCATTGAATCGCTTTCTCAACTCAATGATGAAAGATGGGAAATTTTCATCAAAGAACGCTGGGTATTCATTTCCCCTCTTACCGGCTCCTAGCGTCACGTACAGCTTGCCAGGCTGGAAGAAGTCCTCAACATCGGAGCTGAACTGTAGTCTCCTCTGCTGTCGGTTTGGGAAGTTCAGATAACCGAACAGAAAATTGTCCAATTCGTCCCCGAGATCTGCGATACCCACGACCGTCGACAATCCGTTCTGGAAAACGATTCCATTCGAATTTGAGGCTTGATTTTGGGAGAAAGAGAGGAAGGAAACTCACCTCTGTGAAAGCAGTGATCGATTTCCTAATTCTCAGAGAGGTGGTTTTGCTCCTCGTTTTGTATCCGAACAGGAACAGTTCTTCGGGTTTGCCCTCGACGAAGACCTTTGTTGAGAAAGAGAATCTCTGATGATATACATCGAATTTCTGAAAGGCGTCGGCGATTTTCCCAGACTGGAATCCTGCAAGCGAAGTTCTTCTCGATAGGTGTCTGGCCAGGGAGCAACAGTCGTGGTAACTCTGGAAGTCTGCGCAACCGTGCGCAAGGTTTCCGCTGGAATTCAGAATATCGATATGAAGAAAGCAGATTTCTTTTCACATTGCGATCCTTTGAATCAATTGTTGGAAGGATGTTTCTCTCACATCGAAACGAGTTTGAGATGCAAAGAAGCCCCACTTGAGGTCTCTCTCATCATTCCATTAAACGATATTCGCCATCTACGCATCGTTGCCAAACAGGTAATCCTGAGACCTCCGGCAGCGAAGTGGTCATCGTGGGACGAATCCACGAAGACCTTCTCTTCGAGTGAGAAGGACCGTCCGTCTTGTAATCTAACGTACAATGTGACCAGAGCGCGATCTGTGAACCTCACAACAAAAATATCCTGTATTCAATGGGCGGAATCATCTTTCCGGACAAAAGAGTCTGCAAGCCTCGCCAGACTTGAAATAAAATTCGTTGTGCGAGCCTTTCATAAAGGTTACCAGGTGATGTTATATACAGTACAACCAGTGTTCCGTGGGAAGTTATCCTTACCGTTGTTCATCCTTTGGATGCTTGCAAGCAACAGCTGACCCTTGTTATTCTGCCCGAATATCTGAATTCCATCATCGGATCCTTGAGGATACTCATACTGTTTTTCTTTCTCGGGTAAGATCGTCCCGTTCTCGTAGGGAGATGCAGACGTCAAGTTGTAAAGGGCGCCGAAACGACTTGTCGGCAACGGTTTTCGGAAATAGAAGTAGATTCTGTAAGCCACGTAAAGCATCGACTCCACCAAACCCATTGTGACCTGAAACCAAGCATCTTTGATGTGAGTATTCGGTATCAGAGCAGCCCGGGTGTTCTCTCATTTTCGAATTTGCGTTTTCGACATTGAGACCCTGCTTTGTCAAAGAGCGAAAGAATCTTTCGAGGAGATAGACAGAACAACACATTGACATCCCGATGGATATTGCGACTGCCGTCGTCATTTTCTTTCTTCCTTTTTCGTGGTTCTGCTGATAGCTATCTCATGACCGCGCGCTCGAAAACGAAATTAAATGAACGGTATCGTCATCAATTATAGATAACGCGCGTAACCTGACACCAAAGTCATTTCTCAGCTGGATAGCATCGTTCGAGATTCCGGAAGGGCTAGATTGTCTTTTCTTCAAGTTTTCTACCAGATAGAGTTTGTTGAGAAGCCTGCAGAGAAATTAATTCCTGAATGAGTGACGGAGAAATCGAATTTCGCCCCCCTCCCCTCCCCCTGTCGACCTGAAATCTATTTGTCCAGTCAAAACCTTTCACCGATTGAACTGGGGAACGAAACTTCCGATGATACAAAAAGAAGCCGCTCGCGCCCATCGTTACCTTGTGGGGGGGAGGGGGAAGGGTTGAAACAAACGTCGCGCACTGCTTATTCCAAGTCTACCGATGCCGGAGATTTAGAATACCAAGTGCATATGGATCCCGGGACACATGTGGCGCCTTTTGCCGGTCTTACGAGCCACTTCATAAACTCCACGATGAAAGTAGACAGCAATCTGTCTGGGCGGGAAGCGTAAGGCGGAGACTCGAGTGCTCTCGGCTCAGTGCTTTCGATTCACCATCGCGAAGAGAGCTTCGGGAGCACTGAACAAAATTTCTTCAAAAATTACGACGTTAAAGAAACCTCGCGGTTTTTCTTTCGATCCAGGATCTGAGTTGAAGAGATTTCTCGTTCACAGATCTTCAATGAGTCTGACCCTCTGCGCAGGGCGATAAACGTCTCTGGCGCGTGGGCTCTCATACGAGGCAAAAAATCTCGCTCGCATCCCGATGGATTGCAGAGAACGAGTTGAAGCATCTCGCTTGAATAGAAACACGATGTCAGTGCGTCGTTGGTTGGAGAGCGTGAAATTCGAGCCTGCAGTGTAACAAGGTTACCGAATCCACAACGGAACACCACCACATGCCCGTTAACTTGTAGGAAAGACTGGAAGCTAGGATGGGTCCAACCCGGCTTTTTCTGGATTTTCATGTCGCGCATATTCAGACATTTTGGGTTTTTGAGATCTTTCACACTTGCGATCGATTCGATAGCGCCGCTAGGTGAGTTTTTGCCGCAACCATCCTTATACATAGATTCCACGACTCACCCTGAACGGATTCCAGAATGTTTACGCGCTATCGAAGAGTACTCTACGCAGATTCAGCCTTGAATCAATGACTCTTCCAAGTGGTTCACACTTTCATGGAACCGTCAACCGATCAACTGCGAAACAAGGGAGCCTATTTCATGGAATTTTCGCGAACCGAAACTTAATCTCCTACGCCCGAAAATTCTCTATCGGATCAAAAGCAGGAGCTTTGTTAGCGTATCAAATGTCTGTTCCGCGCTTCGGAACTACATTCAGGTGCAAAGTATTCGAAATACATATAACTCTTCAAGGTTTTGAGCGGATTCTCGATTTAGTTAGAGATTGACGATTGGAAACAGAAGCAAAGATAGGGGTGAAAAAAAGAAGCTATTAGCGCGACATTCACTCGCCAGTTCGAAACTGAGTGAATGATGCAGTTTGGATTTGGGGAAACTCGTGACTCACCAGAATCTCTCAGAACTGGATGGTCGTTCTGTTATCCTCGAACGAGAAACGACTTTCCATAGCTCTAATCGTTTCACGCGTGCGGTCACGGACTGCCAAGAGGCTCCTTCCAATAAGAGAGAAGATCTCGTTAGGGCGAGAGTTAGCGATCTATGTACAGTGGCTTACCATTAGTTCTTTCCGGATTCTGGCACCGATGCGACCATGCAAGCATCGGTAGGCTCCCATTAAAAAAGTTTCAGCAGAAATAGGCCCACAATCAGGTTTATTATACGAATTCAATCCGAGTGTGCTCATATGCCAAAGACTCAGATCATCTGCACATGAAACTCCGAGTGAGTCTGTGATAAAACATGGATGATGAGAATCTTGCGCGATCGATTGTTGTGACTCGGGTCTGTCGTGTCTGTTTTACCTTGAACTTCTCGCTTTCCGATGTTAGCTTGCTTTGATGGATTGCAACAGCCGAGTTTGTTTCAGTATTGAAATGAACGAGATCGACTTCTTCTAGATGACATAGAGGTGCGCTCTTCTTATTGCCACCTGAATCCTCTCCACTCTCGGCATTCGACTGATTGACATGATCCGGGAACCAGCAGAGTGTAGACAAGTTGCTTCTCGTCGTGCCATTGTCATGTACAGCTCATCGAGTCAATTGGACGGAAACCAATCAGAGATCGGTTGAAAGGGAGCTTGAAGACAAGAAGCCCTTTAGCTGTTCTAAGTTTACTCCACCGAAAAGCACAGTCATTGGTTCCCAGGAGCCAGCCATTGGTTCACTCCGGCCTCCCCACATTGTCACTCATAAACAGCCCTCGTGGATGAATAATAATAATCGGCTCCGAGCAACACATTGTTCTAAGAACCGGAATTATCATGTTTCCTAACTGACAAAATTTTTCAGAATTTTCTAACGAATATCGCCGACGCATCGTATTCCAGAAGACTCCTTCGTGGTTTAGATGGCACACCGGAGCGATACTCGGACGCGTATGGCTCGAGAAAGCAGTGATGGAACATATCGAAGCATATATGGAACACATTGAGGAGCTTCTTCAAACTGTAGCATGTTCCAAGGCCACAACCTTGATCCATGTGTTCATCCATAAGGAGGAAATTACTCTGGCACAAGTTTGCTCAGAGCTTATTAGGACTCGATTTTACGATGGCTTCGAGGTCAATAATATAATCAGCTCATCAAAACGAACTGTGCGGAAAACCGCGCCCTGGAGTTCCTCAGGCAGCGAATCTCTCTCGCTGTTGTGAGAGGAAACGCCCGTCTGCTCCAGGCCTCCTTCCCGGACCCCGAGGATATGGACGAACTCGCTTACCTCTGAAGCTCCCGTAGATCTCACCTCGGATACGACGGATCTCGGACGTGAACCGCGCCGCGTCATACGGCGCACGCAGAGACCTTAGAGGGAGTCCGATAGGGCCAAAACGGCGCCGGAGGATCAATATGATCGCACGAAAGCGTTGAGGGATTTCAACGAGGAAACCCGAAATGTGACGGTGGCGACCTTGGTGGCTAATAGAGGTCTAGACGTCAAGTGCCGCCGTTTGAGCACCAGCGGTATTTTTATTGCCAGAAAAGCCCGCGTTACCGCACCACTCAGCTCGTAGTCAAAGAGAACAGTCGCAGCGGTACCATCACTGTCGCCGTTCGAGCACCAGCGGTATTTCTATTGCCAGAAAAGCTCGCTATGCAGTATCATAAACAAGAATGTAAACTGCACCGCTCAGCTACTAGTCAAAGAGAACAGCCGCAGCGGTACCATCACTATCATCAGTAGCATCGAGAAACAATACACACCAGATGATTAGGATCGGTTGACTTTCCGGCAACAAACAAACGAACGAACGGACGAGAGCTGCTGTACATAGTCAGGGTCGAAATTCGGGGCGATTCTCTACATTTGGAATTTTGAAAGCGAAAGCAGCTACGTCATCATGAATTTCGCTTGTCGAGCTCTCGGAAGTTCTCCTGATGAGATGAAATAATANATAATAATATAATAATATCATCTCGAGTAGATTGGAATTCCTTCGCCTGATTACAAATGGGAGCCTTCTAATGTTATAGAGCTTCGGAAGATGGTTTTGGTTCGAAGATCTGATGGAAACAGAAGGAAGAAGTCCACGCCGACACCGGAACGAATATGACCGAGGAGACTGACAGCTCGAATATCGTTTCCAAAAGGCTGCTCCGTCCAGCTCTGAAGCATCAGGTGCGTTGCTGACTGTGGGTGGTTCACGCCAACAACGGGGACCACGGTTGTGGAATCTTTGGACATTCTGGATACTAAACAAAAGAAGAAAAAGCTCACGCTACGCAGCGATTCAGCTGCACCATAATCCTTATTTTCTAATTCATTCTACCGTGGAATCACTATCACAGCATCGCAACGTGTGGGGCCGTGATGCGTTTCATTTCAAGTCACAGCAGGAATGTCTTCGATGTTTCGTGACGCTTTTACTTGAATAGGATTTTTCCGGCAGACAAATAGGAGTTTTCGGCAAATCTCTCCTCTCGTGGTAGCGTGTGATAGAATCACGCTCGGAGGTACAACAAGGCATGCCAAGCTGTAAATGCTGATATTCAATAAAAGAGACCGTCACCCGCTCATCTGGTTGCTGTGCCGGTCGCGACGCGATTCGAAACGAAATGTTCCACGGTTCATGTTACCGTTTGCTGCAAGTGGTTTTCAGCTGTGCAGCTTTGGCAATCGTTTGTGATGCAAATCAAGCCGCCAACAGGTTAATGGATACAGCGCTGGCTTCGATGAAACTGTTGGCCCCTCAGAACGGTATCGATCCAACGCAGACGTATGTTTTCAGAATCAAAGTGAAGGCAGCAGGTAAATCGAGGCACATCTTTTTGTTTCTCTTCAATGTTTGAGTTGATCCATGCCTTTTTGTCATCGGGAAACTCTCGCAGATATCAGAAACGAGCGATGAGATCATTAATTCGAGTCTGTTTGGACACTTATCTCGTATGATCAATTTTCAAGGTCGCGGGTTCCTAGGCTTGACGAACAGGGACTTCAAAGCGAACTTCACCAAGGTTTCCCTTCATGGTCTTGGGTCCCTTCAAAGAGTCGGCGACTGCTCGTACGGCATTTCCCGAAAGTTGATGAAATTGGGCTGCTATGTCTCCCTGAAATCAGCTTACTTTCTCATGGACGCCGACGTAAGGGTATGTAACACGAACGTCAATGGGAAACGTCGGCTTTGTTTCCGTTGAAAAAGAGATGAAACAATCCAAGGGGCGAGGTACCGCTGAAATCTGAAGCGATGTCGTTTCTGCAACTGACCGCTATGATCAGCTCCTCATCTTCAGAAGAAAATTATCAAGTCGAAGAATTCCTTCTAAGAAGAATTTTCTCAACACACGAGACTCTAAGGATTCTGGATTCGGATTCCTGTTCCGTTTCTCGGATTCTCATTTCATTTTATTATCCAGGGAGACAGCTACTCAAGCAACGTTCATTCAATTTCCACAAATTCGACGGTGTCACCTAACACGGTGGCTTTGGTAGAGGTAAGCCAATTCACTTTATTTGTTCTTGTTAGTTCTTGAGTTAACTCAGGTTGACGTTCAGGAGATCGTTTGATCGACGCTCAATGTTATATCCACAAGTAGACAGGCGTAATTGCTTCTGAATATATCAGATGTTGAAACGTGGCAACATCGCCTTCGCAGAGGCGAATCTCAGACTCGAGAATCGATATCCATGTAAGATTAATGACGTATTTTCAGGTTGTGGGAGCGAAAGGCGACCAAGCTAGTTTCAACGGATTTCACTTCAAGCCGATAACTATGACCATGAAGGTGATTGAGGGGGAGCTGGGTCTTAGCGGTAAAAGGTTTGTTACTGGAGTTTTCAAATTTCAGCAAAAGTTCGATTGATTTCGCTGATTGTTATTGTATTGGCTCTCGTGCGAATCCGTCCGATTCGTCATGCCGTACGCGACCTGGAATTCGCCAATTAGCTTGGAGCGTGGAAGTTTCGGAAGTTTCAGAAGTGAACATTTATTCTTATGTTAGTGATATTCCTCAATTGCAGGCTGGCCGAGTTCTCGAAAAAGACGATAGAAATTCTTTCTTCGCAACTCCTGCGAGAGATGTGGAGTCTCTACGCTCACACACTGACCACAGTCATGAGCAAAATGAGTATGCCTTGAGGCCAACGAAAGCTGATTTTCCTTGTTGTTACCCGGCCGAAGGATTCCCATCGAATAAAGGTTGAGATGAAGACTGAAAACTCTTGATCCATAAGTCTTTGATCATAGTCCTCTTAAGCCCGATGTCTTTTATTTCGGAGGTGCACTATTGTCGTCTGGACTAAATGATCCTACTTTCGTGAGAAAAAGAGTAGACAGGATGGGGGAATAGACGGATATCAGGAATGGAATGGGTAACTTCCGTACAGAATTGTCCGGGAAGACTTTGGTGTGTCGATTGAAAACTTTGGTCTCGGCAAGTCGAGACGCTCGTCTGACTCGCGAAATATGCGAGACTCTATGCGAGGTGATGTCCGATTGATCGTGGCGGTGCTCATTCACCCCAACTGCCGAGGTCGTCTCAGATGCAGAGAAATGCAGCTTCCAGCCTGAATGTTGTCGGACAGAAGTTCCGACCAACTATTAGGCTGATATTTCTGATTCTCGACCTGGAATCTGAAACGAAGACTCGGAAAACGGCGATGATTAGAGGATTCACTGTGCTTGCTTTGCCAAAAGGTCATGTTTATCGCATGTGATCCGTCCCAGTCGTTCGATACTCAAGTTATCTCCTCGCAGCCGTGTGCTGCGCGTAATTGCTTCCATATAAGGTCATCGACCATTTCCGCGTCAGGCGAATGCGTTTTCGCATAGCTGGATTGAAACGATGCTTGCCTGAACAAAAGAATACAAATCAGATCATTTTGAACGATCACGAATCGCATCGTGAGAAGAATTGAGTATGAAGTCTTGCTGTGAATGGTTTCCAAAGGAGGCAGAACTTCTAAAATACCTGAGATCTCACGGTTCACTTGGGCAACTAAACGAAACAACCCCATTCGTAAGACCCCTGCCACGAGTTTCACGAGCCTCATGGGTGGAATAAGCTTCGAGTGTCATCATAACATGTACTAGGATAATGCCTCAAAAACTTTGTCCGGTAAGCTGATGTAGAAAGCAATGGTAGATGGATCAGGACTCTACCGATTCCACATCATTCATAACCAAAGACTTCATCGACCAGAGGCAAATTTTTCAAATTCGTGTATTCGAGTTTGTAGGATGGTTGCTCAGTATCTCTGGAACACCACTCGCGTGGGGACGTCTCAATGTCCCGAAATAACTTCGAGGATCGAAGTTAAGCTGATTCTCCTTATCAACGAGCAAACGATGCCGAAGAGCTCAGCTTCACTTTTGAATGCTCCCAATCCTCCGCTCTGAATAGGTTCAGGATTGGGGATGGAATTGGGTATCCTCCGTGTGATTGCTGTGGATAGGGTAAGATTCGGGAGTGATTTCAAAGATTCCATTTTGTATTACGTCCGATAAGCTTTGAAGTGCGTTCACAACACAAATCGATGGAAGAACTACCCTCAAGAATCGCTCTTTCATTTCAGAAAGCGGAATTGCCACAAAGTTTTCGCCTTTACGGAGCGGCTCTCTGATACAAGCCGGGCTCATTTGACCATTGGTCTAATTCAAGCAACGGAGCTTTCTCGGGCTGCATGGACAAGAGAGACGAGGAATATTTGATTCTCGAAAACGTCAAGGAAACCATAGAGGAATCGGAGCTCAGAGGAGCATCAAGGCCGTCCTCCATTGGTCTCCTTGAATCAGAAAATTCTCCGGCACGAACCCGTCAATGTTTCAGAGCGAAGGTGACCGCCAGGGCTGTCATTGAACGAAACCTTCGATTCTGGCTCGATTTCAGCCGCTAATCGTGAGAGGGATGATGCGTCGTTTATCCCTCCATTGATGTGATTATCCTTTGTGTGTGTCCGTGCGTTTGTGAGAGTGGGAGTTTGGCAACTGGCCCTCACTGGGCATCAGTGAATCGTGCATGCGGCGGATGTCGCATTTTTTCAGAGGTCGTCTGTAACAGCCCGCTCACCATTCGTCAATCGAGCCATTGAGCGTTTCGGAACCTTGCGTGACCCCCCACGAACGGAAACCGGTTCTTTTTGAATGAAAAAAAAAAACTTGAAAAAAAAAAAAGACTTGCCTCTCCAACTCGCGTTTGCTCCAACACGTTTTGTCGTCAGTTCCAAGCTCGTTTAGGACGTGAACGCATCCGTCCCCAATCGTATACTAACTTCCCGAATCATGTTCAGTGTATGTGCCGTTCCCCGTTGTGTTTTGCCAACTTCGATCTCGCTTGAAGACTGTCCCCTCTCAGTCTTTGTTTTACGAATGTCGTGGATCGTTTCATGCGAACTTCTTTCCGTCGAAAGTTCGGATCTCTAGAGGGATCTTCGTGATTTTGTTTGTAACGGGAGTCATGAAACCATATTGCAGTTGCTTCGAGTTGCCTGGCTCAGCGCTGTCCTCGGATTGGGCGCGTGTTGGTTGTTTGGATTCTCGTATCAAAACGTACGGATGTGTTTTCTGTCTTCGGCGATCACCCTCCAGAGCCAGTGTGTTCTTTGTCAGCAGCAAAAGTACCTGACGGCTGTCAACGGATGCACTCGCAACGTAAGTCAGACGCTGCCTCATCATCATGGATGATAGTCTGTAGAATACGAGACAGTTCGGTCGGATACGATACTGAGGGGTTTCGATGCCTCCTGTCGTTGGGCTACGGAGAAACACTAAAATCCTTTCTACGTTTATGAGAGGAAAGTTTGCAGCTGTTGCGAGCCCGACTCGGAGAGGGAATGGGACGCTTCCAAATTGAAAATGCAAATCATCTCTCTGAGGTTTCATTGAACCTTTCTCGAGTCCGTTCTCACCCTTGTATTCAAACGACAACGTTGCCGAGACCGTCGGCTAGCAAATTTTTAATTCAGGCAACGATGTCGCTTGTGGAGCTTCGCCGAAGTCTGTCAAATATCATTTGGTGGAAGTCATTCCACAGTTTCGACTGAGCAGACCAACTTCCGATTGAGATCCAAGGAATAATCCAGAAAGGAAACACTTTCCTCATGCAACAAAGGTTTCACGATGCTCAGCTCTCTGTTCGGTGTCAACAACATCGCCTAGTGAACAGAGAAAGGGTCCCGAAGTGAGACTTCATCTCAGAGGCCTTGTCAGGGATCATGTTTAGATTTTCATGCACTCCACAACTGCTGTCGTGATGGATTGTGGTGACCTTGGTTGAATCATCCATAAAATAATTAGATTTGGAGCCCTTACTTGTCACGCAAGCATGTCGCAACATCAATTTGGCATCGAAGTAATGCTTTCCGTCCATAGAGGGATCGGTCAATCTGCTTCCGTGCCGTTTCGATGATTGTAAACGGGTCCCCATGAGAGCTGGCTCGTTTTCTCGGCTCTGGTGGCGATCATTTAACGAAGAGCTCTGTGGTTGTGCAGAAGTTACCGGAGCTATCTGTGTAGCGATTGCTCAACCTGCTCACATGAACAATCCTCCGTCTCTGCCTTCCGAAACAAACACGGAATGAGTGTGATTCAGAGGTATATCCTATCTTCCGTGTGCAAAACCGAGTACGAGAGTACTCCTGGGTTCCGGCTCCCGAGATCAATTCCCCGTCCTGGTTGATTTCGGAGAGTTCCAGTGGTTCCCGCACTTTTCCGTACGAGGATTTCCTCCAACCTATTTTTCTATTGCGTTATCTTTTTCTCCGGATTCATCCAGATAATTCTGAGGGAGGTTTCCGGGGACTTGCACTCAATTCCGTGCTCGTCAGAAAGCAGCGCCCTCATGTTAATAGGCAGCGTAATTGCATGGGAAAATACACAGGGAACAAGAACTAATCATTTGAGTCCAATCATGACTCATGACGTTAATTTGGCAATGCTGTCAGGCTGAAACTTTGAGTATGGACTTGCACTCGAAGGTGAACGAGATGAAGGAAGGGTGCGAGAACTGGAAATTCAGCCGCAGGACCGAAACGGCAGCCATAATCGACTTGCAGGGGAGGAAGGAAAAATCCTCAATGTCCCCCAATTTACGAGTTCTGGATTTAGATCAGGTATCCAATGGCTATTTTTCAGCTGCTTAGCCGACCTCGGATATGCTCCGACAGGAACGTGTCCGCGGATCCCCATGAAAGTCCGCGGACCCCACTTTGGGCGCTACTGAATACTTTGCAGTTCGAAACCAGCGTGAGGGTGGAAAAAAAACAGGCAGAGAAAAAAAACTCTGCCTTATGCCAATACAGGTGTTCCTCAAATCCCCGTCATCGAGCTGAAGGTTAACGGGCCCGGCTGTTGAATTTGTTTTCTGACCGAGTCTTGTTACCGCCACACAATGTCTTCCTGAGGGCATCTTCAAGCCTGTGTTATTCATGAACTCTGAACAGAGCTTTGCAGACGCTGATTTCATGCAATGAACGTGTTTTGGAACTATGCTTTTGGCCTCGTTTCGGATGTACGGACAGTGCAGAGCATTCGATTGATATTCGTTCCGGAGTTTCCGGGCATCGCAAGGCCATCGAGTAAGAGCTCTGGAATTTCACCCTCTGAGAGTCGACTTGCTGGGAAGCCTTTGTTGGTTGATCAAAGTTCCGAATTCACTCTACTCCTGAATCAGATGGAGAATTGACAACACGGTGCGCTTGGCGTAGAGCCGGGGAAGGAATTAATTAATTTTACAACAAAGTTGCTTTTTATTCTTTCTCCGAAACGAAGTTCATCGTGTACTGTGAGGTGACAGCGCGGATTCTAACAGTTTTCGCGTCAACTCTTGCGGAATTTCACAAGTCCAAGTTTCATGGGATCCGTGAACCTGAGAATACATTGTTTTCACTATAAGATCGTGGATAGAGAGACTTCCTTTGATAGAAAGGGAAATACACAATTCGACTTTGGTCCAGGGGAACACGTGGGAAACCAGCTGAAGCGTTTCAAGCAACTTTCAATTGATCTCATGAATTGGTCAAACTAGAAAATCATCACCTGTGATCGGCAGGAAGTCCCGCTATCATTGTCCGGTTCGGGCCGATACATAGGGATCCAAACAAAGCCGCAGCTAAAACCGCGATGCGATCGTCTACTCCCGTGACGGTAACGCACGCGATCTGAACGAGGTCTTGTTGGTTTGATTGTTGCTAAAACAGGATTCTCAACACCTTGTGCCATTGCCGCGGCCACTCGCAAACCGCTAACGGCTTTTGGCATCCGGAGAACGAACGAAATGTCTTCGAGAAGAAATCTGCCAGAAGTTCCGAAGCGTCCTTTCGGCGATTTAGAGATCTTTGCATAAGTCTTAATGTGCTCTGATTTCAACCGCCGCGCCGAGTACGGAGCCGTGAAATTGATGTCGAGGACGTAAGCAGGAAAAACTTTGACACTCATCCTCTGACGATGTGTATAACCATGAATTGAGTGACGTGGAAACCTACTTTTTGTTTGTTCTTCTTCCCTCTTGAATCGTTCACAGATCATGATGTTTCGTTTTCTATCTGCCACTCATTAAGAACTCGCTCTAGCGGAACCGTGACGCCGGCGCCGCTCGAGATTGGAGCATGCGGAGGATGACAATGCGAGATTGCGAAGCTGAAGCTTGAGTTCACAAAGAGCGATCGCCGTCGGAGTGAGGGATGATATCGATATGAAACTTTTGTTTTGCTCTTCACCCGATGCTACTGCTGATGGAAATACAAAAGCATCTCATCAACATGGACTAGTCGAGCGTGCGCTGTTTTGAGCCACCGTTGGCGCGAAATGCGAAACGAGCCTGTGAGCCATGCCTGTAATCATCTGACTTATCACACCTCCTCTTCTGGATTGCCCGTCCCTCCCCTTCGAAGCTCTTGTACTCTTCGCCCAGCGGGCTATTTCCGTCCAACAAACTATTCCAGTTGGAGCAAGGAAGGATGGAGAGAGGAGTGGATTTGGAACTGATGTCTTGGGTTCGTGGCGATCAAGGTCTCTCCTTTGAGATCTCCTCTTCAGCCTTGAGCTCAATGTCGTCGAAGTGCACTGTTCTCGACACCGAGTCATCTACTTGGATCAAATACAAAAGACGTCTATTTTGAGAAATTGGCGGTAGATCCTATCCTTATCATATCAATCAGCGGTGCGCCCTCAATTCTAAAATGTTTTCCGTCGCAGATTGTCTAATGTGAGAAGAATACACAGGAACCTTTCAGATGCACTCTCTGAATATTTTCTCGCTTTCTTGTTTCCTTTGCGGCGCGGCAGTTCGAGAGTTCAACGCCACCGGATATCGATCCACAGGAAAGACAGAGTGCTAAACCTGCGTTCGAGGGTTCCAGATTTCTGTCGAGGGCGAACTCCGTCCCTTCCTCCGTAGTTTTTCTCGATACCTACCATGCAGAGGAATTTTTTTCTCTCACAGAAAACGCGATTCGAGAAAATAAGAGGAAATAATATCGTGGAAAAGAATGACCTCTCCGACGAGCCGATCGCTCATTGTCGATCGATTTACGATGGACTCCGTCGTCACATATAGAAACGTTCATAGAGAACTTATCCGATTTCGGACGAAGAATTGACTATGTCAATGAAATATTATGTTTTTTTTTCATTTTGTCTTTCAGAATATCCTGCCCGCCAACATCACTCAACGGGAAGCGTTCTGCATGATTTCATCGTGCATTGACGTACGTGAAGACTCACGCAAAGTACCCTCAGCCAGCACAGGGATATTTTTAGCCTTATCGAGTAGTTCTATTAATATAGGTTCCTCCGTTTCTCATCTGTTCGTGTGGAGACAATCGGTTGGCGAAGGGCACCGTTCCAGGGCTATTACCTAATTGGCTGTAATCGATTTAAGCAAGTTTCATTCTCCGACGAGAATGATTGCTCCATTACCAGAAGCTTGAGACATTCGTTGCTCTTGCACTTGCTTCCCAAATACTCTGCTCTTATCGAGAGATCTCGGCCGCGGCAATAACTCCCAACGAGTGGTTTCTTGTGTTCTAGGATCTGGCACTCGCATTCTACTGTTCTTAGAACAAATTTATCTCACGTCTTCCTCGTGGAAGATGTTTTATACATCGTTTTCCCCATCACGAACATAGTCTCTTCATAGAAAAGGTTACACGAGTTTCCCTCAATTCCTCAGAATCCGCGACAACACCCGCAATTGATCGGCCGACGACGTAAGAGAGATGCCGCCGAGGAAGAAAATGTCGCTTACGAAGTCTACGTCAACGTGCAACTCGACGACGGAGCCGACTACGAGGACTGATTTTCAGAAAAACGATCGAAGTGACGGGGAATGATTCATATCCTCCGAACGTCATCCTTGTTAATAAAATTCAGAGAAAAAGTATGACATCCATCCCGATTGATTCTTCAATTCTTTCAAGTATCCGGCTTTCCATCGACCCAGGCTTCCCGAAGTTTCAGGGCAGAACATAGTAACTAGCGGGAGTAGTCTGCGAGGGTATTTCTGGACCGTTTTCGAAGAGGGATTACGTGGTGCGGATGAGGCGACGACCAACGCCCACGCAGTTTCGTTTTAAATAGCGTTTGTCCATCGTTCCTGTCCCTTCAATTCCAAAATAAGCCTCGAGGTCGCGCGCTGGCGGAAGGGAACGTTACATAACACAGTCATCCCGCTTGTTTTGATTCATTCTCGTCTTCCATCGATGTTTATGACATGGAAGCAGGTCACTCTCACGCCTAAATGTAAAAATATCGGAACTCGGCACGACAGCAAAACAACACTCTTCGTGATGTCCTCCCTCTACCTGATGGCAATACATAACTCGAGCTTGAACGACCAGAAATGAAATCGATCCATCTCCGCATCAATTTTTTTCGTTACTAAAATTTTGACCATTCTCATTCTCGGTACTCCAACGATTCTTGATATTTTCCATTTGGAGAAATTCGTTGTTCGAGAAGAGTCAGGCCCGGGGTCTGTATGTTGCTAACTGGATATTGCACAAAATGACGCCAATCCTCTCCCCTGAGAACTCCGGGATCAAGAACCTCCACAGACTCGACATCCGCAGCCTAGTCCAATAAGCTCGCACAAGCCTCTGGGAAACGAGAAATACTTTAGCGAGACATCCCGGAAGCGATATATACCGCTGCCAGCCTCTCAATGGGTCTTTGGAGACCACAGCAGCGGCTCGTTGATGGCTTGGAGGTCTTGTTCAGGTTCTGCTCCAAAGTACAAAGAGTTCGCTGAATTCATCATGATGCCCCCGCTACTGGCGCTTTCTGAGAGTCAGGGAGACAGCGGCTCCTTTGTGAGTTTACACGAGAAGAGTGGAGATTCCGGACATCGAAATCGCGGCGGTGCTTTCTTCCCTGGACTGCGAGGCAGCGACCCCGACTCCTACGGTGCGCGAAGCACTCTGTTTTCCGAATTCTACTCAGAGATCACAGAGAACGTTCGAGCAATCGGGAATTCCACGAGCGATGATCTGGATCCAATCGTGTGATCGGGCTCGAATCATGTCCGGAGAATTTAAGCGAGAAGTTTTTCCGCGCGCGATTGAACTCGAAACCGACTGCTGGTAAATTCTGAAAGCGTCAGACTATTCGACTCGAAAGAACAGGCCTTCCCTGAGGGATCTGCAAAGCGATTTATCGGCCCACCCTCCCTCGTAATGACTAAGAGCTTGCCCCTGTCAGCTCCCCAAAACCCTCGTGCGCTGCGCGACCGACTAGCAAACCCCGGCTGAGCGGTAAGGTACATTTAACCCCCGCCTGCGGCGCGGCCCGCGTGACTCATCGCGCTTTCATGAATCTTCTTTGTACAAAAGGCAACTTCATTGAGGTGTATGGGTCGGTTTTTGTCGTCCGGGAGCATTGCCCTTGAATTCAGAAGTTGCTCCTTACTTTTTCAAGCAGCCAACCAACAGAGACTCAAGCAACGGGGATGAATGAATGAATGAATGAATGCACGAGGAAAAGGTTCATTGAGGGTATGGCTTGTGGGCTGATCATCGATATGGCCGCTTCCGCCCAAAGAACTCAGAGCTGGGAAGATTAAGAGGAAAAATCCCAAATTAATTCATTGCGTTCCGACGATACTTATTCCGTGCGAATGTCGGATCAAATCTGGAGGCGCTTCCTTTCAGACAGCGCGCTGAGTTCTTGGAGCTTTCGCTCATCACTCGCGGGCACTGACCCGTCGCTCCTGTGGTTTTGTATCGAAGCAAATGATTATGATATCAACTCGAACGGATGCACATGACGTCATCGCTGTAGGCATGAATCCAGGAACAATGAATATGAAACCTTAATCGTCGCGATGTATCTCTGTGGAGATGTTCCTTCACGCTCGCTTGGAATCGTTTCCCTCGTTAGAAAACTCTCCTCCAACCAGCAATGACAGCTTATTGTCAGTTGTCTGTTAGTGAGACGCGGCTGCGCTGATGTCAGCGGAACCACATGCGTATTCTCGTGACGTCACTGACAGGCAGTTCAATGAACGTTTCGAATCGAATCTGAAACTCTCTGAAAGCTCGTACAATGATTGAATGTAGAATGTGGGCGGGTTTCATGAAGAATGCCAGAACAGAATAGAGAGAAGGTATCCTCCGATGTTAATTCATCAATCGGGCCTTTCATCGACGTCAACACCTTTGCAGAATGGGGTATGAGACAAGCGTACCCGGACGTCCTGATCACCGCCGGATTCCGGCTTTTGTTCTGACATTCCAGACCAGATGACATTCGGCGACGGCTCTCGCGCAGCCGGCTTCCTTGATGGCTGATTCACCTATCCAATACTCTGACACGGTCTGACATACTTACGTGTGTGTACAACCGAAAACATTCAGTCTATAAAACTCACGGACCTTATCCAACCACAATTTGTGGAATGGCCTGATACAAATCATTTCTCGCAACTTTTCCGAGAAACTCGCTTCCCTTATGCCGTGAATTGACAGCGTTTTCGCGAATCCACAACTGGATAGGAGCTAGATGTTGATTCATTCAGAAGGTCAAACGACAGAGGAAGGTTCCTGCAAAGCGGATAATGAGGCACTTGCTGCATGAAGAACAATTTTGACAACAGTTTCCATCAGACAGCAATTGTAGCTCCTCTGTTCGGGTATTCTGAAGCAAGCAGCTCCGAGAGGATTCCCTCCTGAACAGCAGGGATCATCGCAGCTCTCGAAAATTGTTAACGTTGTTGGACGGCCTCGCCCAAACCTAGTTCGCGAAGGTGGCGGAGTTCGAGGTGGAAAAAAGCAGGACTCGCGCGATGGAGCCGAGAGAAGAGGAAAGCACTCACGTCTGATGGCTTCAACATTCTACGGCGTCGTATCAGCAGCTGCTGCCTGCATTTAGGACGAACCAAGAAGATTAGAATTCCGTGACACTAGAAATTATAAGCCTCACCGTAAGACTGTGGGCCAGACTGTCCGTGCATCCGCCCCTCGTTGCCATGCAGCCGAGAAGAGGTTGAGCGGAATATATTTGCGCAGTACGCGTTCGAGCTAGAGGTTCCGGGAGGTGAGATTCCAGATATTTAAAATATAGTTCGGAAACAAAAAACTCAGCAGGAACTCCGGAATAATCGTCCATTTTATTGTGTGTATATTCAGAAGGTTGTAGCTTGACATTGTTCAACGTTGTGTTTGTCATTTAAGTTTCGATAATAATTTTTTTTTTAGATTTTTCCCCTTTTTTCCTCACAGATCTCCTCTCTCTCTCTTCAAATATTCCGAGTTGATCTAAGCCCGTAGTCTCTAAGATCACTTCGACTGATCGAAGTTCGAGCGCGTAGCCTCGTCGCACACGACACATACGTGCTCTAACCAGTTTCCGGGCTATGCTTTTGCGACGTTTGTCCGCGATTCCTCTCCCAATCATCATAGTTCTTAGTCAATTCTAGCGACCAGCCAAAACCTAATATCGAGAGCTTTTGTTCTCCTTCCGGTATCCTTTGATTCCTTGGTTCCGACTCTCGTCCTAAAATATAACTTCGCGCTTTCCCTGTTGTTGATTTCTGAGCCGAGGGCCTTGCTAGGACTCAAAATCTGAATCCATCTCGGTTCGATACTGTTTTTGCGAATGAATTCCCACACTGCCATATGATGAACAATTTCAAAACCGATCTCGGTGTCTCAGTTTACAGTGATTGAGGTTTACAATATCGATTTTCTTAATTTTTTTTCTTTAGTTCAACAAATCCTAATTTCTCTATATTTATTCACGCCTCTACTGGGCTCATTTAGGGGATTTCGGAACGCGCTCTGGAAAACTACGGCGAGTGGATTGCACACAATGTGTTTTGAAGCGGCGAACCTCTATGAATTCGGCGGATTCTGATGCTGAGTTGTAGAGAAGTCAATAAATGCCGTACCATTGTCGTCAGTGTCATCCAAATCTTAGATCCTCGAATTCGTCCTGGTGGAAACATTGGAATTCGATCGCACGTGATCTCATTCAGTTGTGAAGTGATTCTCTTGTGACTTTGATTTTGGATCTAAGTGGAAACAATTAGTTATCTCTGCTTGCAACAATTCCAATGATTTTTCACGTCTTCCCTAGCTTTCATTTTTAGGATGGTTGTCATTTCTACGCTTGAATTACTTCAGTATCGTATTTTTTCCCCTGTTTCTTTTGTTTTTCGGCCATTTTTCCAAAAATCTCTGGCGCATCTTGACCGCTGTTTGCTAGCACTGTGAACTTCCTTGAACTTTTTGATCAAAGTGGATGCTCAAGATTGATGGCAAACAACTCCGATGCCGATCTCTGTTTCTTACTGCTTTCAGTCGATCTATGTGTGAGCTCATTTTTTTCTCCGAAATTGCATCTTCTCCATTACTTGCTGTTTTTGGCTTATTTCGAAGTTTTCGATTTTCTTGGCGCGATTCTGCGATTTCAATTTCACCCCCGGTCGAGAACATAGACCGGACTACCCGGTGCAAAATTACTGCGATGTTCTCCGTTTCTCCCTTCCCTCCTTCTTTGCTCTCTCAATCCACAAAAATGCCGCCTATAAAAACTACTATTGAGTAAATACGGGTGAGGTGGTTAGGTGGCTTGAAAGCGGTCGAAAAATCACGCTAACAGAACTCATAGTTAGGGATTGCGGATGGGTAGCATCATGGTTATTCGGATGATAGATGGATAGATAGATAGATATTGCACTCGATTGACCGATCGTTGAACACTTTGCCCGGTCAAACATTCCAGAAGGCGAAAGCCTGCATCAAGTTTCTAGCTTCGAGATCGGTCGCCGACGGAACTGAAAGGAAGCTAGTTTTTCCACCGGAAAAACATAGTATCGCATTATTATATTGCACAATCGCACACGAGCGTTATGATCTGTTCTTGCATGTTGTTTTCATACTGCAGCTGTCTGCTCTGTTCTCAGACAACGTTGTTCCGGGCTTAGAATTCTCTCCGTGTGAGAGCAGTAAGTGAAAACGAGTAAACAGGTGGGTGGATGCTGTGTAGTTGTGGATGGAGCAGCGGAAACTGGCCGCGACATCGCACTATATGTATGTACATCAATGGACGGTCTCTGCATCGCCTTCACTGACCGTCGGCGCGTCATCTCGATCATATTCTCCTCATCCTCTTGTTTTCTAAAAGTTTTCTCTTTGCACTCTCGTCGGAGTCAAGTGACGAGTGTTCGGGCGCACAATGGGTCAGTCAAGAATGAAGTCTTCAATGTTTCTCTGTCGGAATCCTTCCGACGGTAAACTTCCTCCAACAAGCGACTACAAATGAGTGAAACCGTCCTCGAATACACCGACAAATCAGTCAGAACGCTGAGTACGAGCCTCGATTGCACACCGAACGTCGTGGAAGCACGACGTGTTTCTCACGCGTTAGAGAATGGATTTCCGCTCGTGTTTAAAACTCATCATCATGTGAAAAAGTAGGTCGTTACGATCACTAGCTAAGTTAAATCCCACAAAAACTAAACGTTTCGATAGAGCATTTGTGCCCTCTGGCGTGCAGATCACAGAAAACTGGTTGCCTCATTCAGAAAAAAGGCTTCGGGCATATAGTAAGGTTGGCTTCCTCTTCTTGTCTCGCTGCTGCACTTCCTGCCGCAGGTGAGGAGCATGGAAAATCCAAATCGTTGTCGCTCACGCTTGCCCGAAGACGGGTTGCTTCTCCATCCGCTTTGCCAACGCCTCGCTTGAAGTTAATTGACACTAGGCGAGGGTTGGTGGTGATTTTTGAGCTCGGTAAAAATCTGAGTGAAAAACGATGGCTCCGAGTTGATCTTGAGCATTTTCGACGACAACTTGTTGATGATGACCAGACATCGGTCCCAGAACAGATCGCGGTTCTCGCCTTCAATCAGGAACGGCTTCAGCGGATACGAGATCTCGTTACCTGCAAGGCGAAGTGGTTTTATGACATGTGAGTCATTTCCTGTACGCGGCTCTATCGACCCTCAACCCACGTTCCCCGACAAAGCGATCGAGTTTCCTCGCTCGCTCTTTTCCGCTACCTCATCTCATCGTGTTCTGTCTCAACTTCTCAACTCAGTCAGACTAAGATGAGATGAAGCGATAACGATAATCCGCTCATATCTTGTACAGCCTCGATCAGAATTCCGTTTCTCGTTCCGCTGTTCGAAAAATCACTTCCCGAGAACGTTCGCTTTTACACTCGCAGGTTCTACAACTACGTCTCTCGAAACACTTACCCATGTAAGAATAAGATAGGTAGAGGCAGGTAAGAACAAGAGCCTGCAGTTCACGTTCGGAAGACACGGAATCTTCGTCGACGATCAATTCCCGTAGTAACATGTAGAGGAACACAACGTTAGCCGGGTTGATGAACGCGATGTCCTGCCATCCTTGGAGAAGGAGGGATCTATCGACAGATCGCAGCCAGAGTACAGCATCGCCGCCCTGGAACAATAGGGTTTTTATGAAGCTACAGAGTTTTTTTCCTCAGCATTCTTATTTATTTACCGCGACCTGCTTCATGAACTCAGGCAAGTTGCCCGCAGTCCCGACGGCGCGACGGTCGATCGCTTCAAAGAGCGCTGTCTCGCTCGATGGCCACGGATCAGAACACGGGCGTCTTTTGTGCGGACATCAAGCACAGATCTTCTTTTCTTCCGTCCGTTACCCTCCTCTTTTTCGACAAGTCAGAGCCAGTCTAGCTGACAATTCACGTCAGGCTCCATATCTCGGTACAATAGTCCAATATCGTTTCTTTTCCCCTCTCTTCATTTCGCTTCCGTGAAGAGACTTCTCCGATATTGCTCGTCCCTTCCCTAATGAATACCCTCCTCGACGTAATCGGCGAAACGGATAACTCCGAAGCGCACAAGTCAATGGTTACAAGATGTCATGCTTCCTTCGGACACGGTCATTGTCGATGTCATCATTAACATCTGCGTAATTTCTGCTGTGTCGCCGTTGATGTCAGGGATATCGTTTCTCATTGATTACGGCCGCCTTCTACCTATTCGAGATGTGTCATTTCTCTCTCTCTCTCTTTCTCTTTATCAGGGAGAAAAACCCAGTCGATGTCCAGGAGACAAATTTTCTTCACCATCATAAAGTTTAGAGGCCGTGATCACGAATTCTGACGACTTCGAAGCAATCACGCCCCTGGCCGTCGGTGACGTCATCTCGTACGAGAGTCGAGCCAGACTTCCTCGTACCCACTTCCTTCCTATAACTCCAGCTGAGGCGGTCTTACCTGGAAGTCTTTAAGCCGGATGCAAGTTTTAACGAGAAATTCGCCTAAACAGCGAAGCAGCTCTGAAGTGGAGGCTTGAATGACGGTTTTTCCCGATTGTTGGATCTGTTGTCGCATAGGCTTTGGCGATGGAATGAGCTGCTTAATTGTGGGTTTCGGTGGTAGGGGAGGCGCCCGCTCCAAATCTGCCAGCTTGGCCTGGTAGGGAAACACGGACGACTGCCTTGATGCGCCATAATCGTCCCACCGTTTATCCTGGGGTTTGAGTTCTCTGGAAAAGTGTTGGAGATTCTCCCCGAACGCGTTGTCCAAGTAGTGGTCCTGACGGCAGTCGGTCGTCGATTTCTGGTGGCTACTGGTCTGACTTCCGATACCCGAGTCTGGCGTCAGGAAATCCTTGTCGTCTCGGCATTCCTTCTTTTGTTCTAAAGTATCCCGATTGTTGTTCTCGCGACTCGCTCGTCGAGCTTGACCAAGATTCTCGGCGCTCGGCGGTCGAAACACCTGCGCAACTGTATCCTGAGTGATAACCGTCCTTGGAGCGTGAGGGTTTTTGTTCTCCTGTTGAGTTTTGTGTTTCTTGGGGAGACCAAAACTCTTCCAGCTGAAGGAATTAACGAAGATCGGCTTTTTCAATTGTCCGTTCACCGGTTGTAGGGTTTTGGGGTTCGGTGCCAGGATTTTCGCATTCTGGACGAACGACTTTGACGGGACGTTCTTCGCGTTCTTCAGCTGCTCATAGGCGTACATTGGGCCGAGCCCCGTCGTTAGGCTTTCCCGCGGTTTCCTTAGACGGCCGCCGTCCTTGGGCGCTACACTCATCACCGTGCCCATGTTTAGAGTTTCACCTGGTTTTCGCCACTTTTAACGAAGCATCCAGAGTCACCAACGATCACCTCAAAGGGTGGGATTGCGAACCAACGCCGTTTGGCGTCAAGGCTTAGCTCCTGAGACGTTCGGCGAAGGGATCACGCATGGCCCGCAGGTCCCGTACCGCACTTCCGTCGAGTCACAAAACGTTGAAGAACTGGATTGAAACACTGACAGATGTCGTTTGCTTCACTTAGTGGCCTTGCTCAAGTTGTTCTTGAAGTTGTGCACTTAGCTGTGTTTGGAGAATGGAGGAGCTCTCTCGGTGGCGAGCACAGCGGCTCTTTCGCCCTTCGAAGCCAGGGTTGGAGGTTTCTGTGGCAACCAGCACTGCGCAGTGCCCTTCTCCGTCGGAGGGTGTCTTGCCCTCCTCCCTCCCTCACTTACTTCCATTCATCCATTCATCCATCCACTCATTAGGAATAAACCGAGTTAGTTAATTCACTCATCATTCATGTTCATGACTTCGGCTCTTCCTTCGTCTAATCGTCGCTCAGAAAACCATGCGACCTTTGTTCTTTCGGCGCGTCCTGAACTCAGGCAGATTGGATTTCGCTCACTGCCGGAATTCTCTGAAATTTTTGAGTCGGACCGGCGGAGAGTCCATAATGATACAAATGAAAGTGAATGTAGTGAGGCATCGTTAACATCGGAGCGCATCGTTAACAACAATTTCCTTCCCAGCAGGACGATTCGCTCGTCCACCCCGGATGACGCGGCCGAAATTTCATTTTCAACGAAGAACACAAGAGGGCCGGCCGATGTTGCGGGATTGCGCAACTTCCATCGTCGTGTCTGTGTTTTAGATCCTTCCACGCGTTCTCTCGTCGATTCCCTTTTTGGATCGAGCACGAAACGCCTTATTTGGGCGTGTCGACAGAATGATTTATCTGTTTCGGCTTGGACTCCTATCGGAAGAAGGAGAACAAGTGAGCTTCCTTCGAACGAGTACTTTGACACAAGGGTGTTCGAGGAATGGAAAGAGGAGAATAGTCGGCGCGTCATCATCCAGTGCTGGCAGCGTTCCGAGAGCTTCGTGGGGGGAGTGAGAGAAGTTTGGAGGCTTAGTGAGCGTACCGGCAACGAAGCCCTGACTAGCTGCTCGAATCGGCGAGCGAGCCGGCTGCCAGGCAAGCCGGGAGGCAAGCGAGCGGAGAGGCGGGCAAGGGGCACGAACAGGAGGGACCGCGGGGGCATGGCCGGGGTAGCGTTTGAGAGAGGATGGCCCACAAGATGGCCGTCGCTGGTGTTTGTTGTTGTCGGCAGCAGCAAAAGCAGCGGTTACGTTGTTGTTGTCGACGTCGTCGTTGTCCAGACCAGTTGTTGTCGAAGTAGCGAGCGGGGAAGCGACGCCATAGAGCTGATCGAGCACGATTCAAGAGACGATTCCTTTCAAGGCCTACCTCCGGGTCGTCCTTGTTGGAAGAGCCTCAACCACACAAACCTCGCGCAGCTTTTACAATGAAATTTCTTTGCGAATTCATTACCTAAATGTTTGGACTACGTGGGACTGAGGTAGGTGCCGTGTCGGTGCGCCGAGAGTGACTGTGTGTGTGTGTGTGTGTGTGTTTTAGCGAGAGTGAGTTCTGAGCGTGCGAGCAGCTGAAGCAGCTGGTCGGCTCGGCGACCGTAGTCGCGCGGCAAGAGTTCCCCGGAAACTGCTGATTCGAATCCCAAACTGTCGAGTTTCGTGAAATCTTCATTTGTTCGCGCTTTACAGGTGTTTCAGATTATTGTGCTGTTGGTTCTCTGCCACGTCGGCAGAAACGGACCGTCCATACGGTCACCGGAAACCTGTGATCGCCATTCAAGCGCAATCGTTCGCCATGTGGTCTACACTCGACTGCAGCCGGTACTCGACAGGTGAGTTGAGCGCACGTTCGGAACACGGACAGGATTCGCGCGAAAAGGACACTAGGTCGAAACCGATTCTCAGAATTGTTCCATCGCGTGACGTAATTTCCCATGGTGTGGATGCACTCGCTCGAAATACGTTCAGGGATGGAATCAGCTCAAAAAAATACTTCATTCTGTCGCTCCCAACTCCGACTAGCTCCGATCGGTTCTGGAATTACTACGAAGACGTCGTCACGGCTCCGCCAGAAACGGAAAGCCGTAGCCCCCGCTGGCTCTTTTATTAAACTCTCGGCCTCCTATTAGTGCGTGTGCCAGCGAAAGACCGATCTCTCGCAGAGAGCTCACGATGGATGTGCGGCGGCGAGCCAACCATAAGTCCTGAATACGATGGAGAGAACAAATACGATGGACGCCGACCTCCTGTATGGATGGTAAATTATGCAACCTGCCTAGTGATAGTCGCTTTTGTTCAATCGGCACACACAGAGCTCTGTCGGAGAGAAAACGTTCTGTAATGACGTCGAGCGATGATAGCGAACAGTGTAACGAGCTAAATCACCAAGCGAAAGTCATCCGATCATCCTCCTGTTTTTTCGTCTGGAATTTTTCTTTTCCTTTCGTTCAGTTCCATTCGGGGATTTGAGATTTCGAGGTCGATCTGGATCTTCGAAGTTGAGGCAGAGGTCCGCAGACCAGGATGGATCAGACAGTAACTGAGTGAGAGGTTTTGCTTGATTATTATTCTACGATGTGAGGCCGGGGCACGTTCTCGTCTCGCTAGATGAATCTGGCTAAATTATATGGCCATTTTATTCGTGATGCAGACAACCACTCTTTGGGGCGACTCCGTTATCATATCATAACGCTCGACTGACTCCGTTAAAACCCCGCGCAAACAATGTCCTCAGATCCACTCTGACTGAACCCTCATTCAGTGAGGACACTCGCCGTGATCCGAAGATAGCACCAGGTGTTGTTTGCTTGCTGAGGGACGCTACAACGATGTAAAACTATGCAGCGATAGCGATATGCGCTTCGCTTCGGATTGAAATTCGGTCCGGTGTATTTTTCGCGAAGAATGCAAACTCCGGCGTCGCGAGAACCCGAGGAAACACGCTACGAGGATCGGGAGCTTGATAAATTTTTCAACAAAAAAAGCATTCTGTAGCTCGAGCGCTTGTGGCAAACGAAAAAGCAGAGCAGGTGGTCGTCGACGGAAGACGGTTTAAAAGAAAACTCTAGTTCGGTCTCCGATCCGAAACTCGTGAGCTCCAGCGAACTGAGAAACTCGAACGTCGCTCCTCTCGAACGACCAGTGAGATCGATCCGTGGTAACTTTCTAAAAATATCGAGGATCAAATGAAGGATCACCGTTGACAGCCAATTGGGGTCGGAGTTGGTTAAAGCTAAAAGCAGGAATTCTCGAATTTCAGGTACCGGGTCTCGATGCCGGAAGATTGTCCCTTCCATCCGGCACGAGACGTTCTCGTGTGGCCGCATAGAGATGCTCATTCGATAACGGACGTGTGGAGGTGCCCTGTATGCGGCAAAAGTTTTTTCGGAGAGGAGAATCTAACACAGCACTTCCACGCGCACACTGGAACGAGAGGAGGGACGCAACATGTCAAGCGACATATTTCGGTAAGAAAACAACACTACATTAAGCTTGCTAGGTTGACGTGACTACAGATTCAGGTCAAAGAGAATTCTTCGGCTGTTCGTGGAGAGAACCGGGACATCGGTTGCTTCGAATGTATTGCGACATCGTACCCCATTGAAAGGGTTCGTGTCTTTTGCTGCGCGTTTCGATCGCGAATGCGGCGGAAGTTTCGGATCGCGAGCAGCAAAAGTTTCTCGGAGTGCGCATCAACTTCCGCACTCTGGCTGTTCGTAGGCTCTTCCCTATTTGCAAATTGTTGAATTCGACCACATCAGACGACGACGTCTTCTGTCTGGTACAAACTTTTGTATAATGACCTACTCAGACCGAATCACCGCTCGGCGCTGTCGATTGTCGAAAACAATTAGAACTTTCAGCAGAACTTTCATGAGGTCCTACGATCGAGTTCTATCAATCTGAAAGGAAAGGAATCCTGCGAGGAAAGGAAGAGACACAACCTAAAACGAACATTGATATCAATGTCGACTTCTCAAAGTCACTCGCGAGGTCATCCACAATTTCCAGACACTAGCCTGCAGCGACTCAGATAACGTCTTCCGCCATCGACTTGATCACCGAATCGCTTCATTTGAGTCGGAGAGGCTCATTCCGATTGTTGATGCTTTCAGGAGGGCGATCGAGTTTGTCTCGGAACATTTTGCGATATAATGCGTTGTGATGTCATTGAACGCCAGTTGTCGGAGGCTCTCAGCCCTCAAACGAGTTCCCAGCGAGCTGATTCCCCAAAGCCGAAAAAGGATTGCAATCCGCAAGCTATGGCCGCGCTCGAAAGTCGCTGTAAAGTTGTTATGCAACAGTGCACCATCGGACTGCTCAACGTGCTGTCAGTGAAAGAGTATAAAGACGTCGAAGGTGAGTTAGACGGCCTTCCAGTGTCCGATTGGATCCGAATCCGTCGTATGTCGATTCCACGAGAAACAATGCCATCTGTTTTCCAGAAGCGCTTCACCAGAACATTTGCTCGTACCTGACCTGCGAAAGGTACTGGGAGGAAGGTCCTCGCGACACTCGCTTTTCACCTTTCCTCGCCACTACCATAGGGTTTCTCCTGGCCTCCGGATTTTTCGGATGCTATTGGGTGGTGTGGATTGCATTCGAGTGAGTTTTCTCAGCTTTCAGCCCGATGAGCTTCCAGAGACCAGTTTCTCGTTGCTGGAAAGACTCGTTATCGATGTCAGCATACAAGTCATTCGAAACAACCCCGGAACTTCATCTGTGCCTCAACTAATCTCGGCTGCGAACGATTTTTGCAGTACGGCACCCGCTGCCGGAAGCTCTCTGTTGGAGAAGTTACCGAACGGGACCACAATACGAAGAGTGAACTCGAGCATCACAATCTCACGCCAGCGTTCAGCACCAATCGTGACCACTTCCAACACCGCGGCGTCTCACCGCTACAGCGGCCGACTACAACACAACAGTTATTCGCAGAGGTATGACCAGATGATTCTGACACGCTAGCGCAGACGAGACACCCGTCTCGTTCATAATTAAACCACGTATCGACACGCTCCGATGACTCCGAAACCGAGCTCCCCACCGTCAGCGAGCCGGTGTACTTTTAAAAACTTCATTAACTCATTCCTTGTTGAACTCAAATGGTCGTGATGTTTTGATTCCTGGATGTGGGTATTTAGTATCATACTTGTTGGGTGCCCGCCCGATTGTGCCACTTGTCGATCTGAGGTTTGGTGAGAAAAGTGTGACATTTTGCCCGGTTTCCAGAGAAATCACTGCTCCTCCCGAAGTTCCGGTCAGAAGACATAATTCTCACTATCACCGGAGCACTCCATACGACCACATTGGTCAGCACGCGCCTCAGCCCGCTTCGGTGCCCGCTATGCAACAGCCGTTCCACACTCAGCAACAGCGAGAATACCAACAGGGCTCACGATTCCATTACGAAAGGCCGCTACGATCTCCGATCAAGGCGAGCAAAGAGTTCCCGTCACCCGTGTTCCAGCGACCCATACACGAGCAGAAGGAGTACGAGAACGCGCCCATCATGCTACCGGTAAGTCACGCTTCCAAAACTCAAATCGATTCTTTCTCCGAATTTCTTCCTCGGATTCCTGGGATGCCTCCTCCCGAAACCAGGAATCCCGATCCGAGTTTCCTTTTGAGAAAAATCAACAGCGGTAACAAAGCGAGGGTGAGGGAATGCCGACATCGATTTGAATATTTGTTTTTGCTTTGAACGCGAATCGCTCGAGGGTTAAGGCACGGAATTCCGGCGTCCCTTCCCATAAATAATTGATCATGTCAATCGAGCGCTACGCAGAATGAAACGCTTTCGGAATTCCAAACGAGATCCGAGCCGATTTCCAGGAAGAGCACATCAACAACCGCGATAACATTTGCTTTGTGATTTCAGAACGAGGGCTCGCTACGACGTTCCAGACTTGCGGACTTCGAGCGCGATGAGCTGGACGAACACCTTATTTACTACCCCGCAGAGAACCACTTGTCGTTCAGCTCTCAAAATCAGTCGCTGCCATCCAATCCTTATGCTCAGCACCTCCAGTTCACGCCGCCCCGAAGCGCGGGCACCACGGCCGCTCTCTACGAGCTCGGCCACTCTCAAACAACCTCGAACTACGAGCAAGACCACCGTACCGTAGATAGACGGTAATAACTCGTTGTTGTCGACGACCGCAGTGAATTATGTATATACAACTGTTATTTGGATTGGTTCCGGAATCTCTGTGTCCGGCCAAGAAACTTCCTACTCACCTTATTCATATTTGTCCGATCTACTAGCATATTCGCCACTACTAGCTTTTGGAGAACCTTGATGTTCCCTCTTTCCATAAAATCCTGCTGTGAAACACATGCCCGTGATAAAATCATGTCATGAAACTTTTTCAAACTACATATGGTAAGTCATTGAGCATTTGAAGCTGTATTCCGCTCGTTCGGTTGTTTAGACTCGTGGGGTCTTCGGGGATCCACGAACTCTACCAGTTTAACTTTGAAAAGAGAGACTCACGATTCCCTCATCTCACATTCTATCTTCACCGTGCACATCCGATTTTTTCAACGTATTTGGCGAACGAACAAAAAAGAGAACTATCTCTCGTAGACTGTATCCTGGTGGTGGTAGTGGTGGTGGTGGCGGCTGGAAGTTCTCGACGCCATCATCTGAACACCCCGAACGGAAGAATTCGCCACCGATTGTCTGTTGTGTGGAAGCATTCTGTGAAATGTGAGAAAACATTTGTGAAGAAGCAACGCGCGGCTTTCTCAGACTCGGATCCATGTACTCTGCCCGCGTTGTTCACTTTCTAAGTACATACTTCATTGTTATTATCCACGACAATTTGTTGAGCAGCGGTTTGCGGAGTTTCCCGCTGACCGACTGACGAGAGGATTTGCTGTCAATCCTCTTACTGTACTGTTGACGTGAGGCTTTGCGACCAATATTTTGCTTGTTCCTCCCAATTTCCTCCAATCGACCCGACTCTAATTTTTCTCTGATCAACTCCGTGTGATCGCTCCTATCCCTCGATCAGGAATCAAACCCTATGAGTTTCAGGCTTTCCGCCGATAGACGACTCATCAAGAAGCCGCGTCGACTTTTCCCAATGAATATAATCTGCCACCCCTCAGAAATCGGATGGATTTTACCACGCTCTAAACTTACTCTATCAACCAGTCTGTCGATAAGCATTTCACAAACTCAATGAATCTATTTCTTCTGAGACGCAATCTATGAAGATCGATAGATGACTTGAACGTGACCATTGATAATACTGACAACAAGTATTACACTCCGCGATTTCGGAACGGTTCCATAAAATGCCATCACAAGACAGAGGACTTGGAGGTGCTGTTGACTGCTAATAGCGTTTAACTCAAAAGTCCTGAGCTTCAACTCGAAGCGCTCAGGTCTGCTTAGACCCCGAGTCTAGCGCAGAATCGCGAGCGCTGAATTCTTCTCTCACTATCGAACTCTCTTTACGCGCATTTAGACCTCGTCGACTCTAACCATATCTCAGCATTAGCGCATATACGAGCCCACCGAACATATAATTACTGCGGTTGCTAGACAATACCGAATGTTCCTCACAGTGAGTGAGTGTAGTTTAGAAAGAACGAGTGAGATTCTTCAATTGACGAAATCGTGCTCATCATGAACACGATTCTTCTCTCTCGAAAATGATTGCATCGCAACAGCCTTTGCCGCCCATTTTGAGTACGCCCGTCGTTTCCGCAGACGTGATCCTGCGCTCAAAACACACGTTAAAAGTTCAATTAACCTTTTAACAAGCTCGTTGAGACACAAATTGAATGAACCAATCTATCAAAGTCCAGGCCATATTTGGAAGTATCTAGTTATCGGTCTCTCGAGCAGAATTCCTCGGAGACTCGAGTTTGGGTGAAAGTCTCGTTCGAAGTATTGTTTCATTTGTGGTCGTTTTTGCCACTGTGGCTCCGGATTATTGGGCTCCTCGGAGCGGATAATTTAATTACCTAGATGGAAAAAAGAAAGTATTTTAGCCGATTTCCTCTCTGAAATCTAATTGGAATCCGATGCGGTCACAGTTTTCCACTCGAACCATATCCCAACGCGATGAAGCTTCATCGAAACTCGACCACCGTAACAGTTGTGCTTCACCGGAACTTTGTGATAATCACGAGACTGTTCTCGATCTGAGATCGCGTTGCGGCGATCGGATTTGACGATTGACCAGGGCGGCCTCGATCGGCACAGTCAGCTCGTTCGAGTCTCGCTGCTCCTTTTGGCAGTGCGTGGGTGGGCTTAGTTTTCGGTCCGTCGTCGCTTCACTGTTCGTGGGAGCATTACAGGCTTTGCATAACTTTCTTCCGTGTTCTCAGCTCCTTGTTCTCCGATTTCTCGTCTCTAGTCATCCCTAGAATTCTGAAATCTATTCCTAACGAAACAGCACGTCACCGGGCACCTCTGTCTGAGCATACATTTAGAATGTATTCAACATTTGTCGGAAGATTTCTGTTGAAAACACAACCGTGGATGTTCTTGAATAGCGAATTCCTTTCCGATCGATAAATAGATTGGTTGATTAGAACATTGATCGATCCATCCAGCAATCGGTAGGCCGTCCTTCGAGTCTGAATCTCGTTCTTGAACGGCAATCTGATACTTCGTCTCGTTGAGGAAAGCATACATGGAAGATGAAAGAGCGTTTCCTGGAAAACTTATCATCGATATGTTGCATCTTCGCGTTCTCTTAAGTTGATGTTTTCTTATCGTCATCATCTGTCTCTGGTGAGTATCGTTATAGCGTCACTAGCTCTGCAACTATAGCTGCAGTGAACCATAGAATTTTCTACCGAACAAAATAGCGGACCCTGTTCGCGCCCGCGTTGAGACCTTCGTATTTGGAAACTTTCTCTGCGTATTTCACACATTGTAAACAAGAATTGAACCAATAAACAATCCTTTACTACTAATACCCCAATGTTGGGTCGTCCTGTTTTCATGAGGCCACCATTGATCAATGGATGGTGTATCCTTCCGCAATCGGGCGCCGAAGACGAAGATGCTCGAAAAGACATCGGCAGTTCATCAAGACGGAGCCGTGCCGGGAAGGAACTCTTCAGAAGAGGCTGATGCCCCTTCATGTCATTCATGTTGGCTGCAAGCACTTCAAAAGCATGTGGAATGGTGAAAGAGACGTCAGTGACGATATTTCCAAAGCGCTGATTCCTTCAGTGAAATCATTCAATAATCAAGGTCTATTCAGATGTGCTACAGTTGGATTCTATCGTCAGAAATGACACAGCGCAATTGTAGAGAGTTCTGGACCTTTCTAAGCGTATGAGTCTGTTGCTCGACGAAAATCGAGTCCTGAAGATCTCAGCACCGACCCATTCCTTCCGCTATTCTGTTGACAGGCCTTTGAACCATCTGTCTTCGGAATCGTTCTGTGTTCGGTGAAGCGTTGTGATCGAAACAAGGAGGTCGTTCGAACAGTTTGGTTTCGCTCCGATGCCCTCATCTTCTTTCTTCTTGATAGATAGAGTGTAAATGATGAATGAAACCTAATATTTTGAACTCTGATCATGATATGAACTATAATCTTTCATATTTATCCTACATCAGCGTCCTGTCGCGTGGGTGACTGACATCACTTAAACGTTCGATGTTGATTACGCGTATGAACGGATTTCTGTGCTTTCCTCACTCCGTAGTGACTTTCTTCAAACTGAGAAGCCTCCTTTCGAGCGAAACATCTGATCCGTCAGTAAACAGTCAAAATTCCAATGGGTTTGAGTATTCATTTTTGTTCTCGAGATGGATTCAACTTGGATGTGATTCTCAATCGACTCGAAGCTGACATGTGAAGCGCTGTGCGGGAAATTTCCGCGTACCAAGTTTATCCATCGCATCTAATACTTCTGATAATCTATATCATGATGATTCATGATAAGATGGTACAATGTTAATGGTCGTTCACATCGTCTTATATAATGAACGTCGATAGTTCTCACAGGAACATCTAGATATCTTCTCTCACGATCTCTTATACAGGGCTCCTACTCAGACTTTGCATTCCCTCAGAGACGAATCGCCATCGGGGAGAAGTCTTGAGCAGGAGCTCTCTTACAACACAAAATACTAGAGTATCTGTTACCCACTCCAGTTACGAGTTACCCACTCCAGTTTCGAGGAAGAAAGACACCACGAAACCCTACACCAGAAACGCGAATCTCAATCGACGCACCCTCATTCGGACGGTTCGGAGACGTTAAGCACAGCAGTCTAGAAAACTCAGTTCAACCGTGATCGAGGAAATGGTTGATGAGGGAGCTGCCTCTTCTTCACGAAGATTGGTGCAGCGATTCTTGCACACGATTAGCCAGCCAAAATCGGTCGTACGCATCAATACCAGTCTACGGAACCTGGTAATAGCCAGCCGACACAAGGAATCAAACCACAAACGCCAAATGTCTCCTGACGACGACATCGGAAATTCCAAATTCTCGTAAGTTATCGGCCCTTTCCGGCGACTCAATTGCTCTCTGTGATCGCGATTGCGCTCATGGATAATAGTTTTCGGAAAGTCACTTTCAAAGTCATTGAAACGGATTATTCGATACTGGTTTAGATTCGGTGTACACGGACTTAATCGTCGTCGAGTGTCGTGGAGAACACCTTCTTCCGATCTCTGAGCATCGCTCAAACGGCTACTCCATGATCGAGTAGCCGTTTGAAAAACATTTCTTCTTGGACAGCCTCAGATCCTCACTCTGAATCCAATACCGTAGGTGTGGTCGTGGAGGCACTGGGATGGGTGCTTCCAGAGAAAGTCGCGTGGAAAGCGTTGGTCACATCTCCCGTTTCGCGCAAGAATTTCATGCAAGTCAGATGTCGACGTGGCTGTCACGAGTGTCAACGTCCTTCTCCAAGACTCCCGAGCGAGACTCATGTATTTTTTCGTCACTGCGACTGAATCGGAATCCAGCTGCGAGTCGGGATCGAGAGAATTTTTGCGTAAAAACGTTCCCTTTGTGTACAACGGAGTCAATCCGCGTCCTCGTCCGCTAATGTTCCGGACGCTGTTCTATCAATGACCCCCGGAAAGCTTCGAGCAGCACGCTTGAGTGCAAATGAAGCGAGGTTGCACATGGGAGACAGGAATGCTGAAGCTGTGATGCCCGGTTCCCGTATACATAGGTAGCCGTCGAGGGACATCGCTCTTTGCTCCCAACGTCACTTTTAGCAACGACGATTCACCTTTGCCAGCCTCGGCGGACGTTCCTTTGGGCGATACTTACGCTATGTCATCACAAATGCATCACATTGTTCCAGTAAACACGCCTTTCTTTGAGAATATACAGAAATTCTCGCCGGTCGTTAAGGCAGTTCTTTCAGCGTCATGTGTACTTGCAGCAAGTATTGAGTAAGTGAGCTTACAATACAGGGTGGTCAACAGAAGACGAGACAAATCGATTGGCTCAAGGAAGTGGTCCCAACTCGAATGGAGCGCTATTCCGCTAAATCCTGATGCAAGGGTCATTTTGACACTAGAATTCCAGAATGTCTCCAGGTGATGTGAAAGTTGTCTCATCTGATAGCTGAGTCCAATGGGAATCAGTTGAGCGATTGCAAAGTCTCAGCGAATCGGCTCTCTCTGAGTTGCCAATCGATTTTCATAGGGAACGAGAATATACGATTCCTATATTACCGTACTTCATTGTATTGTTTCGCGAAACTCAAGGTTCGGTCCGATTGGAACGAAATTGAGTGCGTTTCTTCTCCGGTCGATCTGAGGAATCCAGAGAAATCAAAATCATGTTGGAGAGTGCCGTGATCACGGTCTGGATGCCTACATCCCGTTCCGAAAGTGATCGGACATACTGTTCACATTTTATGGAAATTGTTTGACTGCAGACTGAGTCCTTCTACACCTCATAAGAGACGTATACTGTGAGGAAGTGCTATGAGTCAAGTGCCTTCAGGCCGACTGTCAATATCGCGCGCGAATTCAAAGCTGTTTTCGAGTGCGCAGTGAAGGTCGCAGTCTCACGGAGAAGTTCACTTAAACGGTTATTCAGGCAGTGAGGCCGTCTATGTGTTCTTCACTTCAATCAACATCGGCGCAGTTGTGGAGGACTCCATGAAACATGCGTTTGAGGATACTCTGCGAACTAAGTCCGTCCTAAACTATTTGGAGTTCGCAAGAAAATTATGGTTTTCTGATCCTGTCTAGATGTGACAAGAATGTAGGCTTCGGAATCGGAGTGATCCGAAATTCACAGTTCGCTGTTCTCGCTTGTAAGTTAGGGCCATAATTGTGAAACGATCAATTTGTCTCACAATCAGCCTATGTTGAACACGCTTTAGTACAACTTACATCTACCCTCATTGCGTCATCGATGGAGATATCGGGAACCCCGGAAACCTCCGCCCACCCAGCCAAATCTTCAGTCTCCTGGTCCCGCTGCCGCGATGTGTGCAAACAGCATCAACTTTTTCTCTAAATCCTTGCGATGAACAAAGAATGATGCTCCTGAAAATTTCGCCATTCATGACTCTCAAAAGACGAGTCGCTCTCAGCGCTATCGAGGTTGATGTTTGTTTTTCCTTTCTATATCAAGACGAGTCATCAACGATAACAACCGGGGTGGCGTCATAGGTTTTTCAATTTCCGGTCGTTGAAAGCGCTCTCATCACCGAAACGTAAGGTCACCCGAGGGATCAGATCATATTTGGGTCATACTCTCATTGACATCGATAGGTTCGAGGTTTTTTGCCGAGGTGTGCCTCATTCCTGGCAACCGGATGTTCCTTGAAGAAAAAATTGTTTACTCTCCCACATTGCTACACTTCTTTAGCTCACTGGTTGTCGCTCGATACCTCGATACTTGAATGGGAGACTCATTTCATGATTTGAGAATCCTTATTCCAGTCAAGAGAGCTCACATCCAGTCGGTGAATCCGCTCTCGTCATCTCGAAATACTTCGTACACGGTTGTAGACCGATTCGGAGTTGACACACGCGTCCACTGGGGGCGTCGAGATCTCAAGGAGGAGACCTTGCCTTTAAATAGCTTGGAACACTCAATATTCCTTCTCTCGAACTCGCATGTAGGAGTTTCCAAACATGAGCCATGTCCGTGTTGTCATGTATCTTGAAGCCCTCAGATGATTCCGATGAAAAGTGTTGAGTTCCGATCTCCGGAGTCGGAGCCATCGAGTTCGGTCGAGTAAAGGTCTTATGCCGCGCTGGATCCAACTTTGCGCGAGGTTTTATCGATTTTATCCTCTTATTGCTCTGGCTTCTAGATTTCCTTCTCTAGAATGAAATGAACGCATTACCCCCCCCCCCATATTAATACTTCGTTCAATTTGTCTTAAACTTCTAAAAGAGCCTATAATTCTATTATCATAGAATATTCTTAAAAAAGACCTCTTAATAACTGAAAAACCAAACATAGACCTAATAAAGAACCAAAATTTCATCAATAATAAATATTTCTGGGCATAGGGCTATTTAATCCTTTTAAAAATATACTTATCATACATTTTCAAAATACCTCTCAACCTTTTTTGGCCCGTTGACCCCCTTGAACAGCTTCTCCGGGGGATGTAAGGACGGATATCACCATGAACTCTGGGGGTCTGGACCCTTGTTGATAATCACTCATCTGGACTCTGGAGCAACCTCGTGGTCCTGATCCTCGATCGCCGATCGGTGATTCGGATTGGTTCCGGAATTTTCTTGAGCACAGAGCAAGAATCAAGACAAGCAGACATTATTTTCAGAATCGATCATTGCAAGACGTCGCGTGAGAACAGAGTACCGGTTTTGGGACCTCTACATGTTCTGAAATTCTACCTGTTGTGGGATTTTTCTCTGTCCCTTCACTGGTGCAAGTTGGAAACATTGTCAGGTGTGTGAGGAAGTCTGAAGTTTAAAGAGCCTTCGACTCTACCCGTGGTAAACGATAAAAAAATCGATACCGTTCGTCAGATTCCCGCTCGAAGATGTTGCTGTCGATAATCCTGTTCCCTGTCCGTGATCAAATGTTACTACATACTATTATGGGACGGAGGGAGTAGCTTCTGCATCATGTCTCGCTGCTCGCGAAATGTGTTTCCTTGGACCGTTCTCATATTGATCGAATCATCGACTGCGACACATAATACACAGAGATATAAGGCGTCGAAGAGAGGGCTAAATCGTTACATGGAGATAGAAATACTCTCAACGGGCTACCTAGCTCATCTAGAAGATGCTTCGCATCGAAAAAAACAGATGCGGGACTGCGATGACATTGACAAGAGTTTTCCACGAGAATTACTTTCTTCATACGGACTGAGCTCCTACTTGTTGGAATACCGGCGGCCAGGAACTTGGTAGCGGATGCCTCTCGGGAGTAGACCTTGCACTCCGTATTACGGCTTACGGCACTGTAATGGAAATACGGCCCGTACCGTAATACGACAGTAAAGACCGTAATGGAATACGGTCCGTAATACAAATACAGTCCGCGATATAATACGGTCCGTAACGGCAGTACGGCACCATAATGGCCGTACGGCACCGTAATGGCAATGTGGATACCAAGCTTTCTGCTAGACAATGTCGCTCAGAAGAGGTAGGAAATTCGATCTTGCGGATAGTTTCGGAGCTCGCTGTGCCATCTGAAGCTTCTTATCATCTCTTGGAGTTCGCAGTACGATGCTTTACTACCAATGCGGCGCCGTACTGTCATTACGGACTGTATCCCATCGCGGACCGTACTGCCATAACGGATCGTATTATTTTACGGTTCCATACTGAAACGGCGGACGTAATCTCTCACGCCACCGTATTCCCTTACGGTACCGTATTCCCAGTAAGGTACCGTAAGCCGTAATACGGACAACAAGCTCCACACGGGAGTGATCGACTCTCGTCTGAAGCTGGCCATGAATGCCGCTCATTCCTCATCTGTGAACGATTTCCAATACAGAAAATGAATCTAGCCATTCTATCTTTTCTGTTGATCTGGAGGCAGCTGAAAACTTTTAGTTGTACAGACCGAAGCCTTCACCAACCGCGAACTCTGACAGTATGTCAGGTTTAGCAAGCGTGCTCAAGATTGCCGAATCGTTTCTTGAAGAGCCGAGCACCAGAGGAACAGTTGAGAAAATTCGCGCCACCGAGGATTAACTTTGATGCTGATGATTACACGGAACTGGTGTTCTGGAAGAAAGAGAAAATAACCTCTCCGCCATGTGCTGCGATGCTATCGAACGACGATCTGAAAGCCATCGTCAGTGGCGATGAAGATTCCTTGTCGAAGCTTCAGGTCGTGTTCAGCTTACCCTGCCACACTCAAGCTGTAGAAAGATGTGTGAAAGACGTCTCCGCCGCCTCGGGGGCTGTGTGCGGCAGAGATGCCCGCGACGGCTTTATCCGAGCGCGATTAGAAGATCGCCGTGTGCTGCCACAGTTCGAAACGAAGGCTCACTTCCGAGCTTGAGTGAACTTCACAGAAGCAGTTAGCTTATTGAAGCTCGTCGTTAGACGGCGCGTCACCAGTCCGAACGCGTTTCTTCCGCTTGGCCCGTTGATTGAGTTGAATAAAAAGTGTCACTTCAGGCAATGCTTACTCTTTTTTCAAGCGCTGTCTCCTTCTCTGAATCAGTCCTACTGTAACTTACAGTCAATCTTCCATATTTTCAAGCTTTTTCAACCTAGTGATGCTCTTCTTCAATCCAGGGAACGTATGCGAAGAGCCGTTTTTTTTCACATTTTTACGTGAATTTATGAAACTTTGAATGAAATGCGCAGACTGAAGATCATGTCCCACGGAGCCCATTTTTTTCCTGCTTGATAGCAACCACGGACTACACGATTTGACCGCTAGGGAGTTTGAGATTTCGAATTTTTTTTAGTTTCGATCCACCCTACTCTACATCCCTCGGCGGGTTAAAAACTCTGATGCCGCAGCAATCGCCTCTAGACTGTGGGAACCAAGGAATCCTCTTACCAGAAACACAATGTCTACATTTTGAATTGAAGGGAACAATAAAGTCGTGTGCCAGAAACGAACGGAGGGAGTTCCGTTCAGAGAACTCGGATAAAACAAGGCATTCGGGGGAAATACAGCGAGAACGCTTGATCTGAACTTCACTCTCAAATGCCTCTAAGAATTATTCATCGCCAGAAGAATCCCTGAACTTGATTGTCCTTGTAGTGTGTCTACATATTTGTACAATCATCAAGCGTCTTGATATCTCTGTCGTAGGAACTCTTTCGTGTACCCGATGTCCGAGCCAACGAATGAATTATCTTCGACCTCCACAGCATTCTCGGAAGCCTCCAGCGTCTGCCATCCGAATCGTTCGCAAGTCACAAACACGCGCATCCGTTCATTGTCATCATCCGCATCATTGTCCGCCGAATACACGGAGTTGGGGAGGAATTCGGGGAGCAGAGGCAGCTTTCATGGATGAATGCCTGAGAAGGTCGTCTCGAATAGATTTTAACGAACTTCGACAAATCAAGAGTCTTGCCCGACTGGATCGATTCTCGAAAGCAACTGGAATTGCGAAATGCACAAATTCATTAATCTGAATGCTCATGTGAACGGCGTCCGATTTGTAAACTGCAAACTCGTCCTAGTTCTCTTGGCTAGGCTGGTCCGTCTTGAAAGTTTCGGACACTTCGGGGCTCGGGTGAACCCTCTAAGAGCCTCGTTGTCCATCGATCTCTCTGTGTCGATAAGGAGGGAGTCCTTACGCGTCTACGGTTTCCCAAAGAAACATCCGATCCATCGATGGTTTCAGGATACCTACCAGATAGCCCAATATCGAAACGGATCGATGGGTATCGGCGCGTCAAACGTCTCCAAAACCTTTCCGAGCCCATACTACCTCTAATAATGATATCAAATCGATGAAGATTCTATGAAAACAATCAAACAACTGGAGATCCGACTGTCAACATGTCGAATGCGCTTTTGTCCCTCTAATTGTCCTATTACACTTAAGGCAGCGGGTCCGCGAAGACTGACTCGAACTATCCGTCTCGTTGAAGGATGTCCAGTCGAAGTATAACTGCGATGCTGGGGCCCACCGCCCAGCGAACATACGGCCGCGACCAAAAGGAGTACACTTCGCAACTTCGCAAATCATCTTGGACTGGCTTAGACACGAACCGGATCGGAAACTTCCAGTTACGATGGTCATTTGAGTCTGTTATGAAGAGGTTTGACAGTCCCTTCTTGCGGAACTCGGTTAGAATGAAAACCTTCCGACTCTTCGCTCTGATTTCTCAACTTCTCGAGCTCCCTCAACGACATCAAAAGTTCGCGAAGAACTGATGCTGTCCCAAACATGGAGCCAAAGCCGATCGTACACGAGATGTTCGTTCCGTTTACTGATGCTGACTCTTTCTAACGATACACATGTTCTACAGCTTCACAGAGTGAAGACTCTGATCTCGTTCCCCGATCGCAGCCATGGAAGCACCTTTTCAGCCGCGTCATCGAGCCTGGGGATGAAAAAAGTACGAGGGCACGAGGAGGGAATCTCGCTAATTGCTCCAAGTCTCTCGGGGCAGTTCGATGAGAGTCGACTGCCGTAAAACGAGTTGCAGCTTGCCTTGCGTCTCCGGTCACCGAACGTCACGTTTGGAGGCGTCACAAAATAAGTGCGTGCATGATGCACATAAACGTCCTTGAGAGATTCTTGCTGAGCACGAGCATCGTTGTGCACACTCATCTCTCCAACTCTCCAGACATTCATGGTTCGACACCCGAATTTCCGCATGAACCCGAGCCGGCGCGCTGGACCAATTGTGAAAGGGAGCGACGAATGCGAACTGCGTCTGTGCAAAGATCGTTCGAATCGACGAGTTTGAAGTACTTTGAACCGGACTCTCTCGGATGTTTTAACGACGAGTGACGCAGGTTTTTGTGTGACATAATTTGTTCGATCGCCCTAGCCCGAAAAGAGGCTTGAAAAACAGACTGAGCGCCAGTCTGGTTTGAGCAGTAGCCGTTCGTCAAACTGCGCTCGCGTTGAAAGCGCAGTCAGCCGGAATGTAGCAATTAGTGGCGTAACTAGGCAACATGGCGTCCGCAGGTTTTATGATGATATAATTGTCGATAACGACAAATTGGTCCCTTGGATTGGATAGCACGGTGCTTTTATCTGGATCATTGGCGCCCAATCCTCCATCTCGGAGATTGTGTCCTCTCTTTTCTTCTTCTCTGGTCTATTCTTGGGACAAACATTCATTCAGAAGCTCGCTCACGAACACTGAAATCCTGGACCACCTCCATAATCCTGAAAAGAGTGTCAGAGAGTTCGATTCAAGGCGTTCGACCATGGAAAATCCTCGGAACACTGCAAAACCTCCTGATTCAAGTTCAAATCGTATTTTCGGATCCGTCGAGAAGCGATTCTCATTCGAGTGTAATAAAATCGGTCGTTCACCGGCTCATCCTTTCGGAGAAAATTACGGCCCACAAATAGATTTTCGAGATTCGATCCTCTATAGAGAGAAAATATTTCCGGGTCGATATCGCGCTTCGGAAAGCGAGCCTGAGGAGGGAGGAAGGAAATGACGTCCGGCGAGTGACGATTGCTTTCATCATCCAGCTCACGACAGTTCCTCGACACTCTCCTACTTTCCGGAGAGGCGATGGCAACGAGTTGAATCGCTGATGAAAATCTGCGATTGTTGAAGTTTGAGGAAATCACGAATTCCATCTCGATGTAGCGCAGAGAGCTTCCTGAACTTGAAAGACTTTGATTATCATCTGATGAATTCCGACCAGACTTTCCATTTCGGAGCTCGAGGTAGCAGTTCGACGGAGCTTTCCATGGCAGATCCCACTCCTGTAGACGATGCCTGTTTGTAGAATGATGCCTGTTTGTTCTTCGAGTTTTCCTCCTCAAGTCGGTCGAGATCGTTTCAAACTTTGACAAGTTCGATATAAGAGTTTGATACTGTACGTACGCCTCCAGGAATCCGTCGATCTGAACCACTCGTCCGGTTACGCGAATGGGAGCGACGCTTCGGGTGACTCGTAAGTACAAACAAACCATAGTCGTGGTGCAATCGTAATTTTCACGTGGAAATGCACACATCCGCATTCGGATTTCACGAGACTTACGTCATGTGTCGTTAGCAGGGGCCGCGCGTGTTCGAAGACTCGAGTTCAGGGACCCGCCACGGCTCAGAACGAGAGCAATCGATATCGGTTCAACCTGTGAGATGTTTCTCGATTGCAGAAGGGTAGAAAACTGATGGGGAACACGATGGAGCTCCAAATGACTTGGTCAACGAGTTGTTGAACTTCTTTTGACAGCGATTTTCAGATTAGTAGAGAGTCCGTCCGTGGTTCACCACCGTCCATTCACATTCATATTGGATTCATTTCCGATTCCGACTCACATTGCCGGGCTTACCAGGTATTGGGCGAGCCATCGAGAACCACGGTTCAGATATTCAATGTAACAACAGCACGAAGCATAGTTCGGAATAATTACATTATGATTGTCGTCTTCCTTATGAGGACGGGCACGCGCAAAGCAATGACGGAGAGCAAAGACAGCACACTCAACACAAGATAAGCTTATGTTCAAATAAGACCTTTTGTTTCCGATAAGAATGGATGGAGACAGGATGCAGCTAGCCGCAGCGATGTCCCTCACCTTCATTACCGTCTATTTTCGATCTCGAATCATTGGAGATAACGGTGGATATATCTCATGATTCAAAGCAGACGTTCCGTCACAGCATGATGTGATAAACAAGATTTGGATTCGTAGATACAGATAGGTCATGCTGAAGCATTTGTGCGTCAGATCCGACCTCCCGGTTTTTGCTACGGGTTCCTCAAAGGAACTGCAAATATAAAAAAAAGTGGAGGCTGTTAGTATCCCAGATACTACCATTTGGTTCTGCATGAAAGCGTCTTTCGAGTTGTTTGTGGGAGATAGCACGCACCACTTGACCAACTGCGTTCCTGATGTGAATGACATGGAATCGAACTTCGATAATTTCGAGATTTCGGCGGATGTACACATCGCTCTTGGTAAGGAGAGCTCATGAATTCCGCGGATGTTGTCGATTTGTTTTCGAAGAATTCTGAGTAGAATTTTCCCATTTAATCTTCCGTTGGCATTTATAGACGTTCGATACAAGCGATAGGCCGCAGGAGTGAAGCGATGGACAGGATCGGCTACCTTTCTGTTATTTACATCAATGAGATTATTCCGCAGGGAAGATATTCATTGGCAGGTGTTCCAGACCGAGGGGATCCGGCGAAGAGGGAGACTCAGTCTGGATTCCCACTCCCCAGTTCTTTTTGGAATCTCCAAGAAGCCAGAAACAGTGAGACCTCGCATCGATGCCAGAATTTAGTCTAGACGCTTGTTCTCTGGAACCTCGGACTTCGAATTCCCCTGGTCGGGGATGACAATTTCCCATTCGAGAATTCCAACATCATTGATGGAATATATTCACACCGGGAACAGCCCGGTATCCCTGTTCGTTGAACTCTCCTTGGGACGCACGGAAAAGACGTTTCGTCGCGTGGCATTTTCAATCCTGACTAGACGTCTGGATACAAGAGATCGCCCTGGACACGTGAGGTTATTTCACTGAAAACTGGAAGGCTATTCAGAATAAGTTTATAAGGATACCCACATCTGGGGAATAAGTAGTGTTCAAGGAATAGATACGGCTAGAGTGAAAGTGAAAACCTCGTTGTTTACAATGACACAATACGTTTGTTCGCGATTTCGCAGTTCTCTATGACTCCCCCAAAATTTTCGTAATTGTTTTCCCGTCAAAGTGTTGAGATTGCAATAAGTTATGTCGGTCTATCTCTCTTGTTCCACAGAATCTACAGCAACACGGATTTTTGATGCTTTCGAAGAGGTCTCCTCTCTCACAGGTTCTGTGGCCATGTCCATGTTTGATCTCGATGAATTAGGATAATTTTGTTCGTTTGGAGAAGTCTGCCTTGTAGGGGTACCGCGGGTCCCCTATGTCGTAAAATGTGTTTTGCTCTACTAATGGACGCCACATGAGTTGGGAAACTGGAGTGAAATGCCGCCTCCAACTTTTCGGCAACTTCTGCGTGGTAAACTGCCGTCGTCATCGTCGCAGTCATGGTCGTGACCGTCCTGAACATGCTCTGAGATGCCGTATCAGTCAGCTATATAACCGTCCTCCCTTTTCACTCCGAAAGACTGTATGCGGAGTTCCGAGCGTTTAGTAGACGAGTTGGCCCGGCTGGCCTACACCGATCCAGCAAGCGAACGGTTTCCGGAAACGTCGAAAAGCGCGCAGACTCTCCGACGCTGACACTCAGAACAGAAACTCCAACTGTGATTCTCGATGGCCACAGCGAAACTCGCGAATCCCCAAAGTGATTCTTCGCCTGCTCAATTCGTTCTGTTGTTCATTCATTACGAGTTGCGGCAAAATGCTGTCCTGGGGGATCTACGGAGTCGCGTTCGAATGACATTCAACATATGTTGAATATAGCTGCAGCGCCAGCTACGTTCAACGGGAGCTGAGAAATGTTGAAGGTTGTGAGCGTGAATGCTGATCCCGAGTCAACCCGTTCATTGACAGCATTTGACTTGATGGAATTCGATCCCAACTACGAGTCGGTCGACCGAGAAACTGAGAACTCATGAAACACGCGGCATCCTGCTGCAAAAGTGAATATTCGCTGCGATCAATCAATGCGCAGTGACCGCACACAAGTCGAGCCATTTGTCAAACTTTGGTCAGGATCGATGCCATTTGGAACCTCCTAGCATGACGCCTGCCCGAGTTGTTGAATCCCCTGAGCTGAACCATAGATGAAGGTTTGCCTGTCGAGACCTTTGCTGAATGCAACTGAAGTTTACGCATCGCTTTGGTCTGCAAGAGTGCAGCGTTTGTCTGATCGAGGCCTTTCCGAGAGGAAACTTCGACGGAATTCGTATTGCCAAGCGTGGGGGTCAAAGCCGAGCACAAGGTTGCCGAATTTCGAAGATTTACGATGATGTCCCCGTGGAATCAGCTGTTTCTTTCGAATTTCATCTGAATACGCTTCGCCACAGCATTGAGATTCAGCAGATGCCTGGAAATGAACTATCTCGAACACGCCGTACCATTTCTATTCCCACCTGAGTCTTTCCGGGAATTCCTCGTGTTGAGGTTCGCCGTGCGACACGATCGGAGAAAGCAGCCAGTGGAATTCGTTGTCGTCAAGGACGGTTACGGACCCAGCCACTGTCTCGCTGGGCCCGAGTTGTCATATTCAAGCTTCCGCGCCACTGAATGAGCTATTCTACCTCACGGCCGTGGTCGGGTGCGGGCACTGACTATTCTTGTGAATGCGAAAAGGATATGTAACGGAGCAGCAGAAAGGAACCAGTTCCTTGCCTCAAACTTGGATATAGTGATGCGCAACGTCAGGAAGTGTTTCTTGTCATTGAATTCCGGCATCGACAGCCGATGAATTCGTTCATTTCTCTGCAAGAATCTCCAGGCCATCCTGCTCAGAACTCTCCCGGAGTTTTCACGATTGAACGGTTGTCGGAAGCATCGTCAATGAGAGCTACCGCCAAATGCGACAAATCTCTCTTATTTCGAAAAGATATTTCTCGCTGGAAACGATTGATCATGAGGCTATGGCTGACTCTGAGCTGGAGAACGCAGCTGACAGCCGCGATCACACGAACTGTGGTTTTTGATCTGACCTCCCGAGCGTCAACAAAACTGTCACTTCGACTTCGCTCGGATAATGGATGCTTCTCCCCCAGGGTCCGAGGCTGCTCAAAAAAGTTTCCGGAGCTCATCTTCGGATTCGAAAGCATGTCATGCCGCTCGTTTCTGTCCAAAATGTTGCGATTTCGAACATCTGGGACTCCCGCGCTCAGAGTTGAGCAACGGGGGCTACGCCAGCATTGAGTTCGTGGTTCAATTCTTGCGCTGATATGGAGCAGGAGTTGACAAATTTCGATTGAGACAGTTTCGCGCATCGAATTAGAAAGCATTCTCCACAGGAAGGTGTCCTGGATCAGGCGATCCTGGAGAGTGCGGCTCTTCCGAAATGTCGGGATGTCACTGGATTCGCCGCGGACTCGAAAAGCGGGCTCGAAACTCAAGAAGCGAATCAATCATCCCTATGCTTCCAAAAATCACCAAATCAATGGAAAATAATTTCATACTTGCCTTCCGACTGGACGTTTCCCTTCAGAAAAACGAAATACATCTGCTGAGATGCCGGCGAAAGTCACGAAATTCTCGGCAGTACTTCTGAGTTGAGCTCTGTTTCATGGGCGAGATCATGTCATCGATACGAGAAAAATTTTCAGCGAGTGATGGGTAGGCAGTTTTTCTCGAAACGCGTTTTCACCTTAGCCAGTGTTTTACTCAAGCCTCGGAGCTGCTTTTGTTTTCAAATTCGGAATTCCTCCTAGAAGTGAAGAACTCGTAGACCTTCACTCTCGCGAGGGAATCGGTATTCCGATGAGGAACGGCGGCGCCGCCGTCGAATCGAAGAACGGAGATTTCCTACTCCATGCTAATCTGTGGGTGTAGTCGGATCACCCCGCTGTTGCAGGTCATCACGTCGAGGTCAGGAGCTTTTCAAGTTACTCAGTGGGACATGGGAGAGCCTCTCTCTCTTTCTTTTTCAAACAAACGCAGTGTCTGAGACGGAAATTCAAATCACGATAGAAACAAACCGCAGACACCTTGTGAAACTGCCAACATAAGAGCTCCCGAACTCCTCTCTGGAAACAAGGTAAACCTCCACTTTTTTCAAACAATGATATCACTAAAAATCAGGTCTCGGGATCCTTTTTGCGCCAAATTTTCCCATGGCGTCAACGCAAATCCGAGCCCCTACCACTCGATCGCGTCAACCTTCCGGCCATCTACTTTCATGAAGTTCGCAGTTGAGATTTCGTTGCTGATGTAAAGTTTGATGATATTTTGCTTCGATCTCGGGAAGTCTTTCCGGAATTTTCCGGAGGAAGATCAATTTCGCAGCAACGTTAGCGCGGGTGCAGAATCCGGATCAAGCTGCTAGAATGATGACAAAGACGTCCGCTCCGACTAGCTGATGTTTTCGGAAAAACGTTTGAGTTTTTGAAACTTGGAATCACTGCTGTTCCGGTTCGACAAGTTCAGAAAAGCGTTGTTTTCGGAACCGTAAGTACGGCGGACTCGTGATGACTCGACTTTCTCAGATGCGACTAACAATGCATAAGTTTGTGAAACGGATCCATCGGCCCAATAGGTCCCTGAGTCGAAAACTTATGCAGCGCGATCCAAACTTGAGAATTCCGCTTGATTCGTCTCGCAAAGGTGGACGAGTCTTACCGTTGGGTGGCATTGTCGCATCGGCAGAACTCTCGCGAGTGAAGAGGCGTAGTACGGTCTGCTTGGCTGCTTGTCTTGACGTATTTTGAATTCGGCCCATTGTTCACCATCTTCAGGAAACGACTCCTGATTGGTGCAACGATTGATCTCAATTCGAATCAACACCTTCCGACACTCTTGTGACGGTTTGAACTTCAGCTATTATACGCTTCAACTAAACGCTTTACGTGCACGGAATCGTACGCTTCACTCCCACTCGATTTGACACCTACACACCTCATCCTAACCTGAAGCATTCGAATGCCTCGAGCCTACTGTTGCAATCTACAGTTCGTTAGCTGAAAACACTTCCGTCTCCCTGTGGCTTCCACTAATGCCAAATTTCGAGTTGACACCCGACCGATGTCCTGTAATCAGCTGTGAATGAAATCTCTTCTGATTTCCTCCGTCATCTCCTCTCGATTTCTTTGTCAAGAGGGAGATTCCTCTCGACTTTGCCCCGTTCTGGGAACGACAGGGAACAGAGTATTCGATCTGTTCGGTCGAAGACGCGAAAGCCGTGTTTATGTTTGTCGCTCTTCCACGAGGACCGAACAAAGTGCAAATATTCATGAGTACAGAGACGATCGGTCTGGGAATCTGCAGAGATCTTATTCTATCCACTGTGTCAATGCTCATGATGCAACCGACCGAACGTTTCCGTGGTTTCCCATCGTCTGTCGTGTCCCTGCAAATGCCGGTCGAGCAAGGAAATCTCCCAACGACCAGATAATGCACTCGCGATTTCAACATCCTCGTCCGCGATCTCACCGAGCCCACAAAGCAAATCCGGAATACGAAAGAATAGTTGTGTTCGTCTTATGCGAACAGAAAAAGAGCTGCGAGCTCGCGTTGAAAGACGACTCTTATCGCTTCGAGCATAGGCTGACTGAGCTCGATTGCAAACTGGAACGGGCGGTTCCAGTTTTAGAAACGGCTAACAAGTTCTGCCCACGATTTTCTGTGACAGCCAGACCGTCCTACTGATCAATGGATTGATTGATTGATTGATCAAATCTAGGGAAGTCACTGATACGAGGTCAGATAGAGTGAGGGAGACAATTGATTGGAGCGTGCCCGAATCTACAGATTGACTGAAGATTTCACAGAGTGCCCACGCTTGCTCGATGACGTATTATGTCGGCAGACAACTTGGCTTTTCGTTAGTCGAGCGACGGACATGTCGTACCCATCGTACGCTCGCTCGGCAACTTGCAGAAACGAAGCACAAAACGCTCTCAGCGCGGGCACGGCACCCCTTCACGAGCTGAGAGCTCATTGGTCGGCTGACGTGACGTCAGGAGCTCAGTTCCTCCCATGGCGGTAAGTCGAGGCCAGCCTTCAGTGGAGTGAGGACCCGAAGCAACAAGTTGGCTGACTTCAGTCTGCAGCGGGCACTCGACTCGTCCGAACACGGCGGAAAACTCGACCAACTGACCAAACTGAGGACGTTTGCCGGGAAGTTCTTCGAAGAAACTTGTACTCAACCTCAACACTCAACATCTGTCGTTACCCAAAACCCCCATTCTTCCAAACGAGGAAGTCTTTCTGCGAGTCCGATTCGACTACGGACAACTACATCGACTGAAATCGTGAGTTACGCTTTTTCTCATTTCGTGATCAGAATCGTCGAAATTTCGGGTCGATGGTGCTGCTGCAATAAACTGATGTCTTCAACGCATTCTCTAAAACAAAAACGAAACGAACTTATCGGCCTTGAGCAAGTGACGAATGATGTCCGTTCCTCTGTCGTGAGATGTGACCGAGAAAGTTTTCACGACCGAGTCAGGAAGTTACCTGAACTGGCTTCCGTATTCGAATATGAACCTTGATCTCGGTCGATCCAACACAAGATACTCCACGACTCTCAGCTTTTTGGAGAAGTTTGTCCCATGATCCGCATTCTGTACGATCCATGAAAGTCGAGGAACGATGCTCAAGCTCTACTACAGACACTTGCTTTTGATTCCAAAACTTCTCATGGTGACTCCTCTAACAGGATTCGCTATTCCGTGTCTGTCCTAGTGACTCGTCGACAAATCGATCAGGGAGAACATCTTCGCTTTGACTCTAAAGAAAACGCGATTTATCGAGATTTGTAAAGATTGGAGAAGTGAACACAATCCGTATGGCCCAACCGAGTCCTCAGGGCGATTCGGCAAGTTCTTCAACAGCTCCTGGGAATCCATCGCCGCTCGGCAACTAATGGATTGTTTTTAGCGTCTGTGAAACGTTCTCGTCTCTGCGGTCTGTTCCCGAGCGAAAGGACAAAATGCCAATTCCCGAGCCGTGGTTCGCCGGGTTCGTAATGAGTGGAGATTGGTTCTCTTGTATTCATATACATCGTGTGCTCTAGTTTCTGGAATTTGAACCAAAGTATCATCAGGTTAGGGCATCCCGTTGGGACACGGCCCACGCGAGGTACAAGAAGTGATGAACAATTAAGGCTGTTCATTCAATTATCTAACACGACGAGCAAAAAAGCTCTGCAAACACTGAGAAACACTCCCATTGCTATCTCGGCTCTAGCTGTTACCGAACCGAGAGCAATCATCCGAAAATCTTTCGTTGAACTCGAGTGATCTCGACGCCGAAACGGAAACAAAGAGGGATATTTTGTTCCTGAGAGGGAATCAAGGACGACGAAAAGGAAAGAGAAAAAAACGAGCGGAACTCTTGAGGACACCCTGGGAAAATATGAACCCGGAAGCCCAGAGTCGATGTTTCCAGGTTGGAAGGAGACCGTTGGGAGACTTCGTCGCAGAGAGAGTGGTCGTCGTAGACGAAAGCTTAGATTCAACATCGTTACAGTAAATGTTACGCCAGCCATCGAAGCCGGACTGATTCCGTGTGTTGGGCCATAAAAAAAAGTACAACTCGCCATCACTAATGAGAATAAGCGCCGTCGTTATTCGACGACAACGAGCTGAGGTGTAAGCTAGTTATCCGACAACTATTCGAGTGTCTAAGGCTCGCCGTAAATCCCCTTAATGTCTGACAAACGGTGCGACGACCGAAGTCTCCGATGCGGTTCCTCGAACGGGGAAAACTGAGAGCGCGGAAAAATCCAACGGAACGACGAACTTCTTCTGATCCTACGTCACGCCGCTTCGGCCGTCTTACGGGGTGTGGTTTTGTGTACGTTGTCCAGCGTATTGGGAATAGCCAACCGATTGCGGGGCGTACATAACATATGCATACATATTGGCGTTGTGTACCGCTCGCGAAATTTACAGTCGTTCCCAGAACACCTTTCACGTCAGCGGCGGCGGCAGCAGCGGGGGCAGCAAAGGTTTTCCTTGAGGCTCAGAACGGCGTTTTCCGATTCTGATTCTGAAAACAGGTCCGTAAAGGCTCTCAATGGAATAAAACCTGGAATTTGTTTCCTTCGATACTTTCCTGGAGAATCAAAGCAAAATCATTCCGAGAATAGCCACCTGGAACAAGGACCGAGATTTGTTATCTCAGGAATAGAATTTGATGCGTCCAACAGACAAGCGATGTGTGGGACCGAAAATCTCGCTTCATTGCTAATTATCTTCCTGAAAAGCTCGCTCTGATACCCTAGCAAAACAAAATCCTCGCGGCGAAGATGAACCGAAAGCTGGAACAAATCCTCGTGTTGAATGTTGATTTTGAATTCTACATCACTACAATGGAGTGCGGAAAATTCGAGTGAGCGATAATTAACAAGGGGTGCGCGCGAAAAGCTTTAATATTGGAAAAGTTACAGAATTCTGAACAAAGCGCCAGCCTTGGTTACATTCGCATTTTTTTTTCTTGTTTCAAAAGTATCTCTTCATTCACGTAGTGAATCGCGTCCCACTCACTTGGCTCCGACGTCAATCAACCGTTTCTCTCTTCCGACCGTTTGCCTTTGAAACTATGTCACGAGACGGCACGACTTCAAAAGCGCTTCGGGAACCACTGATTTTTATTTTGTTCGTGCCTTGAATCGTTCCCGACAACAAAGAGCTTGGAAATCCTATTCTACACCCGTGGTTTTGATCTCCGCGGTCTCTGAAGTTTCCAACTCCGGAATTTTCTCGTTTTCTGATCGTGTTCTGCAAAGATCCAGACTTTTTTGTGCGGCAGGATGCTGATTACCGTGCCTGCCGGCCCACTCCACTTCGGAACTCGATTAACGAAGGAGGTATTCTGCGTCATTGGCATTGTTGATGTCGCTATGAGGCGGTCTGGGCTCTAAAAAAACTGAAGAAAAAAGAATGGAATGTAATTACCGACACGGTAGTCTAATCAGGCCGCTCATAGCGAGCTCGGCTGCGAGTACACACCGGAGGGTTCATCGACCCCCGAGTCGTTTCCCTCAATTTCGTATTTTCTGCCTTTCTTCGATCCGATCGGGAGAGCTCTTAGTACGCGAAAACACGAGGAGGTCCATCGTCAAGGCCTCGCCGGTCGAATGCGGGAACTTGTTATGCAACACAGACAACGACGTAGTATAACTACAGAGAATGATCATGAAGTCGAGACAGTTTCTTGATGTTGCTTGACGAGCATGCCTCTAGCCAGCACGAGAAAAGGTCGTCGCGTCGAGCACCTTCAGAAACTTTTGGCTGGCAATGTGTTCCCATCCAAGACACATTCCATCAAGACACGAGCTTAGTTTTCATCCGAGAGACTGTTGGCTACCGTTTCGTTCAACAACTGAATAGCTGTTCGTGAGAATCGGTCTCAAGATTACGCTATGCAACGTGCAGTTCATGTATTTGCTGTTTAGATCAGAATGTACACGATCAGGTTACTTCTGAACAGAGGGTATGACCGGGAAGTATTCCGAAAACTTTCGCTATCGGATACAGTATTTTCCCGCCCGAATCGGAGACAAAGATGAATTGATCGAAGAACACCTTGAATCGGGTGGGTTCACAGGAACCCACTTTCGCGCGGCAAAATATCACAAATTGAACATCAGAGCCTCCGAGGGAAGATTCTCCCTTTCGAGACTCAGTTGGCAAGAACCGAGGGCACGCGATTACCTAGCACGCACAAACAGCGAGTTTTCTTGGAGAGCAAACTTCGGTGATTTACATCGCTACCCATTATCGTCAACACTTCATTTTCGAGGGCGGAAAAATTACCACTCAATCGCAGATATCCCCAAAGCCATCAATCCGTAATCCGAAGATTTGTATCTCACGAACTGAGATTGCACTCCAATGTATCAGACATCCACATCGGTCAAGAACGAATGTTTCAACGAACATCCGAGTTTTCAGAGTTCACGCGCTCCGGTTTCGATTTCGAAGTTGAGAAGTGGAAGCGTTGCATCTTTAATGATGCGTCCGTGTAGTCGGGAATCTGTTCCGTCAAGATAAGCGATGCACCGAGCGATGCGCGGCATTTCAAGAAGCTTGATCACTCACTTCTAGATCCTCGAGAGCCCAGATCACAATTGGAGCAGATCCATGTCCAGTTCAAGGATCTCACGCGACTTTTGGAGGCAACGATTCGGATCGCACAATGACAGCACTATCTCTCCGCGGGCGATTCCATTTCAAACGTCGGCAGCAGCAGCAACAACCTAACATTTGGAAGAGCCCAGGGCGAATTTTCCGCTAGGACTACCTTGTATGCGTGAACACGCGACTCATTTCAACAAATGTATTCTTCTCCCGCCGGAACGAACTTCGAGATAAATTCTTCCAAAACGTAAACAGTGTCCGTACTCGCTAGTTTTTTCTTCTCTTTCCTCCCTCAGAAACTCTTCCACGTTCTGAAACAGCGTCTCCTTGTCAGTTATCAAGGAAGGAACGAGGAAAGTTCCACCCGGTGTGACGAGAGAAGAGATACGCGGCGTCAAGCGATGCGACCTAGATTCCGGGAGCCGTCCTTGATTTCGATTTGGGAACAAAGGCCGGGGCGAGAGATATCATCAAATCCGAATATTCGCGACCTTGCCGATTCCCTTTTTTGTCGACGATCCAAAAGTTGCAACGAAATGCTCTTGGCTTACGATTCGTGGGATAATCCCGGCCGTTTGCAGCTGGTTTACGACTCAATGCCAGTGGCCTCATAAGTCGTTGAATATGATGTCCGTCCTTTGACACGCCATTGAGCCGTCCCGGAGCGGAATGAAGGATTTTCGCTGGAATTCACAATTTGCTCTCCCAATTTCGATGTCGTGTTCGTGGTGGCAGCGATGGTGTTTGTGGTGGATGCGGAGGAGGTTTTCGTAGCGGCAGTTCCGATGCCTTCGGCTGCGTCCGACTGGAATGCACGATTCATTGTTACGCACTAAGCCGGATAATGAGACGATGCGTTCGATATGTCCGTATCCACACTGCAGTCAGCGTATAAACGGCCAGACGGATGGATGCCTTTGAGTACAAGTGCATGTATTCAGTGCGTGCACAATCCCGGTGGATTGCAAGCGTTCGTTCGAAAGCGTTTCGAAATTCTGATGACCTCGTCAAGTCAACTGGACTGGAAACGATCGATGTAGTTCGTTGGTGTCACTTCCGACGTCGCAGCAACGGAAGCGCATGACGCTGTGAGTGTTTAATATCGCTCCACATTTGAGAGGAGACAAAAAGCCCTGCGGGCCTTCTTATATTAAGGGTCTCGTTGCTATATATCTCATGAAGCGATTCGGCGGCTCCAAGTTTAAATGGAAGCCACACATCGGACTAGCATGGGATTCAATATCGCGACAGCGTTCCTCGAAGACTGCAGCAGCAGCAGTCGAGTACGAGGACAACAACGACGACGACGACAGCAACAACAGCACCGATAGTGGTGAGGACGACGACTTGTCCGAGGCACACATCGAACGCTCGCGTTCAGTGGACACACGGAAGTTGCAACTGAGGCCCGAGGACGTCGTCGATCGCGACTTCTTGCTCGAACAGAAAACGAATTCACAAACGCGCTGGAACATGTTCAACAACAAATTTGATTCCGTTTCCATCGAAAAAACTCGAGCCACGCCACTGCTGGCGAAAAATCGCCGGAGGCAACATTTCTTGAAGTTCATATATTGGCTATGAGCATCCAATATGGTGTTTCCGATGGCGGAACCAAGCAACGGTTTTCTTGGAAAACTCGGTTCGAATCGAAACGAGAAGTGAGCTTCTCTCGAAACGTTCGGCCACCTGCTTTCACCTGAGCTGCCGTCCATCTGCCGAGACTATTCTTCATTAAAATCCACCCCTCCAGGGTATCATTGGCATACATCACCACCGGCTGCACTTCAATGAGCTGTTCACGGTAGACTAAGCTAGAACTGAAGGTTGTGGTTAGCTCGGCCAAATAGAATGAGAGTTGCTTTGATCCGGTCGAGAGATAAACGAAACGTCAGAAGCAATTAGATTGGGGAGTGTGAAATTTCCCAGCATAATTCTCAAAGAGCCACACTTTTCCGTCCCGACGAAACGAACTCCACCTTTTCGGCTCGAGTCCGTTCCTGAAAAATTGGCTAAATCGATTCGGATCACGTTCTGGAAGCGAGGGAAGGGGTTTTTGTTGTGGGAAAACGTGGCCGTGTACGACACACGTATGCTCTGAGGTCGGGACCAAAGGTCTCGTTTCAGCATCGGACCGCAGTTCATCCTTCGCAGCATTAAAAATGCCAAACTCAAGTCAGCCGCAACAACAAAGTTAACGATCGGCTCCGATCCAAGAGTTCCTGGAGACGGAGGTTTTCCTCAAACGGAGGTTTTTCCGGCAGCGTTATTCGAACAAAGTCTCTCTTGATCTTGGACCTGAGTCGAGCGTCATGATTTAGAGCTCGCACGTGCTCTCGGTGGAACATTGTACCCGGAGGATCAATTTCTCTGAACGCCCGAGATTCCCCCGGAAGTTTCAGCATCATAAGTAAATTATTTCCGCTCAATCCGAGCTTGGAGAGATGCTGCGAGCCGGAATGCCGCGGAGTATTTTGTGGCGGGTCAAACGGGGGCGCGGATTTTCCGGTCCATTACATTTCGGTCAGTCAGTTCCAGCGTTGGAATTCGGTTTGATGCGATGGGAAACGTCTCTGAAATGTGAGTTCCGCATGGAAAACCATTCGAGTCTCGACTCTGTTCGACGAAGGGTGATGCTCCAGACGCGCAGAGCGGAGAGCTCTCTCCGCGAGCTTTTTGGAGGAGACGCTTGAACGGCAACAGGAACAAGCGTCCAAAGCCGTGCTCGCTGTATTCGGAAAAGCGCAAGGATTTCATTGAGGCAACCATGCTCTTCGTTAAGCAAACATAGAGCGTTCTAGCAGAGCGGAGTCCTATTCGTCGCTGGATGTTGTAAATGTTGTCAACATCACAGAACGTCGCGGGTGATCGCGGGAATATGAGGGAGAATTCACCATGCAAATCAGGGAAGCTGCGAATCCTTACCTACGGCACTCTCCCGAGCTACGAACTCTGTTCGAAGCTGTTCATATATGCAATTCAATACCCGTTTTGCCGTTCTCGTTTCCGATACGAGCGAGAAATTCCAATGAAAAGAGTCGAAACGGTTGCGTTCGTTCAAGACTTGAAGTCGGAGCTGATCTAGAGCTTGGGTGCGATTCGAGGCGGCTTAAACGACGGTACTCGCTGTTATAGACGCATTCGCCGCAGAGACACATCAGCTCAGATAACCTTCCACCTGAAGTTCATGTTTCTGAATAAAAAAAAATGGATATTCAGTGAGCCGTCCGATCGCTTCGTTTGTATTTCCCCAGATTCCCAGGAGGAGGAAACAGTCATCAAAGACGACGATTTGCAAGCTCGGCCGTCGGCCGGTGATCCATATTCTGATCGAGGGCTCGTCGAATCAATACGGTCCACGACAAGATAGATGAAAGAAAGAAAAACCGAGAAGTGACAGGGAAGTCTCCGTATGGTCCGAGAGGGAAACCACATGGGAAGAGACACAGAGCGAAATCAATGAAGGCGAACTCAAGTTTCGTATTCGTTCCAGATGCTTCCTCGAGTTCTGTTCCTCCTGGTGTCCCTCGTGGCAATGAAAATCGGCGCTGAAGATCGCGCTCTACCAAACTATCTCATGGGTCCAAACTTGCAACAGGTATGTGATGTTCGTTCCCTTTCATGTTCGTTATCGATCTAAAACATTTTCGTTGGAGAATCACCACGCGATCAAACGCAATGCATCGCCCAGTAGTTCCTCCAGCGCCAGAAATGAAAACGAGCGTTAGAAGAAGAACAAGGTTGACCTCCGTATAAAATGCTCACTTCTTGCAGTTGCTGCAGGCACGAGCCCGTTGGCCAGACGCCCGTTCCGATATGAGTGACGATTATCCGGACGCAGGGCCATCGGGACCACGACGATATTTGCGGGCGACCGATCTACTGAAGGCTCTATCCGACAAGCGCAACTTCATCACGACAATCCGACAGACACGCTTCAAGGATTCCGCCTACTCGCCCGCGCTAACCCCTAGCGGCCGACCGTATGGAACGCCACTCAGATGGGGTTAACTCGGGACACTGTCTTACGAACAGCAAAGCTTTTCATCAGCAGTAACAACAGCACCAAACAAAGACAACACCCAGAACAGCTCCAGCAAGAAAATCTGACACCAGGAACGGCAATTTAGCGACTCATGTAGCGAACTTAGTTGAGGATGAGCGTGCATCTGTTCCGCCGTGCAGTGGTCGGACAGTGTTTGCATCATTTGAAGTAGAGCCAATTCCTGAGACTCTCCAATCAACATCGGCACGAAGCTGACTCGCGGACTCGTGGCATCAAACTCGTCTATCCACTACCTACCCAAAACTTATTCACCTTCTACCTGAAAACCAGACAAACACGACTCTTTTATCAACTGTCTATCGAACGCGTCTGTCTATCCGCTGCTGATAACGTCGCCTGATTTACTTAGCGTTCGAATGGTGGTCCAGAGCGTCGCTAGTGCTCCGTTAGAAAGAAGAAGACACGCTGTCGCCATATCTCCTGACAGGCTGATGGCTCGGACCACGAACTATCAGAATTCAGACTTTAGATAGCTTGCGAGCGTGCGAGCGAAGATTGCGGCATCGTTGCAGGTGATTCCAAACCGAATCTGATCTTGACGACGTTGCCGCAGGAGAAGCCCCTCACATTCAGAAACCGAACCGCAGTTTGTTCGAATGATGACAGAGAATTCAGAGAGATCTTATTATCGTAGAGATTAGAACGCGTCGTCGCTCCAACACGAGCACCCGATCCATGAAGACGAACCCATGCGGAATAAGGCTGAGAAAGGAAATGCGGAAAATATGTTTACTCTCAATAAAGCATATTATTGTCTGCCGTTATGCAATCCTTTGTTTTTTCCTTCGAGTTCCACAACCCACCATAAGACCGGAGAGAATGCTTCATCGATGAGGCCTCGATGGTTCCCGCGATCGTGCCGAGAGGAAACTCTCGGAGCGAACTTGAAATCCATCGAAAGCGATCACCAATCCCTTTCTTGATCCGGAAGGTTTCCCTGAGCTGAAGCACTTCAGCTTTTTCTCAGTAATTCTAAAACGTTCGCGGAAAAGTGCGATTGGCCTGAGATCATCTGCGACAGCAAAGGACAGAGGGTTCTCACGTACGAGAAACGTTATGCTAGTCCTCTCGGCATTGGACTGTGACCGTGATTCGACGGAGCTGAGTTCTGGCACCAATGGCAATTCGGTTCGTTCCCCCTGACGTCGAGTTCTGTCCGGCAGAACCCTTCTTTCACCTAGGCACCGTTGGTTGGAGTTGATTCAACCCGTGTGTCCGGAAAAGGGATCAAACGGCCGATTGTCTTGTGGTCACACGGCTAATCTTGTAACCAGAACTCGATGGCGGTGGTTCGAATCTCGACGCCCGCCGGGATGCACGCTAGGCGGAATGTACACATGTGTGCACGTCGCCGAAAAACATGTCTGCGGACGAACGCTGCAGCATGCAAATGAGTGCATCGATTGACACTCGACGACTGTCAATCGGGAGTGGCTTCAACGGTGTCCACTCTGTACCAGATTCAAAAAACTGTGGTTTGCGTAGCAAGGGCATCTGCTGAGCTCGCTCCCCCCGAAACGAAGGGGTCATCCACGGATGAAGATGCATAAGTGCCAATACCAATACCGATTCCAGAGCAGCTCACACCGTGAGTGACCATACAGTTGCGGTTGAAAGGGAACAAACCGCACGGAGGGATTCGAAGACTTCTGATCCAACTTCGCCTCTCAACTTTAGCGTTCAAGATCACGCGGGGCTGCAGAATTCTCTACAATGATGAATTCCCCGTTCCAAGAGCCGTTCCGAAGTGATCCTTTTTTTGAAGCCGTGACGTTCGTAGAGCGAATCGTTGATGCAGATGCCACGACGGAAGGTTCAGCCAACTGAGCTCCCCCAGATCAACGTAGCCGCCTGAATCTTCATTCACAGAAGCGTCAACATTCCCGACTTCGAACGAATATCGGTGCACCCGAGATCCAATACAACTAGATAGCTACTTTTCTCACGAACACAAACATTCGGCTCCACGCAGCGTCATCCTTGGCTCGCTCGGGCCATGGCGTACACGGAAACCGATGTAGCCGCGAAAATCAGACCGCGGGTAGAAACGATTCCTCCTCCCAGAAGGTTTCGTCAGTTCAAAGTGGCTTCTACGATCACAAAAGCTTGGATCATATCATTTCCCGAATTTCAGGCATCTCCTGATAGTTTCTATCTGAATTTATTTTCGTGGGCAATGGTTGTTTCGAGAGGGGGTGTTGGCAGATTGCAGAGGCGGACCGTGGGGGGGGGGGGGGGGGGCGCCCCCGGGGGGGCCCCCCCCCCGGGGGGGGCTTCTGGGGGGCGGGGGACCCCGGCGCGCNGAGAAACTCGCAATTAGAATGAAATGAGAAAAAGTAGCCGATCGATCATTGGAATATCCGTTGAATCGCATCTGGGGCGGCAAAATTTCCATCCGCCCCGGGCGGTTCTTGAGCACGGTCCGCCCCTGGCAGATTGTGCTCATCCTTAAGGACAGGAAAAACTATGAAAATACCCGGTTTGCAAAGAGTGGAATTATGTTTTTTCTTGTCTATAGTCCGACTCCCGAAGGCTCGTGGTGGGGACAATGTCTCGGTCGATCGACTGATTTTCTCTTTCGAGACCTTGAAATCGCTTCAGTTGCTGAGCCAAATGGGAAAGTTAAAAACCTAATGCTCACTTTGCAACAGAGAAAGAAATCGATAAACTTCACCTTAGTCTATGCTCGCCTTCACGCTCACTGGAATCGAATGGACTATCGACCACAAATCAGTATTCAGAGCCTTCGAACAATTATTTGCGATTCTCCGCAAGATGAATAGACGCGCCTTCACTCCCTCCCCCGGAACATTCCAGGGGCACTCCCATGAAATGGCGTCCGCCTTTTCCCATTTTGTGGTGCCAAGTGGAGTGCACCGATTCGCACAAACTAAATATTCTCTGTAGATGCTGACGAGGTCGAGGAACTTTTTTTTTAAAACACTCTCCCCTATCCCCGTGGTCGTCGGCCGACAGTCAAGTCGCCGCAATGAAGTGTTCCCAACTTGGACCTCTTCTAACTTCTTATAAACCTCCGCTAACTTTCGACTTGACACTGATCGGGCCGTTTCTTTGGTAAGTTGCACTACAGGCGCAATGTTAATTTCATCTTGTAACCTAGAGAACTCTCCCTAATTGAAGACGTCTTAAGGAAGACGTCTCTACTCCGTTTTCTTCGCAACGAAACCGTGAGAAGCAACGTTCCGTTTCCCGCTTCAGTTCTCGAACTAAAGTTTACCCATTGACTGCGTTCGACATATCGCGCATGCGCGTGCCTCAGAGAACATGCTCTCACGAGTGTATGCAGGCGTTGCTTTCTGTGAGCGGGATCAGTTCAAGCTCTGTAAACGAATCGCTGGAACGTATTATGCAGCCATAGCGACAAAGCTTTTCGTCTCTCACCCGGCTCTCTGCTGGCAGTTCGAGCTGGTTGAAGAGGCAGGGAGATGGTGCGACCGCAAGTCGTGGCTTTTTCTGATGTTCTCATCAGCTCTTCGACTTTTGACTTCCGTTGGGAATCGATTCGCTCGATAAGCACTCAGTCGTTTATGACTTATAAATTGGATTCTTCTTCCCAAGCACGTCTTTATTTTTTCATAAGTTAGGAAGACTTCACTGTACTGCGGAGATACCTACCGACTCTGCATTTACACAGAGTCACACACGGCTCCCGCACCTTCTGGACATCTGGGAAGCTGGGAGTATCGTTCACGATGAGAGCCCGAAAACGAGCCCACTTGAGGGAATTCGTACATTAATTGCTGCGAGGACACAATTTGACAAAACAGGAAACTCAGGCTTCCCGGACATCCTTCTACTTGATGCACTGTTATTGCAGACTTCGGGAGAGATCCTCCCCTATTCGATGTGAACGGAACCAACATTGGAATCTTGTCGCGCACAAGTGAACCTTGCTGGTTCAGCCGAGTGCTAAGGTTTCATGACTCACACTGCGCCCTAGAGGAGACCCTCAACCAGAGTGGGTCAAACAATTCACTTCCAACGATACGTGATGTTGGGTTGCAGCACAAAACTCGGCATCTGACTGTACAAGTCGGCTGGATACTCTCTCGACCTTCAGCAGCGAAGTGTTCTGTGGTGGGACACAGAATTAGAGATGTGAAGGCCGAAAACACTATAATTGCAGGAGCCCATTCGTAAGTCATTAACATATCTGCTAGCTTGTCATTTACTAGATGAGAATGCAAATGAACGATTTGCAAATAGTCCGACGACATGTATGTACATTCAGATTTATAAGGGAACAACACAAAAATCTCTGCGAGCTGTATCTGCAAAAATATTCCTTCGATCTATGTAGCAGATGTGTTTTGATGCCAGGAATATACTGGCATATCTTATTTCAATAACGTGTGTGCCGTACTTCCGGAGTGTATTTGTGAAACTCGAAGCCAAACAATTTTCTTGCAATCTCACCGCCGGACATGAGAAGTTGGGATTGACGGTATTGAGGAAGGTTTCATTTCAGAACGGAAGAAATGTCCAATGAGGAGGAAGTCTTCAGAACACAAAACAACTCGTCCGAGCGGACAAAAAGCAATGACAGCTATTCCCGAGGGAAACCGATTGAACTGTCATCATACCATATAGGCACTCTTGAAACAGAAGGACAACAATACACCAATCTGGGGCTCGAAGCGCAGGTTATCCGACGAGCGCAAGACGTCCACTCATTTTTCCATTAGTAAGAAACATCGCGTCAAGCTGAAAAGAAGTGAGTTCAAGTAAAGCGTTCCGCTTTTTGAACCGATTGGGACATCTCGAGCAGAGCGAGAGAAACAGTGAGAGGTGCGCCATCGAGAGAACAGGCCGAGAAACTACATACAGTCTACGGAGGGAGTTCATCGCCGAGCCGCAGTGCTGTACCCTTTAGTCTCTCGCGACAGAACCCTTCGATCCCACTCATTTGAATTTTTCAATCTCAGGTGAAGCTTCCAGAATCAGTCAAGGGGTTTCGCAATCTTATTCACCGGGTCTCTCCCCGCTGACACCGGACGTCGTCTGCGCGCCCAAATTCCTAGATGACCTCAAGGCTGGGTTTCGAAGAAAAACTGCGTCGAAAATCTTTCTGGTCGTTCCATGTATTCCATACAGCTAAGTTTTTTAACGATTTTCGAGTCTGATTCTCCGGACTTACTAAATCACCAATGTACGGCCTATTTTCGAACTCGAAAACGATGTCAACTATTCCTCTTGAACAGGAATCCTCCAAACTGCTCTGTTCGATGCTAAAGGTCTAACATAAGTCATTGCGAGCATGAAAGATGAAATCATCTCGCATGGCCGAAATTCCGCAAAAACTCGACTTGTATCATCAGGATTCGACGAAACTCCTGCAAATATTTCCCATCTCTAGGAAGTTTTCTCAAAAAGCCGCGACGAACTGCATCGAAACATCCACGGTACAGATTATGAGCTCGGGATACGTTTGGTTAGGACTAACATTCAAGATTTGAACTTGAACTGAAATTTATTCTCGTACGAACTTTGCGCTACTTGTACAAACAGGAGCCTGAGAATGATATTTGTAGATGTGAACATTGGTTTCCTCATAGCAAGTTCTAAATAGCTGAGCCCTGAGAGAAAACAAACAGGAGATCTCTCTATTTTGGTACTCAGCTAGTATTCTCAGTTCGGATTCGCAGAAAGTGACGAGCATTACTCATATTCGGCGAGCTTGTGGTCATTCACCGTTCATTCATTCGGTAGGCTGGTGAGGCGGACGGAGATATGATCGGTGAGAACAGATTATTGCTGCATAATTCACCAATCAACTTCTTGCTACTCGACCACATCCAGCGCGTGCTGATACCGAACATCAGGCTCTCGGAGGCAGCGGCGACTTTGGTACGTGAAAAACATCTTCGTCTACTCATGCTTGGAAGGCCTCCACTTCTAAGCATACGAAGTTAACGAGTGCGACGACGCATGCGGAGCACATCCAAGTATGCATGACGCAGTTCTCGAAGAAGAGCCGAAACCGGGGTCAGTCAGGACTCGGAACTCGATCGCCGTGAAAGAGCTCGATTCAGGCGTTTTCGATATTCTTCGATGTGGAATGACATAAATAGGTAGAAGTGCCCTTTCCTTGATTTACGAAGAATATTCCGAACATGAGAGGTTTCGCACCTCGAAAACCAGAGAGGGGAACAGGCTCGTGGATGTGATAATCGGAGATGAAGCAATGAATGGCTTTCAACGCTCGCTCAAGTATTCCGAGAAGGGTGTTTTGAGAGGATGAGCTCTTTAGCGAGTTCAGGAATGAACAATACTGCGAAGAGTGTTTCCCTCGAGGGGCTCGAAATGAAAGGTTCGTATTCACGGCTCGCGATTCAGCGTTGCAATACCGTAATTGCTCAAACCAGCAACAGCCCCGAAAACTCGAGAGACCCGCCTCCACCCACTACTTGCTGCTAAGTATATCGCTCTACAACCATATCGATAATTACGCACTCCTGAAGCTTCGGAGAATGTGTGGAAACAAAAAAGAGCTTCGGCGAAATGAACGGAATTCATGAAATCAACACTGAATGTTTTCTTCCTGGAATGAATCGGGAACTTCTCGATACCGAAGTTACCTAGACGGCTTCCGAAGTGTTTCACGTTTAAAGATCCAGGGATGGGATTAGAGATCGAGTTTCCGTTCTTGGATGGTGTGTGACGCCGCGCAGTTAGGTTGAATGAACGATTCCGTGCATTGTGGCAGCGCATGATCCGAAAAGTCAGTTTTCGTCCCGCCCGAATCCCCGAAAGTCTCGCGATCTCTCCCCTATCTCGTCGGGAACGCAGCCCGCCATTGAAACGTCGGATCATTTGGGGAGTGATTTGAAGTCGTGTTCAGTCCCGTCATTCGGTTCGAATCGATCGTGACTCCTTATCTCTGGCATTCATACAAGCCCGAGATAGTTCGACCATCATGAGGCCCTGTTCTATGGAGAATCGAGGCACAAGTATTCGTCCTCGAGCCTCTCGAGCTCGTTGAAGTCGAACCGCAGAATGCAAGTTGTTGAGGCTGAAAGCTTGCGCGAGTCGAAGCCGCATCCAAACTGTTGTGAGCAAGACATCTACGTATTAGCGTTGCTCGAGCAGTGAATAATAAAACATGGCCGAGGCTGAGCTCTGGCGACAATCGGAATACTTCACCTCCGAACTTGGTTTGACCGCGAGTTTCCACGGATGTAGCTTCAGCCACCGACGCTCGGGAATATATCTTGACGAGCTTCATTTTCAGGAGACCGCTCTTATTGTTCGTCCTGGTGGCAGGTTCGGAATACATGTCTGTAGAATGCTTTCAGGCGCTGGTAATCGCATTTCCTGTTTCGAGAAGAAAGAATGATTACTCATCGAGCTCTATAGTCTCCCGAATCCTGGCACATTCCTCTGCTCAGCCAAAAGTCAGAGTCATGTTCTAAGCATCGCAATTATCGGTGCCTAAGAATGAACGACATCCGAACTCTGAGGTGACACTTGAAGTCTAATACGCGAGAGTCGCAACCTCGTGAAAGAAACGCGTAGTGACTCAAATGATTGATTTCTTGTTGGGCAAACGTCTTCGCAATCTATTCCAAGGCTCTCGATGAAAAATGAATGAGAAGCTTGGCTCACAGCGAGCGGGTATGTCAGATCGCTACCGGCGGATTTGAGTATCAGAAGTTACCAGTGATAAGAAATTCGCAATGGACTACTAGAGCTCTGTTGCTGTTTCGCTTCAGGATGCTACCGCTCGTTTGGCGAACCCGGTGAGGAAAAGTCGTGGGCAAGTTAGGGAAGCAGTGGAAATTCGAGTAGGATCAGTGTTCATCTGAGTCCATGTATGCCACGAGAATCGATGGCTGAACTGATGAAAGATACTCGAACAGACTAAGTCTACCGTATTCTCTCTAATTGAAGGGCAAACTCCGATGAACAAGCACCCCGTGGGTTGGCCGGATAGAAACCGGTGATCGTTCGGATTCCGTAAAGCTCTATTTACTGAGCAATGTCGAATGGTTTCTCGTCTAATCGTCGATCGTTCCACAATATCCTGCGTGATTTTTCACCTCCCGACTGATCGTGCGTTTTGAGCTCACTTTCCCCACTTTGGAATCCTCTCGTTGCATGATTTTGGTGGATTCCAATCATGAACAGCATCGTCTTTCGTAGCCAATATTTTGTCGAGCGATTTTCCACGTAGAGAGAAAGGGCCGATCGAATAGCTCGAGTATCAATGGCTAAATGGACAGGCACTCGAGTACGGACCACTGGGGAACGTCACGTTTCAAACTTCCAACTCCGGAATGATCCTTGAGGATGATGATGCGTGATCTCTATTTGGATATGATTCCCTCACGCGGATTCAGTTTTGTCACCAAATAATCTGACACCGGCTTCGAAAACTGAGCTTGGTGATACGTTATACTTTGACACTGAATTCACAATATAGCGACGACGTCAAACTCATGCGAAGTCCGGAATTCCCCACAACTCACAAAATCTTCCCGCGGACCACCATAAATTCCTCAACGGATCATCAGTGCGGATCACCGCTGGTCCAGAAGACGACCCCTCGGAGGTTGTTCAAATAGACGGGCACTCTTCAATAGACGAGCATCTTTTTGGTCTCGAAGTATAGACGGGCGTGCCCTTCAATTAGAGAGAATACGGTAACTTGAACAGATCCACTAGATGCACTCGGAACAAGCAATTCTAAATGTTCCCATCGACCCATCGAGATTCCGCTGGAGGAGTGAGGAAATCGAAGAAATAGTTCCGAACAATCACAAGCGATCCATATCGGGACGATCGGAGCCTTACGACACAGTGATTGACTTCACTGATAGAAGAGAAATCAAATCGGACAAAGTACAGGGGCATGAGACCTGCCTTGAGGAAACTCAAAACTCGGCGGAAGCTCGGAAGCACCATGATTACAGATTGCATGTGAGAGCTCTGCCATCCTGAATCAGATTTTCGTGTTTCTGGAGCGATATTTGCGAAATGGTCGGAGATTGCAGGTAGCACGTGCAGACGTGATAGCAGTTCGGTAGATTTCATCGTGAGCTGCCGATTTGGGTAATGGATAGCGCTCAGTCGATGATTTGAAGCCACGTTCCTGTTCCCGATCCCTATATCGATTTTCAATGGTCAACCCCTCCCGGAAGCTGTTCAGACTGAGAATTATCATGAAGCCTGGAAAAACACTCCGAAAGAAACTCCCAGAATCACAGAAAGACGAAAGAGAATCACAGCAGCGCTTGTTCAGTGACGGAGTTGCGCGGATTTCCAGGGCTCGGGTCTCAACGAAATCAAGAAACGTCGATGTCCCGATCGGTCGCTTCGGTCGTCGAAAATATACTTCGAGTTATTTGAAAGCCGGAGATAGTAACTCGCCGAGAAGCGATACGCTCCAGTCCGAGAGGGCATCGCATCGAAATGAGTCTGTCTGCTGTTTCATTGAATAACATGAGTTGGGACTCACTAGGGGACCCGGCCCGAAAGCGGTAAAGAGACATCGATGCAGCTTTGATCATTCGTCATGGTATTTTCGAGCGCGCTGAGGAAGATCATCAACGTACCTTGCAGGATCGGATTTCACTCACATCAGAAAACTCTGGTGATGAACTCCCACCACAGAGAGTCGCATCCGGGGTCGTAATACAATATTCAAGCGAAACGCCAATCGTTCGATTTCTCTTTTTTCGGAATTCAGATTCTTGAATTTCCGCAAATCGCGAATCATCAGGATATGTCTTCGATTAGACTCCGTTCCGATGTATCATACGAAGGTCCCCTTGATTTGCTTTGCTGCTATAAAATGGCGAACCATGGGGTTCCAAAACTCGTTTCATCCGATTAACACAGAGATATTCAAGTATGGGTGCAAATCAGAAGTTATGACTATTCGGAATCCTACTGCAGCTGGAAAACTGGAAATCTCTATGGTGTCACTATATTGGATTATCGGCGATCTAACCCGAAATGATTCTGAGATTTATCTGGAGACTTCGCGATCAAATCGCTTCTCGCCATCGGTCTACAAGACGAGTTCTGGTTTCACATTAGTTGACAGCGGACCCTGTACTGTTTACCCCAAGCAGCCGTCTTAGGTCGCGCCGAGGGTCAATTTGTCAGTATACACATGATACGTGCTGATACGTTCTCATGGTTGTCGCGTTCTCGGAGTCAAGGACTCGACCCAAAATCCACAGCAGACGAGGACAAAGAAACTGCGATGAACTCTCTCTCTCTCTCTCTCTTATTGCTCAATCACGGAGAACACTGTTTGAAGAAAGCTCACCGGGAAGGACTTCTAGTCCTGTCTTTCAAAAAAGGAGAGAACACGATCGAAAGACGGTCAATTGAGATCCACGAAGAAGTGAGGAGATAGAGATGAATCACTCGCTCTGGGAGTTGTCATTAAGATTATTCATTCAAGAGGATTGAGAAATCAAGAAAATTCACAGAGAATAGGCCGCTCTTCAGTTTGCATATCGTCCCTTTCAATCTCGGAAATTTCTTGTAGAATCGATTGAGAACGAAGTTTCAATGCCAAGCCCTGAGTTCGGCTGACGTGCTGGAATCTGTTGAAAAGACTCGATGTGAATCGGATTTCAAGATCGTTGAATCCGAACGAGTGTTCGAGCGATAGAATTCCATCACGGCTGTAGTTTGATTTTGGTACGGGCGTGGATGCTGAACTGAATGAGGTGCAATACTCTGTAGACCACAGGTGTCACATTCGAATACACGATGGGCCACATGGGGGTGCCGGAGCCGGCCGCTCAAGCGTCTAATGTGAGAGACACCTCATAGTGGGCAGAACAATGTAGGTATCTCACATGGGAAATTGAATTGTTATCGAAGTTCTCCTCTCGAGAGAAGGATTCCTTGTTTTCAGACGAGGCGCCAGGGGTAGCTATAATAGCTGATTCTTCCCAATTTCCCGCAGTCCCAAATCGAATAGGAATCATGTCCTCGATGGCTTTCTCATTGTTCTATTCGTTCTGCTGTCTTTCATTGAATCAACATGTCGGAGCACTTTGAGGTTCGAGTTTGAGCTCTCATCGTCTCATAGCATCGATCGAGCTTCCCTGCCCCACGAGTTGAAGAGTTGAAGGCCGTGAGGGTGCCCTTCATGTTGCGCTCGTGGAAATTCTCGTATCCTAATCTCCCTGTATATTGTCTTTTCCCGTGTAAAAAAGCTCAAAGGATGCGGTCAACAGAACCAGAGAAGCGGTCAATAAAGTCAAAATGTCACTGGTTTTGGCGAAGACGTCGAAAAGAACCCGGCGGCAGCGCCGAGATCCAGAAAGCAACTCCGAGAGGATCTACTGTCCTGTGTAGGCGAACCACAACACCAGAGGGTCCTTGCGACAAGAGCTCCCGTCGATTGCGCGAAGATCGATTGACACCATGTCCGATTACTCTATAGATAGATGGTCATCCTTGTGGCTACGGGCTCTTTTTCTACGCAAAGCAATCCATCAGGCTGAGGTGTTTCCCATGTCGCAGCACTTAGGCAAAACAGGGCTTTGTTTGGAATTCCGACCAAGTTAACTATTCTGTTACTAATGTATTATCATATAAAGAATTGAGCTAGGTGTCTCACAGACTTGATCCGTTGGTTTTGCGTCAGCAGACTGACTGAACAGTGGATTGCTGATCTTTCCTGATTAGACTCAGTAATTGAGAGCCATTTTCAGATTGACGTCACCATTACAGCTCCTTCTTCCGCCAGATGTATCCGAACGAAAAAATGACTTTCTCGCGTAAGAGATTGGAACGTTCCCGGAACAGAGGAGGAAGACAGAAATGGTGCGAGAGATCTTAGTTCCCGAGCAGATGTGAAATTGACCCTTTTCCGCTGAAGAAAAATTCTGAATATTGGGTGAAAACAAACAAACAAACGATCCCAGGTTCCCACGTACAAACACACAGGAAGTGCTTATCCAGAAGGGGAAAAAACAAATGATCCCGCGATGTCTTGTTTGGCCCCCAGCTCTCTCTGTAAACAAAATACATTTTTAGGAGGAAAAAAAGTCGTGGTTGCGGTAGCTTGAGTCACGTCGCGTTGGATCCATTAGGAAGGAGAACAGAATGAGGCTCAACTTCGAGCTCGACCAAAGCAGCTAAGCCCTTGCATTCATTAATTCCGGGAGCGGTATGACCTCGATTGTACCAACAAGCCAAAAGGTTGAAAAAGAGGTTGATTTAGTAGAACATTGATGCGATGGTGAGAAGGAAAAATGTACTTTCCTGCCGGTTTCGAATTTGCGTTCTGTTTTGGGTGCTGCTTTCAAAAGTTTTCTTGGACCTAGAGAGTCAGGGGATGTTTGACTTTTCTCGGGAGAGATGGGTTTCCGAATCACATTCTTCAGTCAAAACATGCGTACATTTCACAATAAGGATAACAAAAGAAAATCAGAAGAAATAAGAATAATAATGAAGAGGCTGCACAAGATTCGAGCTTCCAACGGAGTTATCGCAAACGCGTTCTGGAGGGACACAAGCACTACAAGTCGGCTTCGGGAGGATCAAGTCTGCGTTATGAGAACTAGAGGACAAGTTAACACTACGGAGAAAAGCTCGAAAACTCGCGAGGTCCTCAGATGCCACACTTTTCCAGAACATTCCGTTCCTATTCCACACTATTCCGTTCATGGAAGAGAACCATAGAGCTTATTCCTCTCAGCTCGAGCATGAGAACAGGTTACTTCTCGCAAGGCGTTCCGGAAGAAGATATATATTTACTATCCCGAGTCACGCTCGCGTAAACTTGTTGACGCATGAGATGATCTCGATATACATGGACGCGCCGCACTTCGCCGTTGAGATCTTTCAGAGAACGGGTTGTCTCGAGTGGAAGATAAATTCTCAAACTTAGGAGTTCTGAGTCATGGAGTCAGAACACGGACAAAGCTCTACCAGATAGTGTTTGATACACGATTGGCTTGGTGCGAGATCCGAGGTATGAGCTGCCGGCCGCCTTTCTTAGTGTCGTGTGGCATCGTGGAACATGTCTAGCGAGCTGAATAGAAATGAAATAGTTGCGAAAAGTCGTTGAGTCGAAGAATTGCTTTGTTTTTTCTACTAAACACTCTGACGCATCGGAAAACGGAGAGAGCTCTCTCGCTATAGCGTAGGAAGCAGTTTCCTGCTAAGTGTAAGAAGTGGAAGGTTTCTTTGAATTCCGAAGTTATTGCACGGAGTTATCGTTTCGGTGATCTTCTCTGCGTTCGCAACGACACGAGATTGGAACTACGCAAATCTCTCGATTGACTGCGTTCGTAGATGATGTGACAGCCACAGACATTTTGTGTCACAGACAAAACATGTCTCGGAGGAGATGAATGCACTCGCCTAAATATCACTCCCCCGCGGCTTCGGAGATCTCTCCGGACAGACAGAGGTTGAATTCCCCCATTGTCTTCATATACACACAAATCGATTCACTACGATTTGATTCTTTTCCAATGTTTCCTCCATCATTTCTTGCCAGATTCCCAACACCTGTTTTTTTTTTGACGTTTTTCAACATGATCCGCTCTTTCGGCAAGAGGAGTCAAGGCCACAGGCTGTCCTATGGTTCCTTCTGTTTGAGCTCGGAAAAGGTTTGTTTCCTCTGTGCTGGCCTCGTAAAACTCTCGCTCTATTATTGCTCACAAACCTAGAACCTCCATCGTAATCTTCACTTCCCGAATGCGTGGTTTGGCGGAATGAATGCGAGGTTTGGGGGCAGAGCTCGCATGAACTCGGAAGATGAAAAACCCCACCTTCGCAGAATCATTCGACTCCACAATACTACGGAAAAAATTCGTATCTTATCGAATCCGGGCTGACAGCCTTCACAATTTTATCCCGTTTAGCGTCCTTGCTTCACCGATATGATTGAATCGCAACTCACGTCTCGGACGCTTTCGACCTTGATTCCGTTCCCGACACTGCGCACTTCTACCTCAGGCTTTGGTTTCATCAAGGAGAAGTCACGATGAAATACTTCTTGGTGCGAGACGGAGCGCAAGTTCCGGGTCCCTGAAGAATCGAGAATGAATTCAAGGAATCGCGACCAAATGGTTTGGGGTGGGGATTTCGGCTGTTCTCATTTGAAGAGATGGAGGCAAGGTGAAATGAAGAGCCGTTCGTCTCCGCTGAAATTATAACCAGAGTGAACGGCGGAAGCGTTTGAGAATTCGATTTGAAAAAATCGAATGTTGGATTTGAGTTGAGAAATACATTCCCCTGTTCCCTGAATTATCTGTCTTCGCCACAAACAACGCTCAAAGCATTGAAACAAAAACTTTCAATGGTTCTTGTCGAGTACTGAAATCCGTGGAGCTGAATTCCTCCGATCGACCCCGAATTGTCCAACAGGTTGAGCGAGAGTTGCTGTCCTATCTGAGTGAGCCAACAAGAAATCCGGAATCAATCGCCATCTATCCTTGAGAATTGGAGACAGATTGGGCCTATTCTCAAATGTTTACACGTTATCCACTAGTTTATGGACTTCATGGCTGACGATGAGATGGAGCTGCGAAAAGGCGCCGTTCCGAGAATAGGTATGTCGACATCCAACCTTGTTTTCAAACGAAATCATCCATCCGGAACCCTCGACCGGGAAGCTGTGTCTGTTGCACGAAATGAATGGTTTCTCAGAGACGCTACAAGTGTGGCTCGAAGTTCAAGGCCTCCGTGGCCTTCGCTTTCAGCCTGGAATTGTGTTGAAAGCTAACACGGGTTCCTACCGACTAAAGACATTTTTTGCGTGTTCTCTTTGAGCACGCTGCCGCTCAGAGAGTCGCGTGGGCGAGCCAGCCACCGCATTGAAGAGGAAGCGGAGTCGCGATAGCAAGTGTAAATGACCGAGACTACCGTCAAAAAGTGCTCGCTACATATCAGGCGTTCTGAAGAACACGTGCGCAAGCTTCAAGTTCGTGCTCCTCTTCCGAAAAGATCCAATGTGACCTTTCATCCAATTCTCTCGAAACGAATCGGATCGACGACCACTGACTTGTAACTCGATTCCCACGCGCCAGGATTTGAAGAGTCCCGAGAGCGTAATACTGGCATCCAGCGAAGCAAACGACCCGCAGACAGGAGCCCTTGATGAATAATGCGTTTCAGATGAATGGCGAGAACATCGTTCCTCCGTACTTCTTAGGACTGGGCGTGCAGCCAGGAATCCACGGCCGAGAATCACGGGGTTCTCGATTCTGCTTTCTCTTCCGGCGACGATTAACCGAAATCCTCCGCCCCAGGTCGGTAAATTCCAACTAGAAAAAAAAACAGAGTATTTCATCTAGGAGCCGGGAAAATTCTCCAATCGCATCTACGGCCTCCGAGCTGCAGGTCAGTCGATTATCTTCAGAGTGAATTCGCTCGTTTGAGACGTTTGTCGCCGGGTTCGAATCTTGTCTACAGCTTAATGTCACCGATGAGCGAAGAACAACCAGAAATGTCTAGTTGATATCGAATTCCTGCAGCTCGGCACCCATCCAGATCGTGTGTGAACCGAAAGAATTGAATCAAGTCTCTAGAAAATCCCAAAGCTCGGCGTGTCGAGTCGAACAAACTTGTGTCGCCCCTCGGACAATTCAGTCAGAGCTGTCAACAAAGCATTCGAGGACCATAAAGGAGTTGAGTCCTACAGGACGACCAAATTAACGGCCCTCACAAGTGGAGGAAATTTTCAGATTAGGATGGCAGATTGCCACCTGAGACATTGTTACGCAATTCCGTACGAAGGAATTCTCCGATTGCTCGCAATTCACGGGTCTGCGGAAATTCGAAAGGAAGATTCCGACCGGATGTTCTCTGATTAGGGATTCGGTCGAATACAAAGTCGGGCCTCAGATTCACGTCATCAATAAGTGAGCAGACCGCCAGCTCCTGTCGTAGAGGAATTCTGTTCTTTTCTATTTCTGAAATTAAGAACGCTTAGCACAAAATTACAAAACATCATGCGATAAAAACGACTTGACAGACGTTTGATACTCGGATGTCAGGGCGAACAACCTTCAGGACTCTTCTTTTCGAAACCAACGAATTGACGTTGGTTTCGAACGTTTGCTTTGAATCCGCTCATCGGAACGGTTTTGACTTCGATACCTTGTCGTGAACGTTTTTTTTTCGTTGGGGACCCTTGCCGCCGGTGGAAAATGACGTCGGATTCTTGGATTCCAGGCTCGGAAGGCTTCATGTCAAAGGACAGGCATCGCGAAATCTGGCATTCGAGTTTTTTTTTCGGATAACGACGGCGGTATCCCAGCTAATCGCACTGAGGTAGCGTGGCCGAGTGGTCTAAGGCGCTGGTTTTAGGCACCAGTCTCTTCGGAGGCGTGGGTTCGAACCCCACCGCTGCCATGATTTTTTTCGTCTAGTCCGAATTCTTCATTGGTTTGGACCAAACAGCCGGAAACTCTCTCATAGTCAGCTCCTCCAAGTAATGGTAAGAAATCATTGTAGAGGCTGTCCTTGCACGTACCAATCAAAGCATTCATGGAAAACAACACGTACGACCGGGAACTCTCATCTGGAAAATCTGCGAATCTAAGTTCTGTTGGAAACCAATTACTCTCATCTGTTCGATTGGTTTGTGTTTTTCTCGAAGAATTTCGATTCAGGCTCCTCTTATCGTTCCACGGTAAAGGCCAAGTGCCCTTTGGGAAGCGTCCGATGATTCTTTGTGACGTCATCGGCCGATTTGGATTGTGACTGCCGCGAGTTTAGCGTTCGTTTGTGAAACCGTTTCACGTGGTCAGCGTGGTTCCGAACGAATCGTTTAATTAGAGACTTGGCTGACGCAAATATTTGAGTTCTGAACAATTTTATAGCTGCTATCCTGCAATCCTATTTCCTCGAGCGCGGCAAGTAAATTTTCCTCATAATTCATCTGAAGAGAAGAATCTGTTTCCGTCCCTAGAGTGAAAGGATCTGGAACGCGGAATCGATACGCGTTCTCGAATCAAAGCTGACAATGAAGACTAACCGCAATCCGCGACAAAAGCTCCTTCCACCACGTGATTTGAGCAGCTATTTGGAGGCGCTACAGGTGTGGGTTCGACTTCAGTACTTCCGTCTTCGTAGATTTTATTTCCCCTAAGAACTAAAAATATACGGAAAACTGATACAAATCGCTAACCTTGGCGACCTTGTTCGAAATCTCTGATTCAGCTGAAGAGTGCGCGAGCCAGTTCATCGGTCTTCGACGCTTGGAGTGAGATCCACGTGGCTTGAAGTTGAGTTGAAACCTGCAACCCGATGAGAGTTCTACATTTCGAGAGACAGAGAGCGTTTTCGAACACTCGGGACATTTTCAAGAGAGACACGGAAGCTCAAAACCCCGACCCGAGGAGATTGAATTTGAACCTCTTCAGAGTTCTCTCGAGTCGCTTGCACGATGAGTCTCCAGTGAATTCCGATTACAGCACGACGCCATTTGAAGTCGAGAAGATATCGTGAAAGGGAGTAAACGACCTGTGGATGATGCCCCCGATGGAAAACACGCGGCAGATAAAATCAATATGACATTGCTTCTCCATTCTCATTTATTTTTAATAAAGTATTCACAGACTTCTAATTCGGATTTGCGCGATCTGTTTGTAGTTCATTCTCCTTACTTATACCGTAAGGCTGTCTTGTCAAACTATATAACTTGATCACTCCATTATTCTCTCCATCAATAGCATTTGAATTTGTTTATTCACTCTAACTCTTGAGGTCTTGCACAGTCGTTAACCACCATTTTGCAAGTTTTCAATATTTGACGAGAAATACAGTTCTGAACGATTTGTTTGATTGATACTTTATTGGAACTGCTTGATTGTTGTAGATTTTGTTGATTCGTTTGGTTTGCTTGCTGAGGCCAGAGATGTTGTTATCATCATTCAAAGGTGAAAATATTCGCAAGGAAAATAATAATTATCATTCGAGTAATCAAAAAATCCTTCAGTCGACAAGGGCTGACATTTTCGTCGTGATTTTCCGCTCCCACACTCACAAACTACTCTATTCTCGGTTCTGTCCACGCTCCGTAATTATTTCCCCTTTTCTCTGTGCTGGTTCCTCTCCCTGCTCGAGTCCACGAGAACTTTAGAACAAACGCCTCATTTCATCATTACCACTCGATCGAACCATCGTCGTCGTCGTTGAAGTTGTCGGTGCTGCCGCTACTGCTGATTCCTCGGGGCGCCGGTTCGCCACACCGCCACTGAACAACTCTGATGAGCTGGCCAAGTGATATGAATACGAATAAGTTAACTATCGTCGCTATCCGAGAAGAAAAAAACCCTGACCCGATCCCCACATCTTTCCGCACACAAAAGAGCTCAAAGTACTGCATTTCAAGAAACTTGTTTGTAGCGTGTGTAGTCGGATAACGAGAATCATCATGGAAAACGGCACTCGAAAAAGCGACAGCGGCGCCGACAAGACCCGTAGCAGCAGCAGCCGTAATGATAGGAGGCCCGTGATTTTGTCGTAAAGGAAAAGAACAAGGAACTGAAACTCGTATCGATTCCGCAGCGCATGCTAAAGAATTAAATAACATTCATTATGACCTGCGAACAGGATGTACATTAACTAGGGCTACTATACACAATGCTTTACACGAGAATACCGACCGACCGAACGAACGAACGACCGGCCGGCCTGCCGTCAAGCAGATGACTTGACCCGGGGATGACCTGATGTCAATCCAGAATGAGTGACAGACGATAACTCCGACGAGGATTGAAACTACTTCACCTCAGTCGACGGCTTTCTCGAGCGGCTCTCAATTCGATTCCGAGTCGATCTGGGTCATCCCTGATCCAGTTTCGATTTCGGCAACGACGACGGAAGAATTGTTGATTTCTTGAGGCTCCCTTCCCATCTCGACAACGGGTAGGTCTGTTAACAAATTATCGGCTCGATTTAATAGGTCGACGGCCGACGCGCTTCGTTCGAGGTAGTAACCGTTCGAAGTCTCGTTTGACACCTGAGACCACGGCTGTATGCTGTGCTGCTTCCGATCGAGTTCCGCCCGAATCCAATCGACGGCAACGCGGAACTTGCTTTGCGTTTCGGAATTGACCATTATGGCATCAGGGATCCGGAAGAAGAGCTCGACCATGAACTTGATACACTGATACGATCGCTTTTGGTAGTTGTTGTTCTTCGAGCGTTCGATGATATCGAAAAGACCCTCTCGGCTGTTTGGGATACCGTGCAGGACTCGATTGATCCGAACTTTTCGCCACGAATCTTCAATCAGCACGATATGCAGCAAGATGTCCAGATACGGTCGAACTTCGTATGTACAGACGTATGCAGTGAACCAGAGCAGTTCAGTAATGAGCAACTGGGACATTGGGCAGTTCTCCCAGCAAAGGTACTTGAGCAGATCGAGTACCTCGACCATGCCGTTGGCGTCCTCGAGCATTTTCTTCACGAGATTACTCTGCAGGAAGAGGTAATCTACAACGCTGTCGGGCATGCTGGCCAGCGTCACCTTGGCAAACGGGTTGGGCGCGGGAGTTTCTTCCTTGTTCGATGAAAGCTGCAGTGGCGAAACGTCGAAGCAGTGTAGGAGGGTTGCCAGGGTCTGGTACAGTTTGCTCAGTTCGGCGTACTGGTACTTGATGGTACCCTCCTCCAGTGCCAGACGGATGAACGCCAGAGGCACGTCGTTTTTGATGAGATGCTCTTTTGCACGGTTACCGGATTCGGCGTAGAGCGAATAGAACAGAAAGTACTGATTCACGTGGCGACCGTACTCGCACACGTCTTTGCTCAGGAGCTGCATCACGTCGTTGATGATCTTTTGTGCGAACTGGTTGGGCGGCTCATCAGCCTCGTTCGAGGCCGACTCCTCGAGGAGGTGGTGACACAGGGTCGCTAAAACGTAAGCGAAAAAGTGCCGAACCTCTTCCACCGGACACTCGAGCAAGTACGTGCGGATGATGTTGGCGTTGGTGGCGGACGCAAACCACGCTCGTGCCTCTTTGGAGCTCTTGAAGTACGCTACAAGCGTCGATAACCAATCGGACATGTTGCCGCGTAGACTCTTTTTCGTATGGAAAAACGTGCTGAACAAGAACTTTCTCGCCAATTGCATACTCAACAAAGCCAGGCCAGGGTGATTTTGCTTCTCGTTCGACTTGTTCTCATGATCCTCGTCCTCGGCTCTGTTCTCCCCGTCACCAGTCGTGCTGACAGAGTCGCCATCGGACCTGATTGCGGGATTGCCGCCGTCATCGATTCTTGGGGCGTTGACAGCGACGAGATTTTTCACGAATCTGAAGAACTCCGGCGTAAACTGAACGTGAATGTGAGTGTACTGGAGATTTTGCTGCCACACGATCATCTCGATAGCCGGAGGAAGCTTCAATTCAGAAACGTTGAGCTGAGTGTTGACTTTGTCGGCGATGTCGACCCGCTCGTAGAACAGGATATACGCGTTCCACCAGCGTTTCTGTCGACGGCAAGACATTCGTTTCGAGATGTGATCGAACATCTCGCTCATGTAGTCGCCGCCGAAGCACTGGTCCTTCATTTCTTCGTGGGTTTCCATTCGGCTCTCGCAAACTTCACCATCGTCGAACTTGTACCACTTGCCGTCTGTTTTGATATAGGAATAATAATGGCCTCCACTGGCCTGCCCGCTGTGAACCACGATTCCGGAAAGTTCGTACGCGGTACCCGCCTCACTGTACTCGATTCTTTCGGAATCGATTGCTTCACCTTCGCGGCGTGCCAATCCTTGTACGGTATAGGGTTCCATGTCGAGCTCGCGGGGGAATTCGAAGTAATCGTTGAATTTTATAGCGCACTCTCTGTCCCAATCGTAATCGAAACGCTTCAGCTGAATAGCCAATATTGGCGGAAGCGACTTGATGCAGAGTCTTTTGACGGTGTCCACCTTCTTGCTGCACTGCTCACAATGATAAGCGTTAGGACCTTCTAGAAGATCGCCTTTGACGTATTGCTCTAACGAATCCAAAAGGTTCGAATGATTCCGAATGTCGATGTTCAGCGTGGTGAAGCTTTCTTCGCGACTGTAGCGATGCGGACACCCTTTGCAGATTTTCTGGTCGGCGAATGTGCCTCCGAGGACCTGATTGAGAATTGTGGGCTTGTTCAACGATTTCAGGGCTTCGTCGATCGAATCAACGAGGCAGTTGAAGAACTCGAGCGCGTCGTGCTGCTCCCGTACGTTGACCGGTTCGCCCCAGAGTCGGAAATGACTCCAGAAACCTTGAGGTATGTAGAATTGCTGACGACTCTTCTCCAGAAAGCCGAATATTATCATGATTTGCTTGAGTACGCCTACGTTGTAGTCCTGGTCGCCATCGCCGTTGAGGAGATCCGACTCCTGGATGACATCGTTAAGGGCCAGGAGGCCCCGTCTGATGGGCTTGATCATGTACAGTTGTTGGAGGACTGAATTCATGTAACAAGTGGCTCCGGCGTTCTTGAGACCAACGAAGCCGTTCGTTAGCCGCGGACCCACAGCAGGTAGGAATTCCCATTCTGTCAACCGAGCATTGCTGTCCGAGTAGAACATGCAGTGCAATATCCGATTGGCTTCTTCGAGGTTGACGTTTGATTTGTTGCAAAGTTGAACCACGAGATCCAGAGCGAAATTCGTCAGAGTTTCGGTCGTGCAAACCGAACTCGTAGCCGCCATTTCACAGTTGAACGAAGGTGGTAAAAGATTTTCGTTGATTTTGAGCGCTTCGGCATGCGGCGGCGGTGGCTGCTGCTGCTGTGACTGCTGGTTGTTGGACTCTGATCTGAGAAGATCGGGATTTTTCAGGGCAACGAAGATTTTCGAGGCTGGAAACACGAAATCTTCAAGGAGCTCTCTCACGAAACTCTTGTACTGCGACTTTTCTTCAATTGAAAGCAACCGACAAACGCTGATGGCGATGATGAGATGGCCTTGGATCAAGCACGGAGAATGATGATCCCCGGTTTTGATGCAGCGAAGCCATGAGAGCTCCTGATCGAAGAAGGTTTTTGCATCGTGGAAGCTTTCCAGCGTGCTGAAAAGGCGTCCTATCAGCGAAAAGTATTCCCCACTGAACAGGTGGAAAACGACGACGTCATCGTGGACTTGAGCGTAGAGCGATCTGATGAAACCCAGCGGGTTGAACTGCGTTCCGATCTTGTAGAGCGCATCTTCGGCCGCCTGACGCACTTCGGTGTGCGGACACTTGAGAAGAAGATAGAACACGTACTCGGTGTTCTCGAGCACGCTGCCGCTACACTGCTCGTTGTCGAGCAGCTGAAGACTGGCAGTCAGGGTGTAGAGCGACTCTTGGCAGATCTGGACGTCTTCAGGAGTAAGATCGTCCCTCCCCGTGATGTCCCAGGACGACTGAACGAGAAGCCACATTATCGATTCGACGACGTTCGCTTGCAGCTCCGGGATCTGATAGTTTTGCTGATTGAGTTCAGCGACGATTTTGCTCGCGATCGTGGCAACGACCGAATCTTCGTGAGCCTCGACGTTCTCAGGCTGCTTCCGTCGAATCAGAATCGAAAGCAAAAAACGGTAGAGTTTCAGTAGCACCATATGCACGCTCTGCGGCAACCCGCTCGTGTCCACCAGACGGTCGACGAGCGCGTGCAGGATGCCCGACTTGATGCAGTTGCATTGAAACTGCAGCGTTTCAGAGGAAAGCGGGTTGTTTGCGGGAAGCAGGAGAGAATACAGCGTCTCGAGGTAGTATTGGGTTTCGGGTTTCGAGCCGAGGGCGGAGAAATGCGCCGCCAGTTCGCCGGGCGGTCCCGCGGCCAAGTGCTGGACCTGGAGTATAACATCACTGCTCGCAGGTATTTGTTGAAGAAGTGCCCAGGTGACATCGTGCAGCTCGGGAATATCACAGAGAGTAAGACTGAACTTGACGCGGCTTTCCTTGCGCGCGATCAAAACCCCGGGCAGGTGGTTCTCCATTAGCAGCTGGGTTGTGTGCGAAATTTGCGGAGGCGAGGGAGATTCACTCTCACTCGATGATGTGGACGCGGGCGACGACTGATGAGCTCCCTGAGCCGTTGTCGAGGAGCCCAGCGGCAGCGACGCCGACGCTTCGCCAACGGGCTTGGCCTTGATCGTGACCTTGATCGAATGGAACATCTCGCCCATGCACTGGAACACTTTCTTCGAGACGAAGAACTCGTTGTTATTGTAGAACAGTTCCAGTTTGCCTCGGTCGGCCTTTTGTTCCAGTCGACGCTTGAACGTGAACAGGCTTTCGTTCGTATGAGAACAAATCACCATCTCATCGGTGACGTTGCCGTTCAGACCCGCGCCGGTGAAGAATTGTACTGTGATCCTCATCTCCTTGCCTCGTAACGCTCGACACAGCGGAAGGTACATTCGATCGTTGCCGTTGTTGTCACATTGCTGAACATATTGAGTGAGCAGTCGTAAAACTCGACGCATTTTACGCAATTCCGTCGCTCTTTCGGAGGCGGGCAAACACTTGTACGTATCGTATGCTATCCGAATCCTCTCGAAACAAGTGTTCACGAAGTCCTCGTGGAAGTCCATACGCGATTCTTGTAATTTCGGACCGAGGTTCGTGGCGGTGGTCCGAAGAATTTCCGCCGCTTTTGCACTGACGTCGTCCGAAGAGAGGAGAACGACTTTCCACAGGTAGTCGAGCCCCACCAGTTCGACGTTGTCGACGTAAACAACACCCGCGTGCGAAGAGGAAGTAATCGTTTTCATCGTGACCAGGTTTCCGTCCTTGACATTGACCATCTTGAAGAAGCGTTCGAAACAGTGGATCCCACTGTCTGTCAATTGTGCCGGGTCAAACTTGAGGATGTTGTTCTCGAAAAACTGCTTGTTGATGTCGGGATCCAGGTCAGGCTCGTCGCCCATCAGCTTCGCAAACCAATTGAAACAGGCCTCGCGATCGGACGGGTAGGCTCCGTTCTCCGCAAGGCACTTCCAAATCTGAGTGGCTTGAGGTGCGCACAGCCACAGCTGACCATCTTTCAAGAGAAAGCGGAGAAATCGAAGCCGTTCATGCACGTTGACATTGTGCGAGTAGCGGTGTCCGTCGCGAGCTATACTCGGGTCCGGATGAGAATTAACAATCTGTTTGGATTCCTCGACGTATTCGACCAGGTTCGTCGTCACCAGAACGACGAGCGTGTGTTTGTTTTGCAATGTTGATATTATGTCACTTCTCGCAGGACCCTGATTCCCACCCCTAGCCAAGCCGTGTTGCGTTTGCTGAGTTTCTTGGTATAACATACATATGTCGCGGATATGTTTAAGAGCCGGTATGACAAACTTATCGTTGATTTTCAACTCTTTGACGCACTCTTCGAGCCAGTGCTGCTTTTGTGCCGATCGATCCTGGCAGCAACTGTAATCGAGAATCTTCAGATGCGCCGCCAAAGCGAGATCGACGATTTCGTTAGGAACCTCCTGGTTATGAGCGAGGCCCCATAATAATTGTAGAACCTTGTGAGCCATCATGCCGTCCTTGTCGTCCTCGGCCAGCCGGCGGATCAATTCGATGAGACGCTCGCGTTCTTTCTTCGTCGAGGCGGTCGCCCAACTCTTCTTGAAGCACGACTCGAACACGTATTCGAGCTGATCGGGCGAGAAATCCCAAGCCAGTTTCGCTAGTAGATCATGTATGTTTTTCACGATGGCCTCGTGCCGGGTGGCACCACTTTGCGATTGCCAAATGGCGTCGAGGTCGTCGGACTGGAGCGCCTTCTCTTTAATCATGAATCGGAGGATTTTTTCTAGCTTTTCCACATACTGTGGCTGATGCAACGAATCCCTGAGGACGATTGAGAGGATGTTGGCACTTTTGATCCACTGAATGATGTCCCGACTCGTCAGATAATCCGATTCGGAGCCGTCGGGGCATCGGAGCGAGTGACCGCTCTGTCTGCAGGACATCGCGTTCGTGATCGTTTTGTTGACTTCGTTGAGAGCGTTCATTTTTCCATTAAACGACGAAATCAGCAGCAAGCGATGGAGCATCTCGAGGCGAAACTTCTCGAGATCGGCGACCACGTAAGTGTGGGCTGTACAGAGCGCGATACACCGGAGCCATTTCACAAGTAGACTCAAACAATCGTTTTTCGTGTCCTTCTTCAATTGTTCGTCCGACAGATTCCAAATATACGAAGGCACCTTGACCACGATTGGCATAAGATATCGGGTGAGCGTTCGTTCGGTGAGCAGCAGACAGCTCAGGCCGAACGGTTTTATCAACGACACGATCACATTGAGGGGCGCGGTTCGTTCGGGACTCATATCTTTGAACTTCTTCAGCAGGATATCGAAGCCACCCTGGTAGCCGAATTTGTTGATGAGATTGACTAGCCAGCCTTTCGGGGACCGCGAATCATTGCTCTTGGCGTACAGCATCTCCTGTGAATCCATGACGCGAGACGCGTTGTATTGATGGAACTTGTTCTCGGGATTAAACACCAGAGCGAGCATGTCCATCAAAGGCTGGCAGTTCTGCTCGAGCTTCACAACGCACAGTTCAATGAGCAGCTCGCAGTTGTGGTAGATACATTTGTGAATTTCGAACTTCCACCCTGAGACAGCTTCGTCAGTGAGAATTTTGGTGAACGACGTTACGAGTCCGTCCCGTATGAACCTTTTGCACATTTCATTTTCTTCGTCCAGACCCCGTTTCGCGAGTCTCAGCGTTGCTTTCAACAACACCTCCAACTCGCCACTTGGTAGAACCGGAACAACCCAGCGAGACCTGTGCGAAGGAGAAAAACACAGATGAATACGGCATATTCGCTAATCACGTGAGAGTTTGGGTTTATGCAAATCATTCGTTTCATTGAATATCTGTGAAGTTCCTCTGAGCGTGTTTCGAAATATGTGTATATGTATACTACTACGTCAACTAGGATACCTGTTGATCATTTCTTCAAGTTTTCTGAGGTCCTCCTCGGGGAATGAGATGTCGTTATTGTCGACATCTTCAGAATTATCTTCTTTGGTTGGACAGGACCCATCTGGACTGGGTTGTTCGTTCGGCGTTTCGACAGGCGTCTCTTGCGATGTGGACGTGCCTCCTTCATTTTCCAGCACCGGCGACACTTCGGTTGACGCTGCTGAAAATAATGAGAAATTCACGTTTTTTAATCCGATTTTGGAAGCAGGGATGGTCGCGCAATCACATCTTACCACAGATAGCAATACTGCCGAATGAAAGTACCATGAAAATCGAGAACATGAGAATGAAGTACCACGAAAACAGATACCCGAACTGGGGGTGCCATAAACTCCTGTCACATGAAAGTAAACTGATAACTAGAGCTTGGAAGTTTAGGCATTAATCATTTTTGAAACCTCCATCAATCAATATTGATTGATGGATATTTAGTGAAATAAAGCCTGATTATTCCAGCCCATGACTTTGTTGGGTAAATATCATCGAAGTAATCGACGTCCGATCAATTTATCCATGGATTGATGGAGGCTGATCAATGAATAATGCCTAAACTTCCAAGCTCTCCTGATAACTGACAACTCGAGTACCAAGGACACCGATGCTACGGAGAAGGAGTACCACGAATACCATGAAATTCAGGTAACACGGCTGCCAATGTATAAAGCACACAACAAAAATCCCGAAAACATCACAAATGGACTACGACTGAGCGAATCGAGAGAGAAAGAGTGTTCGTTTGAAAAAATGAGCTGATAATCTCAGCAGATTCCCGTAGATTCGTTAGCATGAAAAAACTAATCTGGTGTCTGACGGGAGGTGTTACGATCGCATCGGGGAAAATCATCAGGCAATTCGCGTTAGTGAACGAATGGAAATTCCTAGCAACCCGAGTTCTTATAACCTTTGGAGGAATCGAAACAACAATACCCATGGAGGCAGTTCGTTTGGAAAACCGCGAAAGCCGAAAATCATTCACCGCTCGGACAGGGAGGACCTGCTCTTGAAAATGGAAAGAACCTGCGGAGGCCCGAGGCAAGGGTCTGACCTAGACTAACACGTTACCCGTGACTGAAGGGAGTAGGGAGGAAGAGAGAGGAGGACGGCACAAGAAAGTGAAATGTTGATAACCGGCGACAGAGGACAAGCATCGGATCCGGAGTCCAGAATCAGAGAGCATGAAACCGTGATCGAGGAACGCGAAAGTCCGTCTCTATCATCAGTCTTTGAGAACCCAGAAAACCCAGGCTGACATTCGGGGAAACGAGACACGAGGAATAAAGTGTCGATTTGGAATTTTTTTTTGAATCGCCAAGGCTATGGGGACACGTTGGGATGATGAGAAGTCTATATGAGCAGCGTTGTCACATGCGATACTTGAAAATATATCGTTTAATCGATTCGGGTGCGCTGCCCGATGTTTCCACATTTACGCACTAATCCACCTCTATGCTATCTTGAGTGTTCACCAAGTTCTCGAATCACAAAAATCTTGCTCCAAATGATCAACAATGATTATCGATGAGCTCAAATCGAACAGATCAGCACTCTGTTGTCTGTTGTGGTCCATCCATGTGTCGACTGTGCTATCCGAGTAGGTCTTTGAGACCTCAGATGATTTTTCTCGTGATGGAGCGAGTTTGTTTGACAGCTTTCATTCAGATTTTCATCGAGTGCACACATTCACGGATAAGAGTTTTTGAGCGGGAGTAGCCACAATCCCCTCTATTGTCGATAACACGCCACAATCCTTGGATTTTCATGAAACGGCCCGAGTAAACATCGCCGGCTAACTCCTTCTCATCTTTTTTTTGTCAAATCACGACACAGAAGTTTTCATGCAGATTTAGGAACTCACCTGGATCTTCGTTGGAGCCAATTACGATCGTCATTTCAATCAGTATTGATTTTTAACACAGTGATCCTCGAAACAGCTCAGTGAAGAGCGCGTCCCACATCACTGAAAGAATGTCATCACATCTTAATCAGTGTTCTAGTACACCGCGTTCTCCTGTCGTATTCCACGCGTTCGGAAATGATCTCCGAATTATCAACTGTCGACTCCTAATCCTGAGATGTTCCGTCAGCTAAAATCGTTTCACACCCAAATTTTGGAAATTACGACAACGTCCTAGAGGGCCGGTATGAGTGACGCATTCATAGAGTATACACACACACTCACACACCGCACACAATCAAAGCGTCCTCCAACAAATGGTGTTGGACTTGTGGAAATCCATTAACTATTGCCGGATTCTCCCGATCCAGGAGACATTTCGTCGAGAGTTCAGTTTGAGGAGTTTTCAAATTTGCGACCCGACAAAGCTGGTCCTGTGACTCGAGTATGTTGATACCGATTCCGAGAGCAAAAGGCCTAACGTCGAAAAACTCGGCTCAACCGGACGTCCGAGACCTCTCTGACAGGTCGAAGGATAGCCTCGGGAGTGGATTATACTTTTTTTGCTCACCTGGCCGCTATGGTCAATCGGGAAGCTAGAACGACAACTCTATCCTCACGATACTCTCTGCAGCAGATTTCCTTTGTTTTGATCTAACATGACCTAAACGCCAACTGAATGGAGCTGCCGATACCGCGTTAGCCGGAAGCGGTCTCTCGAACTTGAAGTGATTTAGTAGGAAAAACCGTGTATCACTCGAGATTCTTTGTGAGCAGTCCAACGGAACTCGATCAAGAGTTCATTGCTAATATGTGGAAAGTTTCTGATTATTAGCAAAGGAAAGGCTCACGGACTCGCCCGTTCGCCGAACCGAATTCGAGCGAGTTAGTTTTCAAAATTTTGGCGGGAAATGGGAGGTGCCACTGTCACCGGTATCCTGATGCAGCTTCTCAGATATTCCCACATCGATCTTCATTTTTTATGGTCAACTCTTTATCCGCTGATGCCATCCGCCAACGGCAATTCTGAGGTTTCCAAGGAGAGGACCCGTAGGACACCTGTGACCACTTCATCATTATTTTCGATGAATAAAATGCCCTACAATCGAGAAAGTTGTAGAAGCCGTCCCAAGTAAAAGAAAATGCTCTCCTTGGTGTCCGTCATAAGGAATCGATTCTCGTTTTTGAGGTTTTCTTCTAATAGGCTCTTGTGTCGAGTTTCACATCACTATAAAGTCATTTCGGACCTCAAATGTCAATCGGAGCTAGCGTTCGACCTGCGGCCGTGAGCCTGCATGAGTCTGATAAAATTTGTTTCTCTTGATATTTTATGGGATGGAAACGAGTCGCGAAATGGGGCCCGGAACGAGATCGATTTTTCTTCCAGATTCGCCAAATTGGAATTCATGATGAAGCGTCGTTGCCTAGAGAATACTTTCTTGGAGCCAAAAGGTGGTTTAACTGCAACAGAAAACTACAACTTAGATTCTGCGGTCGACTGGAAAGGCGAAACCGATCAAATTCATCGCGAAAGTCTATGTTCATCTGAAATCACATGCCCTAGACCTCTCGGGGAAGAGGGAGATGTGGCGAACCTTCAGGTGTCAATTTCTTGAAATATATTTCCCGTTCTCAAAATTCATTGAGTCGAGCAGAGATTAGAATTCTCCTTTTTCCGCATTGATAAAAATCGGAGTATTCTCTTTCGACCTTTGATGTCAGAAGACGCTCCTCATGAAATATTCTGACAAGGTGAAGAAGTTTTGAGAGGAACCTCAGGCCATGCAGAGATCGTTATTACAATCGCCGGAACGACAATGAAGATCTCACTTCCTTCTCTGGCATCCTGAGACCCTCATTTGTTTCATGAATCAGTTGCAGCGAGTGGAAACCTTCCCGAAGGAACTTTCTCAAAGCGAAGCGCCGGGGATTCATCTCCAGGGATTGCTTTGTCGCTAGCCGTTTGGCTATAAACGGATGAGATGGAGATCTTCGATGTCGGACGGGGTCGCAAACAATGATGATCGTTGGTCCAGGAGCGATCAACCCACCATGCTCCACTGTCCTCGAATTTCTGAAATCCCTAGTTTGCGAGGAAATATAATCAGGCGAGAGTGGACCTGAGCGAGCTGAAGTTCAGTGCTACTTGGAGTAGCGATGATCGTTCGAGCGCGTCAGTTAAATCAATAATCTCATCGGAAGTCACTCCAGACGAGACGCTGCAAGATTTAATCGCTCCATTGAGGAAATTCCGTGGACGCGAGATCTCTCTCCTCCCTGAAACGATCCGATATCCACTTTCCAAGGAATTACGAAGCTGAATGCACTAATCGAATCGATGACGCGGTGTGGCCTCGATCAGCACTACCGCAAAGACCTCAATCAATGAAAACGAACTCTCAGCGATGAGGGCAGATGCAACACAGTTGAATCAGAAGTTAGAATATAATCTGGCAGGAATTCCAGAAGGGAACAAGAGGAGAAAGTTGAGAAGCCATAAAGAAGAACAACGAGAGAAGAAATTAATCTCCTGCGACCGAACCAGCTCAGCACGGAAAACGACAAAAAATCATTTATCGACTTAAGGCTCTTCCGGATTTGGACCTCGGAATTCCAAATGCGGTATTGAGTCTCGAAAATCCAAAAGTTACACATAAGAAGGCACAAAATATCAATGCCTGCTCAGAACCTCGAGGATAAGTCACTAGCTCAGTATGGCACAGGTATGTCAATCAACATCAGACTGCACTTTAGAAGTGCCTGATCAGCGGCCGATTTGTATATTTGCCGCTTCTAGGCCGGACAGAAATGTCGCCTTTCCATCGAAGAATCAGCCAGCCCATTCGGAAATTTGCCGCTTTGCTTAAGTAAGACAGAAGACGCCAAATCTTCCTGCTCGTGATCGGAAGCTACGAAGTTCGGCGCAAATAGAGGAGAACAAGAAGACGGGAATCGAAAACGGGAATTCGGATTCCCGTTACTAAAAAGTCGAAAAGATTGCCGCGCTCAGAGGCAGCGGCGGCGGCGGCGTTGTTGTCGATATCGCGCAGCTGATTCGGTTGGTGTTGGTGGAGAGCTGCAGCGTCAGCCAGTTTGGAGTCGCTCGCTGGTTGGTCACTCTCGTTGATGTCACCACTCCGAGAGCCGCCATGTTTGTTTGGGCAACCATCTCACATCTCCTCCTCGCTTTGAGCATGCGCACCTAAACAAACTCTGTCGCTGGGATGGAATCTCCGATATTATGCTTTACCAGTTCTCGTCTGTAGTTTAGTAAGTATTGCCTCCGGTTTTGCCATAGCTGTTGGTAATGTTGTTTAGATGCGTTCGAGTGCTGTGCCCAGCTACCTCAGCGGCTAGTCTACAAGTCGGTTTCGTGTTTTGTGGGGTTTAGTTAGAATTCGCGAAGGGCACACTCAAGCAAGCAGACACTGCTGCTGCTGCTGCTGCTGCTGCGAGTTGGTGTGTCTTGTGAGTGCATGTGTGAGAGTGACTGTGGATATGACTAACTGAGCGACGGAATGAACTTTCTCTAGTTTGCAACGGTTTCTTCGGTCCCTGAGTGCGTGGATAGCATCTTCGGAAGATGATGATGTGAGCGCCGCAATTTTAGCGCTATGGAGGAGTTCTTACCCTGCGAGCATTAAGTAGGAAGAGGGGAGGGTGGGGGCAAACAGGCCGGCCGTAGCAGCAGATAGGTAGGCAGGCAGGTTTGCTGGTGGGCGAGCAGTTCCAGGGGAGAAGAGGTAGGGTATGCCGCTGCCGCGGCCGCCGCCACCACCGCCGCCGCGGCCGCTATGCCATTGCGGGGTCGGGGGTTGGCAGTCCGGGCCAGCTCTGCGGCAGTGCGGAGCGAAAGAGTAACGAAAGACCTGAACAGGTAAGCCCTAAGGGGTTCCCGCCGCTCTCCGCTCGAGGAGGATACTGAGGGTGAAGACAGCCTCCGACCGCACTGCCGACCGAAGCCTAGGATTCGAAGCTAGTGAGTGAGGTACGCCGCGCATTCTTCATCTCCTCCGGCAGGTTGTTTGTACTTGAGTCGAGAGTAAATTCGCTACATCTAGAGAAACTCTCAGCCCTGTGTTAGAATCGAGTGGTAGGCAAGCGGGCAATAGCCGACTCGGTGGCCCGTACGCCGCGGCCGTCGCCTGGTGCCAGGAACAAGTGCGGCGATTACAACAAACAGCCTTTAGTCCCCGGCTGCGATGGCCCGCTGCTGCCGCCTGACTGCGCTAGGCCATTATGCTGTTCGTAGATAGAGTGCGATTCTACTCTCGAGTTTACTGGGTTTTGCTTCCTTTTGCGAATAGCCGCAAGATGTTCTAGGTAAATCGGCATCCTCGGTAGCAGGGCTCGACCGGCCGGAAGTGTTCTTTTTCCTTTCTGCCGGGGTGAGCGCTGCAGTTCCGCAGCGGCGATGAGAGAAGCTGGTGGATATGTTTTTATTTTCCTTTCAATTGTGCGCTTTTGATTGCAGCTCACCTGCGTAGCTCGCTGTCATCCTGAGGTTCGGTCCTTCCCTTCCCACCCCACGCTATTCAACAACAACAGCAACACTTCTAAAAATTCTACTCCAACATCAACAACTACTCTCAGACTTCAACATCTACGACAACTACAGCAACTACAAAAGCAGCAGCAACAACAGTGACAAGATCGACGACGACGACGACGACACCTAGAGACAAAAAACTAAACCTACATCCGTAATCATCTTCACCATCAACTCGTTGTTGCTGTTGTTGCTATTCCACCACCGCAACTACTACTTCTACCACTAAACCACCACCAATCTTCACAACAAAGACTCTACTCCATCTATTTCCACCACCACTACCACTACCACCACTACCACAACAACAACAGCAAAAACTACATCAAACTCAACAACAACAACAACAACAACCACTACCTACAGCGACAACAACAAAAATACCAAATCCAGCGGCAGATTGGATTCGGACAGTGAAGCGAGTGATTTACTTCTGATCGCTGCGAAGAGAGTTCGTCGATTACCTCCGCCTTCTTCCTTGACGCGAAATTCGAGTTCGTCGCCTACGACCGAAGCAGCGTTCAACTAGAACAACAAATCATCGTTTGCGCCTAGTCTCTTCAAACCAACGACATCGCCGGATCTCGACAGTCTGCAAGTTGTCTGCAAACCAAAGATTCGCGCTCCAAGCATCATGGACACGTCAGTGAACACTCCGCCGGTTACTTTAACCGTGCGCATGATCATGCAAGGGAAAGAAGTCGGAAGCATCATCGGGAAAAAAGTGAGTTTTGCATGCATTCATCAACTTCCATATTTCATAAAACGTAAGCGCTCATTGCATTGTTGAGTTCGATCTGTTATCGAGAGGGAGAGACTTCTTGAGCTCAGCAAGTGCGGCGGAACTTTGCAATTCGTTTGCGTTCTCGCTTATTAGCAACTGAGTGTTTGGTAAACCAATGACTGAGCGGAATCAGACTGAAACATAAAGAGAGCTGACGTGGTAGGGAACAGGCAGGTACGCAGCTAAAGTAAAGAGGGTCCTGAGGGGCCCTCCAGGTCCCCGGCTTAATTCCCCACACTCATTCCTGTCGATTGCAATAATGCGCTACGGTACATACATAGATTAACGGGCTTGCTCTCCCCGCGGTCCACCGACTGAGAGAGGCTTAGGATTACGAGCCAGCGAGTCGGTCGGTCGTACGTGTTGCTCTCGTGGCAACCTTCGTCGTTGGCTTCGTCGGTCTAACGGGTGACACTTCAGTATTATCACCGAGTCATTTATTCATGACTCTACGGACATGGTTATACGCAGACGCTCTGGTTTCGAGAAACCAAGACGGAGGCAGCAGAAGACAACGAGCTCCCACATACGGTCGTCTGTGATGACAGCGTCGATCTGTACGCATTCGGTTGACACCGTTACGGCGGGCCAAAGCACCACCGACGCCAGACGGAGTTTCTTCGGTCTGCGCTCGGATCCGATGGAGCTGAAGAGTTTTTACCTCTACTCGTGTACTCTACGCCTCATCCGGGTTTGAGTGAAAGTTTTTTTCTTTCCACAACTCTCGAAACGAAAGAATTCGAAAAGCCTCCACGTTCGAGCTCGGTCCAGATTGTCGGCTTGTTTTCCAATCGGTCTGTGGATCGAGTGAGAAAAAGCTCGGGTTATCAGCCGGTTTCCGCTAACAAGTCGTCTTCCTGTCCGGCGTCGAAGCGGCAAATCTGTATCCGACGAACCACCGCACGTTCGGAGAAGTACAGTGTTTTTCTTCCTCCCTTCCTTCCTTCCTTCCACTCGGAGCTACTGAGGAGCAGTTGGTTGGAAGAAAGTCTTCTTGAAGTGCTGGATTGCATTTTATTCGACGCCTTGTAAATTATTGACACAATCCTCGAAGGGCCAGAATTCGGGTCAGACTGCAACCAGCATAGAGCGGTGCTCCCCGTTCCTCCCACCGCGCGCCGCTTCCTATTCTCCCCCAGCGAGGCCCCTCATTTTGAGCGAGCTGTTTGCTTGCATTGCCTGCCGTTACCGCCCGGCGTCCCGAACTTTCGGCCTTTCGTTTGTTAGTAGGTTTGTTTATCTTCGCCCGTGAGGAAGTCTCCTCGATAACTAACTCGAAACAAGAGGAAAGAAAAAAACACGGACAAAACTTGCGCTCCAAAGCCAGAGAGGACACGGCCCCGTGAAATGATTGTCTTCCTTCGTCTTCTCCGCGCCGTCCTCACTCGGGAGAAGACGTCGAACAAAGATTGGGTCGTGCCGGGACGCTGGCGACGGGATGATTGGGACGAAGGAAAATTTCAAGTCCACTTATTCGTTATAGCCTCGAGCAAAATAAAAACTGCTGCTGCACAATGAGCCGTTGAAAGTAATTCCTCCGAGAGGAAAGTGCGTTTGCGTCTCGATGGCCCTGCCTGCCTCTCGTTTGTCCGTCCGTCCGTCCGTCGCGGGGCCCTCGATGTTGCTGACGTTTCAACGAGGTCGGCCGGTCTTCTTCGCGTCGAGAAGCCGATGGAGCGGGCAAGCCGTCGCATTTGCGAGCAAACTCGACGACGAATATATGCACTTCAACAGGTCCTAATAGTCAATGAGGAGGACAGCCATCGTTCTTGTGGTGGTCTCCTCCCTTTTTTTCGCTTTCATTGCTTGACGCAGCAGAGGATCTGTTGGAGGAGGATGGTTTTTGAGTTCAACACACTGCCGTTTTTATGTTTTCGGGATGATTAGCCTATTATCAGACGTTGTTTATGACCCTCGTACATTGCCCGGCTAGGTGACAGGCTCACAGACAACACTCGATCTCTCCCAACAGAGCTCTGAGTTCGAAACAGCGACTCCTTTCTCGAGATCGCGACGATCTGAGTTGAATGCTGGAAAGGCCGATGGGACGATTCACGAGATTCCGGGTCCAGAACGGCAGGAGTGAGAGCACAAACAAAACTCGACGCACCAACAAACCATCAATCACGAAACTACCCGGGGCAAGGAGAAAACAAAGACACTCGCGAAACCCGCAACGATCAGCCGAGCGAGCGAACTCGAGAAACGAAGCGGGCGAGCCTGGTTTGCACGGCGGGCCGGCTGTGGGTTTCTCGGGAGCATCATTTAGCGCTCAATCTATTAATTATTATCTCAATCATGATTATTATTGAGTATCAATGCCGATCGGGGTGAACGAGCGAACGGAGGAAGAGAGTTTGGGAAAAAAGATGGTCGATCCAATTGCAAAAACGCTCCCGCTGGCCACTGTTGGAAATGCTAGAGGTGGTGGTGGTGTTCCCGCAGCGGCGAGCACTAATGAGAAAGGAGCTGCCGACGTCGGAGCTAAAAACTGCCCGAAGTTCTGTTATCTTCTTCGCTGTGACGGCGGTGTCGGGACGAAGTAGACGGAGGAGCCTTGCGTAGGGAAGTGGAGCTTGCTTGCGAGTTCGCGGAAACTCGAGAATTCGGGGAGAAGATCGTCAAGACGAGCAATTATTCTTCTTTCCGTTGGTTACGAGTGAGTTTCGCGCGAGTGAACTAAAACCACGAGGGAGTGCGGCTGCTGGTGGTGTCCGAGAAAAGGAATGGGCGCTGTTCTTCTCACTATATTAGCAATGCTCTCGTGCTTCTATTATTACGGCTCTTCCGCGTCGTCCTCAGGCCCCGTCCCGTGAAGCGGTAACACCGGCTGCAACAGCACGGTGTCCTGCTGCCTGCCTGGCTGGGCGAGAAAGCAAGCTAGCATAGAACAAATATAAATAGCTAGAACAGTCCCAAGACGATGGAGGTGCGATAGGAACTCTCCGGAAACAGATATGGAGAAATCGAAGCATGTAGTGTGTCCCTATTAATATTATTAGCGACTGCCGTATTGGGGGAAATGCGTCGTACGGAGATGCCCATTTGTCGTGAGCGAGGGGAAGATACCCGGACGGGAATAACGGCATCGACGTCGCGACGTCTCTTCCCTCGACCCCGAACAGAAATGCATCAGAGACCTTGGAAAACCCTCCTCGGGAGGACATTTTCGAACTGCTTTTGTGATGATCGTTTGGGTTTCGTGGATTTTATCGCGGAATCGGAGCCGCAAACCCGCGAAAAATCTTTCGAGTTCCTCGTCTGGACTCGGAGTAGCTTCAACAAAATTCACACGACACGTCATTCGGAAGCGGACGATGGCTGTTCCTCATCTCGTGTGGGGGAAGCTGCAAGCGCGCGCAGTTTCAAATTACATTCGAGCTGGCGCAGTAGTAGCAGCAGCAGCAGCGGCGGCCGCCCGCCCGCTTCCCTGGGTAGTTTCGAAGCTGAGCCAACAGTTGTCCCGAGCTTTGGGGAGAAGGGAGTTTGGGACGGCGAAAAGGGGAGGGGGTGAAAGGTTATTTGAAGAGAATTGCGGCATCGAACACGAGCGGAGTTTCCCCGAACAAGCGGGTTGAGCGTTGTATTCAATTGCATTTGGTTGAGAATGAACGGAAAACGGATCTCGCTCAGCCTGATTGGCAAGGAATCGCCGGAAAAGCCGAACGTGGTTTCTAAGAAGACCAAGAAGGATACTGTCCATTGATCGAAGAACGGTATTTCCTTCTCGGCGGAGAATCAGATAAGTCCTCATTGAATGGAAGAAGCAAACGGAAAAAGGATGCGAACGCTCAGCGGTGAGACATTCAGACACTCAGTTGCCGGCGACGCTGCTTGGGAATTAACAAGGCACACGAGCGGGAGGGTGCCGGCTAACAAGCCATGTTAATTACAAAGAAGGAAGCTACCTAGTCGTTCGTCCGTCCGACCGACCGACGGGCTGGCCTGCCGCTGGATGGATGGATGCATGCTGGTTGTCGTTGTCGTCGTTGTGTTGCTCTCTCGGTCCGTCTCTCGATTGGTTGTCGACGTCGTCATCATTAGATTAAAGCTTTGCTTCGGTCCCCCTGTTGGGTCGGTCCTCCCGCCGCCGCCGCCGCTGCCATCATCCATGATTTCGTCTTTGTCGTCGGGGTGCTCTTCGCTCTCTCGCTGCGGGTCTCTCTTTCGGTCGGCCAAGCAGGCAGCCTGTCGGCCGGCAAGAATATTCGTTTGATCTCGCTTGCAGCAGTCAACGCCACCGTCGGTTGTCGCAATCCTCCGCTCTGGTTGCATGCATGCGTCAGACGAGCGATTCTGTCCAACTGTCCATCTGTGTGTCAGGCAGCTTACACGCTCAGCATTTGTATACTCGCTTCGGCTTCGACATCACCGAGCACGACTAATATCCTCGCGCTGGCGAGTAAACACCGGATTCCTCTATTCCACCGATTCCGTCCATCTGTGAATCTGTTTGTTTCTTTGCTCGTCGGATCCGAGCAGAGTATCTTCAAAGAAGTGGCTTCGAAGCAATAATAAAGACGACTAGTGCTATTTCGTCGCTGCTCGAGCCTCTGTCTCAACACTCGATAAAGACACAATAGAGATCGTTGACGTCGACGTCGAGATAAAAGCAGCGACCAGTCGTCGACGTTGCCGCTTGTTTGCGAGCTGCATCTGAGTGAGATTGCAGTTTATGAAGGGCCGCTTCGCAAGTTCGGTCCAACATTCATTGAGCAGCAATGGCGGCGGTGGCGCCGCTTTTATTGCTCACAACGTCCAGGCCACGTAGGCTGGAAAGCCTCAGGCTGTTAGAGTTAAGGTTGCCGACTGAATATTATGCACTACTAGATCTTGATGCTATTGCGGTACGGCTGCAACCATGCGTTACGGTCCATGCTGGCAGAGTTTTTTTTAGTATGCACCCATCTATCTGCCCTCGCGCAGAAGTTCCGCCTTTTCCCCGGAATACATAAAACGAGCTCATATGCATCGTCGCTCGTGGACCCGAAGAATCATGTGAGCCCGAGTAGTACATGCAGGCTCGAATGCGAAACCATATTGTAGCCAGGAGTGTACTTGCGTATTACGCTAAACTGGGATAAAGTCTGTAAACAGCGTAGGATAAGCAAAGTCGTCTGATGCGTGCAGATGAGTTTGAACGAGGTTAGGGTCTCGTCGCATGCCTACGTTGCCGCATGAAGAATTTGCTCGAGCCGCGACTGGTTGCTCGGATTCCTGAGTATCTTTTGCCCGCGGACCAAGAACTATCAGATGGATGTTCGGCTGGCGCTCGGGTCCCACTCGATGGATTCGGAAAGATGAGTCGGCCCCGACGACATCAGCGCATACCGCCGCATGGTTCATCGCACGGAGCCTCCCCGAGTCCGTGATAGATTTCAGAGGCACAGCATGCATATGCCCGAAATGTCACCCGACAGCTTGTCGGGAGTAGACGCTCCACTCCATCCGACGGCGGAACGACGGACGGCGACCTACCGACCGACGGAAAGTGAGGGCGGTGGCGGCAAAAGCGACAGCCGCACCGGCAGCGGCTGCCGCAGCGGGAGCAGCAAGAAGAGGTCGATGGCTTTTTACAAATCTATGAGTGACAACACGACGGTTCCATCCATAACTCTCCGTCGACGCGACCGCATTCCAATGTCGATTGTTGTCCCTAATAATTAGTCATTCCCTAAACTGAGGAAGGATACGGCGCGCGAAGTTCACGAAAACGACGGATCTCATTGTAAACTGTGCACCGAGACGTAAACAGCCTCCGAGGTCGCGTTGTGCACATCATGAATCAGAGTTTCTTGTTTTTCGTTGAAAATTGTTTGTTTGCGCTGGCTTTGGATCTCGTTTCCATTTCGAGAAAGGAAAAATTACTCTGAAATCCGAGAAAGAGAAAGTTTTTCATCGAAGATCACAAGAAGTCAACAGTCAGCCCGTACTCGAACTGTAAAGGTTCAAAGTTCAGCTCGGCTTCGCTGTTCAAAAGAAGAGTCGCCTTTCAGAGATGTTTTTTTTTTGATTCTCGTTTCGACACGAATTGTCTTCTCAAGCAAGCGAACATTGAAGCTATCCGAATCGGGTTCTATCAAATGATCTGTCATGCCATCGTGGCTCGGGTTGTCGGTCTCCCAATCTCTCGGTGTTCCAGCCGATCGAGCGAGCGAAGTTGCGTGCGTGAGTTTTCGAAAACTCCAATGCGTTTTAGGAGTCCTCGAGACTCACGCGATGCTCGTCTGGCGAGTGGCGCGCACTCGCGTCGGAGGATGGATAGTAAGTAGTTCAGACCGAAAGTCCTTCGGAGCGAAGGCCGATCGACATCCTCTATCGGAACGAACGGAATAGATAGAACGACGTGGCGTTCGGAAGCTTCGCGTGTTTCTGGCGTGTTCACTTGATTCGATTCTGCTCGTGACAATAAACTGTTCTGATTCCGTCGTCTATTTGTCTGTCAGTTGTGCCTTCGTGGTGACTCGGCCCGACTGCCTACATACATATCTGTCGTTCGAATATTCGATGTGGTTGCTTTCGGATTCCGCGCATAGCAAATTAGGACGGAGATTGACAGAAATGTTCTCCGGCTCTTCCTTCCCGTCGCTTCGTTTGAGCGTTTGCCGTCCTTATGTTCGCTGGTGTTTGTTTATTATGCCCTCATCCAGTCAACGCCTCCAAAAGTTCCAAAAGTCAAGTTGAAATTTTAGTATTTTACTACCGTGAATGACAAACGAAGAAAACAATCTCTCTTGTTCCCGTGCAGAGCTCTGCTCATGTTTCGCCGTGATTTGGGTCGATTGAGTGAAGTGCCACGTCGCCGTTAGCTCGATCGATATTCTCCAACTTCCAAGTACGAAAATGCAGGCGCCGCCGCCAACCTGGCTGGCCGATCGGCGGCAAGCCACCCGCACAGTGGAAAGAATAGCCTAATCAGCTCCGGCAGTTCCTGAGCGATTGCCGCGTTCGCCGACGGAGCAGCCCACAGCAGGCCCTGTTTCCCGTTTTGAAAATGTCGACGACGTTTTTACTTCTGAAAACAGAGCCAGCCAGCGAGCGAGCGAGCGAGCGGTGCGGCTGCCGTGGCTGCAGGAAATCCGATCACAGTTCACAAACACGGCCGCCGCCGCCGCCGCAGCAGCTCGCACATTTTGAGAGCTGAGCAGTCGAGCGGTAGAGCGATATTGTGTGTTCAAGTTGGTAGCGGACCGAACGCTAAGCCAACAATGGTGGTATGCGTTCCTCCGTTCGCCGGATCCCTAATGGCCTGACAAAACACTGCTTCCTATATATCTACATCAACAACAACAATATCCCATTTAACATCGTAACAAACAACCATGTTCGATGTGCAACTCCGTCTCGTTTCCGCATACCCAGTCCGACTTTTGAGGAAGACTTCGTTGTTTCACTTTGTTTTCCGTCCGGTACATCCGGTGAATAGTCCGGTACTTGGGATTCCGTACCAGAATCGCCCTCACTAATGGCCTCGACGTCGGCTGGAACGTTATCGCTGTTTAGATTCTAATTCAACCTCGGCCCGAAACATCATGTTGAGCCGGTCGTAAATGTAACACGTAGCGCTCTATCCACTTCTCGTCTAAAATTCTCCGATTCAGTTAATGCACTATGACCTGATGGTGGTCCACTGTTGAAATCTGTTGATACCCTGCTCGTTTACGGAGCGGTGCTCATGACACATCACGTGAGCTCATGCTTGCTCGCTTTCACTGCGGGCTCAGCACCGCGACGATATAAATAATTTTAGGGTGGTTGTTTAATCGCTTCGACGTTCAATATCGCTCAAACGAACAACTGTGTTCGACACGGGTGATTGATAGCCTGCCACCCGAATTTGAGTAACTGAGAGTCTCGAACGCCGAACAGAAATCAGGAGAACGAATACGTTTTGAGGATGCAGTAAACGTTCGCGAAAGAAAAATTTCTCCCCACGGGTGGAAAACGAAACTAGAAATCGAGATTCCGAACGAGACGACAACTCACTGCCAAAACAGCCGCAGAGGAACTGAGTTGAGCGGTGACGAAACCCTAAACCCGAGTTGTTTTCGTTGCAGGGTGACAACATCAAAAAGTTCCGCGAAGATTCCGGAGCCAAGATCAACATCTCAGATGGCACTTGCCCCGAGCGCATCGTTACCGTCACAGGGTCTACTGAATGCATTCTCAAAGCATTTTCACTGATTTGCGCCAAGTTCGAAGAGATGTCTTCGCTCAGTGGATCCCCGACCGAATCTGCCCTCAACGGTCAGAAGGTACTCCCAGGGCAAACTCCACCTCCGGTCACTTTGCGTCTCATCGTTCCCGCGTCACAATGCGGTTCCCTTATCGGTAAGTGTGTTTGTGTGCTTCCACCTCCTTTCTTCTTTCACTTTTTCTTTCCTTTTTCACATCTATAGCTTTTTGGAGCCATTTGCTTCGAAGGCCTTCTAGAGATGGTTCTCTGGATTCGATGGCTTCCTCACTCGACGTCGAGGGCCCCGCTTCTCGATCTGCTCATCGATCCATGTACTCCGCGACATTTGACTCGAGGGAAACAGGAAAAGCGTACAATGTATGGGGAAACCTTTCAGAGAACAGAATTCTCTTGATGCACTACGGTTCAACAAATGTCCCGTTGTTGTTTCCCGCCTACTGTTGCTTTTACAAGTAGATCCTTGTCGGTGTTCCCCTTGTCGTCGTCGTCATGCCTTGTAGTCTCGTGTCAAGTGCTCTTGACGGCTAAAATGTTTGCACACGGCAGATGGGCGTGCCGAAATTGATTGACATCCAGACAATGAATGGTCTCTTGTTTGTTGAGGTGGAGTTCGAACAACTTCGAACTCCCCCAACCGGCTGTCTTTGCTTCCTGACACGAGGCTAATCCATTCGATTGTTTCATCTTTGCTCTCGAGGAAATTCTCGTTCTCTAACCACGTCATGTTTTACTTACAGGAAAAGCCGGTTCGAAGATCCGCGAGATTCGTGAGATGACGGGTGCTTCGGTACAGGTGGCGTCCGAAATGCTCCCCAACTCGACTGAGCGCACGGTGACAGTCGCTGGAACGGCCGATGCTGTAACCAAGTGTATCTATCAAATCTGTTGCGTCATGTTGGAGTGCCCACCGAAAGGAGCAACGATTCCGTATCGTCCAAAACCCGCGATGCCCCCGGTAATTTTTGCTGGAGGTCAGGCTTACACTGTTCAGGGATCATACGCTATTCCTCATCCTGACGTGAGTACCGTTGCTTTTTCTGAGAGGTTCCCCGCTCCCTCCCATCGATTCCATCTGGAATCTGTCATCCAGTGCCCATCTCTCGATTCCCATTCTCGTCTCGGTGATGTCGCCGAGTTTTTTTGTACTTGTGGTCGCCTACTTTGCGTCGTTGTTGTTCGCGGCTTCTCGTCCCACGGAACTCGCTGATTGTTCCGTGTGTACATGTCGTTTGTTCATCTCATCGATACCGTGTGACGCTTAGATTCTATGCCGAGTCCTTGAATGCAATCAACGCGGGGACGGAAACTGCCCGTTCCTCTTTGTTCGCGCACTGGAACGATGTTGTAATGCATTCTGTAGCCGCCTGCTGCTGCTGCTGCTGCATCACCACCTACATTATCAGTAGTGGTGACAACAATAACAATCGACGATGGCGACAAGGAAGCCGGCAGCAACTTCGACGTATGAGTAATATGAGCAACAATACATCGAGAGTTCGGAAAGCCCTTTGAAGATCGATGGAGTGTGTGAACGAAGTTTTTGTTGCCGAGTTTCCACTCACGGAGAAGGACGAGATCAGGTTCAGGAAAACTTTTGCGAAAATCCCCGCCCCCTTGTTGCTTCCACCTAGATGGTTAACGGAGGGAACGAACAACTTCGATCCCAAGAAATTGGAGGGAGCTCGTAATTGGGAAAACCTTTAAAAAAAAACACTTCTCTTCCAGCTAACAAAGCTCCACCAACTGGCTCTACAGCATGCTCCTCTGCTGAATCCGCCAACTTCTGCTGCTAATGCCGCTCTAAATCCTCAGGGTGAGTATTTTTGAAACTTCATCTCGATTCGAATTTTGGGGAAACATTGCTCAGCGGATGGATCGGGAACAACGGAGTGGATTTTGAGAAAACTATGAGTGGCTCAGTTGGGCGCCGAGTGGTTTCTTGATCGGTTGTTCAATCACTTGAGCGTCTCTTCATTCGCCGTTGGAACTGTTCTGTTCGGTTGGCTCGATGGAGAACTTTTTCCGCCATGGCTGCGTCTATCCTTCGGAACTCCTCTGGCTCCATCGGCATAATCCTCCGGATACCCTTGTTTTGCATTTGAATATTCAAATCGACGGAAACTTTCTGAGACCAACCGAATATTCGAAACTATTCATGAGCGAGGATTAGAGAGTCGACATTGATGGTTTCTTAATTTAGTTTCAGTTTATGGTAAAGTATGATTTTCAACGATTCCTGCGCATTCCTTCCTCAATGAATTATCACTCTGACGGTGTCTCGGACGGATTCTCGGCTTCGTTTCTATTCCTTCTCCCGTTGCCTCCCCCATAGCTGCTCCGAACTTCGACTACCCTTGGTTGGAGATTCTCGAAAGATTTCGCAGAAGTATTGTTCTCCCCCCTGAGATACATCTTGAACGATTTTCCCGCAACTCTTCGTATTTTCTCGAGAAAAGCATCTCTTTTCCGAGTCCGCTCTTGTTGAGCCAAGACCCCGGAGAGAGGAAATGTTCGAAGATATGAATCTTGAAGCCGGCTCTCAGAATCGATCCGTTGCTGCTTACAAACAGCTTCGATGTGTCGTTTGCCATCCAGCGAACCCGCAAAGCGAAGAAGAGAATCCAACCGAGAGCGGCGGTATCTCTGTTACACGTCGTCGTTGTTTGGGACAAAAACCCATTTGCGGATGGATGCTTTGTGCGGATCTGCTGTTGTGCAGTGAGTGGGGCGCACCGCCGGGTACGCGGAGCGCAGCGTATAGCAACAGCCGCAGCAACAATACGAGCTTTTTCAATTTGTGGCTCTCTCTTCCTCTCTCTCTCTCTCGCTTTCTATCTATCCATCTCTATTTCTCTCGGTGTGTGAGTGTGCGCGGAAAGGTGCAGTTCGTAGATGTGTAGGGGCTTTTTAGACTTGGCCGCAAGCAAACGGCATTGACGTGTGTTCTTTCTATGTTCAATTCCAGCTGCGGCCCTTGCCGCATTGGCTCAAAGCCAGTCAGGAGCGGGAAGTGTGCGCGGAGTAGGCGTAGGTGCCGGCGCTGTGGCTGGTGTGGGGGTTGCCGGTTCCCAAATTGGCGTCGGGGGTGTTGGCGGTGTGGGAGGCGTCGGTGGCGTTGCGCCCGGTGTCCCTGTGGCAGTATCGTCCACCCAGGAGATGCAGATCCCTAACGACCTGATCGGCTGTGTCATTGGCAAAGGTGGGGCCAAGATCAACGAGATTCGGCAACTGTCGGGCGCGACGATCAAGATCTCCAACACTGAAGAAGGCAGCAAGGAACGATGCGTGTCAATATCGGGCACGCCGGAAGCCATCAACCTGGCGCAGTACCTCATCAATACAAGGCAAGTGTCTTAACGGTTCAGCGCATCTAGAGCAGCTTTTTCATTTGACTTTTTTGTGTATTCGTTCGTTCCTGCGTGCGTTGTTCGTTCCTTAGTTTTGTTTCTCTGTTTCTCTCTCTCTCGTTGCCTTGATTACTTCGTGAATTACGGGAATCCTCCCTAGAAGCTCCGGTATTCGAGAGAAAAGACTACGTGGGACGCAAATACATGTACCTATAAGGAGTTCGGCTTGAAGTCCCTTTTCGTTTCGACTGCAGCACAGTTCTTCGTTTCGTTTCGCTTCCGACTACAGAACCTCGGAGACGAAGGTTTGCGATTTCGCTTCGATTGCCGAACCCAATCGAACTCTAATCCTCTTCGAAGCGACAATGGGTTCTCAGAGTTGAAACGACGATAGTGATGAAAGAGGCAACGGCAACGACGATAGATTCGGTCAAGGCAAAACAATTACGGCCGGAATGACCTGTGGATCCCCGACGAAATCTCCTCCGCGTGATTCCCTCAGGTGACGAAAGTCTCAGGAGACCTGAGGAATGAAAGCGCGGAGTCATGGAGGGAGCGTCGGGAAAATCGAGGTCGCTGAAGCGAGATTTTGAAGTAACAAAGACTGGAGTTGAATGCAGCCTCGGTAACTTTGTAAAGTTTTGAAGAAACAACTGAACTCTGAAGAAGATGTCGCGTATCCGGTTCGTGAGTGTGAGTTCTCCCCGGTGCGGCGGCGCTTCAACAATTTTCCGCTGGAACTCTCGCGTCACTTGTTGGCAGCTTGATGAGGCTTGTCCCGAGTCCGAAAACTCTCAACCCTCGTCCCGCCACCGCCGACATTATGTTGGCTTGCTTGTTGGATCGGTGGCCTCGGGACTGGGGCTGCGGGAAGCGGGCGGGAGATGGAAGCTAGCGGGCCTGGGGATGGCTGTGGGTAAGGTGACATCGCTGACTCGCTTGCTCGAGCGAGGGAGCGACCGGACGGATGGGACGCTTCACCTCGTTAGCAAAAAGACGGTCGTTAGCAACGGATCTAGAGGGCGCTTTGGTTCTTTTTTCGGATCGATACTTGTTCAACAGCACCCAGCACCACTACCACCAGGCCATCCATCCATCCGGACAACCTTGGCTCCCGCCGATGCTTCTGAAATTCCTCTCCCTCCCTCCCCTTTCTGAGCTGGTTTTTTGTTCACCATGCTGCTTTCTCAGACTGACCAGCTAACTGATGCGACTTGCTCAGACGAGCACACTCTCATCGGTCCGCTGACTTCGTGTTATTACAGCGAGCTGGCAAGCCCGCCAGCGAAGGCGGTGGGCGGGGCTTCAATTCTGTTATCTTTGTCCCCCTTTTCGTCAATGCAAGTGAGTGACCGAAAACGGGGAAGATTTGTCGCAGTGAGCTTGTTCAGCACCGCAAGTTCTCGGACCTCATCTCCGCTTATTGCTGTGCCCTCGACAACGACGGCGTTCTTAGAAACCCCAGCGAAATTGCATCTTGAACCAAAAGCAGGTCTCATTCTCGTTTGGAATCCACGGAATCGATTGGGGTGTCTCTTTCTATTCGGATCAGGTCTTCAGAGTCGTTCTCTCGATGTATCCGAGCCCGATGATGCTCGTTTCGTGCGTTGTTTCGGTTCGAACCCGATGGACTCGAGCAACTGTTGAACGTAACTCGTATCAACAGCAAGACTCTCTGATTTCAGCTTATCTCTGGGTTCGAACACTCGAGATTTCAAGATAGCTTGCTTTAAGCTGAATCCAAACGAGCAGCAAGCGAAATCGGCTGATTGTGAGAGAGGCCCCGAAGAGAGAACGGCAACTCGTGTTAAAGATGGCTGGGCGCTTGGGGAAGTTCTCGTATTGAACAACTTCCACGAGCTGAAAGAGCCAAAGAGAGAAAAGAAAAAGAACGAAAGAAGCCAACAAGAGTCGGAGACCGCACGGGTCCAAAGTTGTTCTCACGCAAGCAGCTGCCAAGTCTGGGTTCGCTCTTCAAGATGTCGGAAAGACAAGCAAAGACCGTGCGAGGTTTTTATCGATACTCGGTTGGAAGTATTCGTGAAGTTTCATTCGAAACAAACCCTTGTTTTTTCGATGCTTACAAGTGCTCCATGATTGCCGATGTTCAATGAACTCGCTACCTCATCGAGTATCTCGTCTCATATCCCATGAAGGATGCGAAGTCGTTTATCTAATTGAATTGATTTCGATCCCGATGTTTCCCAAATCGTTTCGATCGGGAAAAATATCATGCCCCTTTCTTTTGCTTGAATTTCCGTAATCGTTCGCTGACTTTCTCTGGAACGCATTGTTTCCGTTGCCTCATTTCCCCTCCCTCGGTTTGACTCTTTCGAAATTCTTTCTCAATCGAAAATTTCGAGTGACCGAGTCCGAACATTGTTTTCCGCGTCGTTGGACGCCGACCGTCGCGGACGACTTCTGGAACTACGGAAGCGTTGAAACCTCTCTATGTTCTTGGCTGCTCTACAAGTTCTATTTCGCCGCGAAACTCGACGGTCGCATCTTTCAAGTTTTTTTTTCCCTGAAACAGGGAAAGCGATCTTGCCATTTTTCTCTCCGAAACTGTTGTTGCTGCTCTAGCTTCTGTCGTCATTATCGTTACCGTATGATTTTCATTATGAATGTTGATGATGTTGTTCTTGCTGTTGCTGCTACTGCTGCTCATGAAGATGCTGTAAGCGTTGTTACTGTTGATGCTAGCGTTGTCTTTTTGATGTTTAAACTTTGATGAGTTTTGAAGTTCATTCACTAAGCAAAGCCTATTTTCCTTTTGTCTGCCTGATCCTGCCCCGACCCCGCTGGCACTTCGGCACATGATCCACCATGATCCATCATGTCCATCCATGTCCACCCAACCTCAATCTCGACAACCACCTGACTGACCAACCAACCAACCAACCATTCAAACAACCAACCAACCAACCAACCAATCAATCAATCAATCAACCAACCAACCATCACCAATTGGTCTCCTGAATGAATGCCTGCAACCATCCAACCATCCATGAACGACCTGAAAACCACTCCTGCAATGCCTGCCTGATCCTTCGCCTGACCTTCACGACGACTCTGTCGACGACCTCCGCCTGCAACCGCGACTCAACGATGGTCCGACACCTGTCCTGTGAACTGTTCATCTTCGGTTTATTAATTCTGTTCGTTGATTCCTTATTCATTCATCATCTACTGATCCACTTGATCTATATTCGAAATTTATGGAATTTCCCTCTGGACGAAAATTTCACCGCGGGTTCCGTAACGATCCACTTGGAAATATCGCTCTGACTGTGATTGTGTGTTCTCACCGGAAATTCGTGACTCGTCGTCGAAATCGGATTCGTCTTTTGGCGTCGAACCGTTCTTTTGGCTGACCCGTACAGTATGGACTTGGCGCGAACTCTCGCTGATCCAACCGCTGGTTTGTTGATGCAGTTGAGTACGCAAGCGAACCTCGCGAGTGGACTGCCGGCCCAACTCGGCCAGAATACCAAAAAGGGCAACTCGAAACCGTCGTCACCGATTTCTGGTCAAACCTCACTCAACAGGAACGGATCGGTGAAGTTTGCCCCGTACTAGAACACGAATTTGAGAAACTGAGCAGTCATATGGGGAAGTCAAGAGAGGGAATGTGGCAAACACAGATGAAGATGACGATACTGGGAAGACAGAAATCGAAAGGAAGGGAAATGGAATCGGAACATATTCGTGCATTATAAGCCCGCGGTCGAAGTGCCAACGGCAACCTATCTGACGATCAACTATGTAGCAGACCGTTATATGAACACTGACATATTATTATTATTATTGATATTACTACATTAACTATACTTTAAAATATAGCATAATCGGTGCAAAGTTCAGCCAGATTGAGAAGGCCGAAGACCTAACCTAAGTAGAAACGGATTCTTCGATCGTTAGTCGAAACACATCTGAACGAAGAATCCTCGCTGCCAAACCAAAGATTGTGGAGTGCGCCTTCTCAATCGCATGTTGGGGGTTCTTTAGATTTGCCAGTGTGCGTATGCGTGCGTGTGTGTGTGTGTTGTAGCACCACCCTATTCTCTCGCAAAACATTGAAAAAAAAATCCTCGAGACAAACACGAACTTTTCAGAACACATTGCGACATTGTCCATCTTCTGGGTGGTCATGCTGGAGCTGTTTGGATTTTCTGATCCTCGCGGCCGGCTAGAACCAAGACAAAGAACCAAACAAAGACACGCAGACCTGAATCACAGAAAGAAACAGAAAACTTCGGTTTGTTTCCGTAGATTAATGACTAGTTCTACTACACTTTTATTAAAAACAGAGGTAGGGCGGCTTCCGTATCAATGACCGCCAGAGCTCTCATGACAATTGTCCAGGTTACAATGTCATGATTTTCGATTTACTCGTTGACAATTTTCCATTGTCAGAGGAGATCAAAATGGCATTACACAACTTTTATGGTATACAAAAGCGTGCAAACACCACAAAAACAGCAGGGATTGATCTCCCTTATCTGATACAACACAATTCGAAGAGGCAGCCGGCAAGAGAATCAACGGTATTTAGCTTATACAAACAAACAACCAATAATATCATAAGACCCCTCTGATTTGGGGACTGCATCCTAAATCTCTAGTCAGGCTTAGAACGAGGTTATTTTATCAATTGACCTCGAAGATAGGCAGAACTCGCCGCCATCAACGTTGTTTTGGCTCCTTTCCTCCTGTCCTACACCTCTCGATCCTCGTCCGAATCTTTCCTTCTCTTCTGACACATTTTCATCACACCTCTTTTTCATCGAGAGAGAATATAACTGATGACGTCTATTTCTGCATTTTACCCTCTGACCTACAACATCCTGAAGCTTTGCGCCGTTCTTTTACTCCTCCCTCCCACTTCGCCATGATTTCCTGCGTGCACTGATTCCTCTTTCGAGAAGAAAACTTCAACTCATCGAAATTGAGGAGTTTCGGTTTGCTCCTGGTTGCTCCCCGTCCTCCTCAAATCACTGCATGTATTCGTTGAGTTTCAAGTGTCTCGTTAGAGTATGTCTTTGAATATAAGTGTCCCCATACGAATGACCGACTGACCGACCGACTAAACTACCTACCTCCTCACCCACGACCTCGTTCCCTCCCCGTCCTTCACAGCTCCTTTTTCCGCCTTCGAAATCAACTTATCACATCCCCTAATCCTCTTTCCATCCTTCCTTGTTGTGAGAGGGGACTACCTCGCATATCTGGGCGGCGGGTTTTCCTGCTACATGATAAACCAAATATAGATAGACAAACAAACGAAAATGCAATGATCAGCCTAAACTGTTGGGACACAGGTCAGGGTAGGAATCGGCAAAACCTCTACACTTGTTCAGTGCACCCTGAAAAGTGGAGGATGGACGACGTGGTGAAAATCAGTCGTTGAGACAACAGGGAGGAGAAGTGAAAACATATCTAGCACGTATTTGAAGAGATCAATTTCACCTAAACATATCAGAAATATATACTGGTTAGAGTATCGGCGATTGGCTTGCGATGGAAGCTATCATCTGAGTGATTATCCATCCATTCATTCATTCATGGAGCTACGAATCGAAAGTTCATAGTGAAACAGTTTTTCTGTGACTTGACGATGAAAACGGAATTCATGGAACCGATAAGATCATGAAGTTAATGTGAAGAGATGGAAAATGACTAAAATATCATGCCAAAAATTTTCAACCGAGCAGTTCTTACTATCCAAAATAAATATACCATTGATAAATATATTCCAAGGATTGATAATTACTCCATTATCACGATTGATGACATCAATCGACAGCGGAATATCTACCATTAATTCACTTAGTCAAATGCTATTTACAGTTAATTCTGTTTCAAATAAAGTATTATCGAGATGATGTCGACACTTCTCATTGCTTTCACACACTGGATACCAGGGTTCTACAGTCTCCACTCATGAAAGCGCGAATTTAAATCCATGTACACGGCCATGTTTTCCCTCGATTCTACTTCACTCACAGTATCTGTTCGCTCGATCATGTGATGATCATTGTGTATCTACACACTTATGGTGATTTCTGACGAATGCAGAATCGTTCTCGTGAGTTGACCACCCCCTTGAGCATCCCGGGGCTCAGACATTATCGATGAATAGCGGTGAGAACGAGGGGCTACAGTTTGACAGTAAGTGGCAAAACAGGCTTGACTTCGAAGAAGACAGCCTTGTGGGAATGCATTTGTATCATCGCTTTCACGCGGAAGCTACAGTAGACAACGGCCAGGCTTAGAATTAGCAGTCTCGCTGTGGCCGTTTGCCCAGGAATTGTCGAAATGAATGTTTTGCATGTGTGGAAGTTGATGAAATGCGCGGATCTCTCACAATTTTACCTCACAGACATGGGTATGTTCATGATTTTTCTTCTTTTTTTTTTCTCGCTGTCCCCTCCTGCCCATGATGACAAGTCCTTCCGTTTGAACAGACTCTGCGATACAATCATCGTCGGTGGACACAACGAGAACGTCGAGTTTTCTGTTTCAACGGCTGCTCTTCTTGTTCATTTCAGCATTCAGAATGCTCAGCTACCTCTGATCTGGAAGAACATGGCTGCGGCTGCGGCGGTTGCTCCCATCAAGTATGTATGCTCAACTGACGTATCCTTTCGAATTGAATCGTGAACTGCCTATGACACCGTGCCTTTGGGCTTCTCCTCGAGCGAGTCGGGAAGAAGATATCACTGAATCAGCGTTTAAGGAGAAATGTAGATTCAAAATTTGAAACGGAGACGTTCAAAGTCAATCGATACCCTAAGCGCTTTCGCAATTGATAAGAGCGAGCCGGGAGCGCGTATTAGAGCTTCGGAAGAGCAGAACCAATTGGATGCTCGCCAGAGCAACTCGAGCAGCCTCTCTGCGAATGACCATATACAATGTTTGTCTCGCTTTCAGCTAAACATCCCTGTGGCGGCAACGTGCGTCCAAGCGGAGGGGCTTGGTGACTTCAAATGGCGACGCATTGAAACACATTGCGCCAGCAAGGAAGGAGGCGGAGGCCGAATTTATGGAACAATTCTGTGATTTAGTGAATAGTCGAGAGTTCGCGCGGGGGTGTTGAACGTGCTCTTTAGATAGTTGTTTGTAGGCTCTTTCAATCGATCTATTCATCTATTTCCTGTCGCTTCATCGACCAGTCGGTTGAGCGATCGATTGGTATCGATCCGTACTATCTACCTAACTACGTATCTACCTACATACCAACCTACCTATCTATTGATTTGGATCTATAACTCCGGAAGCGGAGCATCTGTGTACCCGTCAAGCTACCTTACGCTCTCTATCTACCAGTCTACTTATCACGTCTTACCGAACTTATCGATCTACCTACATATCAATTTAGCTGGCTAGATCTTAACGATCCAGTTACCCTTACCCATTTCGGTACATCTCGTAGCCCACCTCGTCTGGAAACTATTTCGTGTCCTTTCTGGTGAACAATAGCAAATGAGTGGCCTCGTAGGGCTGAACCGAGTAAGCTGTATACGCTGCATGTGTGCGGCCTTCGGTCGTTGGACCACCCAGCTGTGTGTATTGATGCACACACATCATTAAGCGAGGCGTGTTTTTTGATCCCAATCTCTTGTATGTAGATACTATACATAAATATCTCGCATCCCAGGTGCAATACGAAACAACACAATGTAACCCCCGCGCGTCGAACTCTAGTCAGCTTCTCTTGTCAAACGGCATTTATTCGAAGGCGCGAGGAAAAACGAATTCGACCACATCGGAAGAGGTCCATCGGACTATCGGAAATCACTATGAGAAGCCAGGCATCCGTTCATCTCAACATCATTTGACACAGTGTTCAAGGTGCAGTCTTTACAAGGTTTAAAACCGGTAAACGAGGCGGCGCTCGCGGAACCCGGTGTTCCGCGAGACCGCGAGAGAGTTTTCTAAGACTGATCCGTCTCATATTATTCAACAGTAAGACATTGAAGCTGTGCACGGGCAGGAACAAGACATATCATTTCACCACATGATGGTAACTACCAAAACAAGCATACCTATACATGTGAACTATGGCAAACAACAAAGATACACATGAAAACATGATAAGTTTGATTTGAGAATCGTGTTGACGATGGTGATTTTGAGAATGACGTCGAGGAATAGGATCGTTAAGAAGTCGACAAGAACAACTACATCCACAACAATAAGATGACAAAGGAGAAGGCATATTATAAGCTCTAACAATAAGACAAGACATTCGCATATCATTATGTCTCAACCTCGCCCCCATTCAGGGTACTGTGGTGAAAATCTTGGGAGTATTGGTACTGTTACTCCCCATCCACAGGGGGAAGAGGGACCAGATATACATGATGAAAATACGTTCAGCCAAATATTGTTGAAAGCATTAGGGGCTGTTTTTCCTGTGGCGATTTTAGCCCTAGGGAAGGCCCGCTATGCAAGTACGCCAAAACATAAAATGACGGAGCATGAGTTTGTGAAACTTTTTTAGACCTCCCCCATCAGCCCATCTCCTCCTCGTTGGTGAAATTGAGTCCTCGACCTCTCGTTGAAAAGAAAAACCCCTTCTTACGGCCGCGAGTGCTGTGCCTTCACAGCGCGTCGTCTGCACCGATGATCAAATACGGGTTCTTTTCGCCACAGGTGACTGTGGGAAATGGGGAAGCCAGGAAAAAGTACAGCAGGGAGAGGTGTGAAAAGAAGTAGGGGGACGAGCAGAGGCATTAGGATTCGATGGGAAAAGATTCAAAAGAAATTCACCATTGACGTTGTCTGCTAGTAGGCATTTGTGTGAACTTCGGTTGTTTACATCATCTCTACCTTGGTGAGAGAAACAAGTACTCAATGATACCTAAATATGACCATAGGAGAACAACTCAAGCTGGCAAGTCTGGCACCCTAAAGCAATCATAAGTGAGATAAATAAACAATACACACAACAAACAGAGAACATGATAAAAACGAAAGCAAAAGTGACGAGCGACGAGAGCTCCATGAGACAAAAACAGACACATCTGACACGAACAGACACCTCTGAACATCTAAACGAACAAACAGACAAAATAAACAAACAGACAAACATGAAGAGGGAAAACTGATGGAAAAATGAAATTCACTACCTAGAGGAATTTTTTCTAAGTTGGAGGAAACATACATGAGAACATTTATTCATAAATGAATACATACACACGACGCTCTCAACGCGGACTTCTGCGTCCTACCTCGCACCCCCCGTCGAGATGGGTCCTCTCGCGGCTTGTTCCTCAGGCTTGGTACGTCTAACTAACAAACAAACTAACTTATCGGTGTATGTGACGACTCATCCTCATGAGAACCATCTTCGAACTCGTTCTCGGCTCACTCCTCTGAACGTTACGACACATACTCATATGTATAAGACATATGTATAAACAAACGTTTGCCATGGGAGGAACTTTGTCGACGGAGGGTTGCGCAGCATTCGGGAGAGGGCTTGGCTCGAAAAGTTGTCAAGCGAGGTAGATGTCCCACTCAGAGCTGGTGAAGTTTGACTCGGTCTGTCAATAAATCGTGTTGCTCGATTTCAACGAACCTGTCAATTCTTGTAGGTAAAAAATGAAATATTTTCAGCTCGGAAGTATCCCCGGGGGCTATTGATACGCAATCCTCGAATTTCTCTTTGCTCCAAAAACTTAAAATTCCTCGTTTTCGTCCTTTAGTAATGCGTAATCGAGAAGAGGAAGCTAATTTCATTCGAGAAGATAGAAGCATCATAAAATCAAAATCTCGGAGACTGAGCCGGAGTCTTGACATGAGGGTCCCTGAACAACAGCTCCGGCGGCCGTTATGAGAAGCGAGTCCGTACGAATACATGATCCCTTAATTCCATTCCATCAAGTGGAAGAGAGAACAAAAGGAGGATTTTGGGTTATCCAGGTCCAATACACAATCTATATTGAGGAACTGACGCTTCCCATGGGAGTAATCAACTCAATCTCTATCAATCTCGACCACTACCGCGCAGCTGCCCTCTTGTATGACGAGGATTCATTCGTCTAGGCAAACACGCACCGCTAGTAACAAGAGTTGCAAGATCCCTCCCTGTGTATACTTCAGGGAGGCGGGAGGATCGAATGCTTTGCCCTCAACTGCAGACAATGCCTCGAGATTGGAACGCTGAACCCCATCCGGGTTGCTACGACAAGACCAAAGGCCTCAAGGCGAGGAGGGCTTTTCAGATCACGAGGATATCTATGAGCTTTCCAGCTCTAGAATTCGGGATCTGTTCCAAGAGAGGCGTCTTGGGACTTGTTCGTGTTAATGGGGATTCAGACAGTCTTGAACTTCAGACCTTCCCGCCTAAAGTCTCACCGGGGGAGCCGGTCTGCAAATTCTCTGGGGCTCGCGGTGTTCGTCAACCTCTCACTCTCGGTGTTAATTACTGACCTAAGAAGGGTTTCCTATTTTAGGAAACATCTTAGTTAACTATTTGAATCCTGAGACGATCACCGAACGAGATTCGTCATTGAGCGGTGAGGAATGTGGTCGGGAATAGAAAGCTTTAATGAGGTTTTCTTCTGTGCGGTACCTGCGGAAACTTTCGAGAGAAGCTTCTCGCCGGGAAGTCATTGTTTCAAGTCTTGCGAAAGCCCCAAAATATTCCCATTGTCTCGGCTTGGAAGCGATAAAAGTTCTAAATCACTCCTTGAAAGGAATTTCGTGCCGAACCGCTACCCCTAATTGAGACAGGCATTTCTTTCCTCATTTGAAGAGCCGAGATCCGACTCAAAATGAGCTCGTTCAGCATCGGACCGTCGTGATCGGAAACGTTGCAACATAAATCGTGGAAAATCGTTTTCAGACATCTTTCACAGCGAGCTGGATGACTTCGCGTGCTGCTCGAGGCTGTGTGAGAAATCATTTTCTGATCGATGACTGGAGTAATTAATGAGCAGATGGTGACGCTTGTCCGATATGCAGAGGTCTGCCGAAGACGTGCACGTTGTCCACGACGACCGGCTGCAGCTTCGCTTCGTGCCGATTCCTGAATTTAGCGGTTTCCTTTTGCGCTGCCGGCGACAATTCGGATTGTTCGTTATGGTGGGGAGGAATTGCGCTTACCTTTGTGCGAAAAAAATTCACAAAAACTTCCTTCCGAGTCTCAGGATCCAACGACCCGGTCGAGAATGCTCTGGAAATTTCGGAATCGGGAAAATAATTTCTCACGTCCGGTTTTCAAGTTTTGACGAAAGTTTCGGCGGATTCCGTTGCTCTTCAGGATACAATTCCTCAACCTCGAAGCAGGATCGACGATAATACAGGTTGACACTCTTCTGACGGAATGTAGCCGGATTCATTTTCGGTGACGGTTTCAGGTGAACCGGGACACTTATCTCGCCTTAGAGCCTTCAACTGTGTGTTCCCGGAAAGAGCCTGTCAGCAGCAGGTTTTCAGGAAGTCAGCTTTGTCATCGCTGGAGAGCTTCCCTCGAGATAACAAGAACGCTCCGCTTTTCCCTCATGGAGCACCCGGCTCTGGTGAAACTCATGACCTGGTGAGGCCTCTCATAACCTGTTATCTGAGTTCCAGATCTTGCATGAGGTGGTTATCCGGCGTTTCCACTATTTCGGCACGGAACGGGAGAAGTTTGCAAACAATCGAGAGAATTGCGCTGGGCCACGTCTTCGGTCTCTTACGATAACCTCATCATAGCGATTATTTCAAACCGTTTCAAAATGCGGAAGGCCCGAATTTGATTTTCAAAACGCTCAATTGTATCGACTCTCAAGTCACCATCTCCAACAACTCGTCTGACATGAGTGAGAACCCATGAAAATCAACGCCACTCTTTATCTAACGGTTTCCCTGCTCTCGAAGCCTGATGAGCCCATCAATAACGTCCGTCGCAATCGGGACAGCTCTCAGGACCCGTGTTTCCACTCAAAAGTCAGCGATCACGAGGGGTTCTTGAGAAAAACTTTCCCTGCTCGTTTGCTTCTCCTGGGTCTGATTCCGGGAGGACAACCGGAGCCTCCGTTTCGTTTGAGACGCTCCTGGTTAGCGGTGCACTTCGCGACGGAGGCTGCTCGGGTTGTGCAAACAGCCCGGAGTCGCCGAAACGTCACTTTCCCTGAGCCGGATGGATCGCCGTCGAGGTCACACCTCGACGTCATGTTTGTCAAAGTCATTCGAAAAGTGCAGTTCCAAGTCGGAGACGACCAGGTGGCCATCGTCAACTCGTCGGGCAAGCTCAGTCCGAGCTGTGTTTGCTTCCGGTGGAGTGAGGGAGCGAGCAAAGTTAGAGAGTTTGCCTAGCCTCATTTCCTCGTCGGGAACTTGCATGTAATTAACTTATGTCCTGCGCAATGTTCGGAGGAAGGCACCACCGTTCTGCGACAGGAGTTCAGGTGCTGTTTTGCGAAAAGCCGGATCCATAAAGTCTCCGCAGCTCATGGACGGGCGCTACAGTGACACCTCAAGGAGAGAGGAATCAGCGAATTCCGTCTCGATGCGGGGAAACGACTACACGAGCGCCGAAGAACAATATGAAAATGGAGAGACTGGACTCAATGAGCCGATCACGCTTCGGGTCTGTTTCATGATTGCCAGGAGTTTCCTTTGGACCTTTCAAGGCCGAAGCCGGCCAGCTCCTGGAATCTTGGGCAAACTGCCAACAAGCGAGATGACAATCAATCTGGTTAGAATCAGAGATTCCAGATCAATTAAAACGATGCCGGAGAGCTGAAAGCATCGTCCGAGGCCCTCCCGGACATGGGAGGCAAAAACGGAAAAAAGAAAGAGCCTTGTGAAATCCGAGAAGCCCTGCCCATTGTGCTCGACCGGGAAAGCAAACTTCGGCGATGAAAGGACTCGACGAAATGAGAATTTCCCAGGATTCCATTACAAGGAGGCCTCCAACACAAGCTGAGTGGAATGACGAACGAAAACAATCGAGTACAATATGGAAAGCTTGCGCGCAGAATCGTTAAAGCGATTTTTTTTCCGCGTCTTTCCTCTGTTCGGTCGCTTTGAGCCTTTTTCAGCCTGTAGTTTGGAGAATAGATATCACCGATTGCATCTTGTTGGCTTGGAAGACCCACAATATGGGGGATCGGAATCACGGGGAACATTTCCGAAGTAGGAGCGAAAACGGCGGAAATCGTAGAAAACGCTCACGTTTTGACCTTGTGTTCAAGACAGGAATACCGCGAGACAATGTGGTCTTGGTTCCACGATTTTTTCCGGGGCGGGGGAGGGAAGTGGTATGCAAAGACTCGTTGTGAGCGGAGTTTGTAAGTACATACATCAGAGTTTCTCAACATTTTAAACCGAGAGGCGTGGCACTAAATACGTAAGTAGTTGCAACGAGGAAAACCTCAACAACATGCTCAGCACGCAGTGCTGTTCTGGAATGGGAGAGGATATATCAACATTTCATCGTTGATTGGGCATGCGGCACTTCCCCTGTCGGTGAATCGTTCCAGAATGGGATCGAATACCGGTCGAAAGTTTAAACTCACTCATTAATTTCGCTCAAAACTGTATTGAGTGACCTTAAAAGGTGGCCGGCAGTTCCGCAAAGCGAGGTGAAGCCCGGATGTGCACAGGTTATTGAGTTCGTTGTCAGCATCATTCTCGCAGGTATTCTGTAATCCAAGGCATATGAATGCTTTCACCGATCTCGAAACCGAGTGCAGAAGGAGCTCGAACTTCCCATGAAATATTTATGACCGATAGAGGAAGCTTATTGCCTGATTGCAGCTCTGTGGTCTTCCCAGATCCAAAGAAAGAAACACCGAAAATCTCTCCATAGATAGACCTCTTTGGATACCGAGCCTTGATGAAATGCGGATGCGACGCTCCTCCAGGTGCTCAAACGAGAGGAAAACGATCCACCATAGTGACGTCAAGGAGAGCCGGTCACACCATGAGATATAAAGAATCAATAGAAACGAAATCTGTTCGTTGTGATGGAAATTCGTTCTAAAGGAGCTTTTCCTAGCATGAGTGTCGATGGAAGGCTCTTCAAGAACCAAAATCGTTCGTTATACCGAGGAATTTGTTGTAATGGTGTTCGTTCCAGTGTCTATATTGAGCCGCGATCAAGGTTTGGTCTTGATGAAGAATGACACCTGAAAATTTAAAGCTCCCACGACTCTCGGTTGCGAAGTTGACATTTTTATCGATATCGCCGGAAACTTTCGGCCGGTAGTGTTCATCTCGCTGAACAACTCCTCGTCAGACGACTTAACTTCTAATCCGTCGCTAAACGAGCTCGTCAGACTCACAGCCATGGCATGGCCTCGATTTAGTGCTCGAGCACACTTAATGAGCTCTTTTCATTCGTTTGTCTATATCTCCGTCTCTTTCAACATCCGGTAATCTGACACGAGAAGTTTGCGTGTAACCTTAACATCGGTCAACTTCGCTCGGATCTGTGACACTGACAATGAGCGGCGAGCTTTCTGATCGCGCCAGTTCTCCGAGAGGAAAAGTCGTTCGTGTTTGTTTTTCTGATTGCTCGATGATGTATCGGATTGATCCACCATGACGCATTTCACGCAACCCTTGTATCGAAGTCGACTCATGCACCGGGAAGTCACTCAGCTGCCGAGGTTTTCTCTAGCCGGCTACGCCAGAGAATCTCGCTACCATGCAATGACTCGGTCTACTATGCAACACACTGAACTAAATGAACCGAAACTTTCCTTGGGAGAATCTGAATCCGTAGTCCCGTACTCTAGATTCGCGCGAATCAACTCGACGGCCGCGAGTGAAAAATTAAAAGTGTGCATACATTGTCGGACGCCTCATTCCACACACAGTGTTTCCAAAGAGATTGCTGTACATCCCTTCGGAGTTGCCAGCACCATATGAAACAATATATCTGAAGTTTTCACAGTTCATCGAAGGAGCTCCGGAAATGGGTTGTCTCCGAGCACCGCAGCTTCGAGCCGTTTTCCAATACTAGGAATAATAAGGGATATCAACGAATAAAAACACTGCACACATATCTCGCTAACCATAGATCCTAAATCAACAGGTAATGCAGCACCGATGTTCACTAACAAGGGAAGGTCGCGAACTGTAACACCCAGATTCCGATGAGATGCTGCCCGTTTTGTAGTCCGTGGTAATTGATGTTCAGCCCCACAGATAGTCGTCCCGAATGGGCTTGCGTTCTTTTTCTGAGAAGGGTCCAAAATTGAATAAAAATGAAGTTCTTCGGCTTTTTGGGACGGAAAATCTCCACAATCCTGGCTTGATGATCTGGATATTCGACGCCGCTGTTAAGGAATGAGTGCCGGGACTGAATGAGACCAGATAGGCCTTGTTCCGCAAAAGTTACTGCGGGAAAACGGTTTTCAGGGTGATCCGATATAGTTTCAAAAAGATTCTCTGAAGCTATAATCCTGAAAAATTCACTATGAGCCCAGCTCTCTATTCTCGATCAGAACATCCTGGGAGAGGTTTGTCAACATCTCCTACTGCGGCTCAATTTTTTTTCTGGCTCGGCATGCGCAATGTGTTAGATGACAGGCTGCCTCAACCCAAACGATACAAAGCTTCAGAGAATCGTTCGGATACTGTATCAGATGAGCTTGGGGCAGCTTTTTCGCTCTGACTTCTGCGGAACAAGGCCTATTTGGTCTCATTGAGACTCGGCGCTTGTTGAACAGCGGCGTTGAATATCCAGCTCATCAGTCCAGTATTGGGCCGATTTTCCGTCCCAAAAAGCCGAAAAACTTCATTTTTTTACAATTTTGGACCCTTCTCAGAAAAAAACGCGAGCCCATTCGGGACGACTATCTGTGGGGCTGAACATCAATCACCACGGACTACAAAGCGGGCACCATCTCATCTGAATCTGGGTGTTACAGTTCGCGACCTTCCCTTGTAAGCGCCGGTCCCTTGATTTCTGAGCTGGTCGAATCCGATTTTGGTATTCAAAACGATGGAATATTGTTACATGAGAGCCCGAAAGCGTCGAACCCTCGGCGTTGAAATCCTCAGTAATGATAACTCCTCCCCCCCCCCTTTGAAAGGAGATGCTCTTCCCAAATCCGAGCAGAAAATTCTCGAAATCCCCAATGTCTCTATTCTGTGAGAAATAGCACGGAGGTTGCGATGCTGGTAGTCAACTTCTACGAGGGAATGTTCTCCATGACTTCCATTTCCTTCTCGACGGCCTCATTCGGAAGCGGCGCACAAACTCAGTGCCAAAGCAATGGCTGCTGCGGACTTCGCACTCCGTTCAAGTGAGATTCCTGTTTGTTTCCGTTGGCCCCGTGTAAGTGTACACCAAGCCTCATTTCCTCTGCAGGAACTCGGTCTCAATCGAGTCACATCCTGCACAACTTCGAAAGGAACGGAACGCTGCGTCAAGCTGCGTCTGTGATCCCGGGCGGTCACTTGCATCAGCCGGAACCATAAATTCGTCGTCGCATGCTTTTGGCTCTCTAAGAGAAGCCAATCAGCCGATTGGGTTCCTACACGAAAGACTGATTGACCAAACCCTCGACTTTCGTTACAAGGTGTCTTCGGGACTCTTGAAATCCTGGAAGAAGTCTCTGGCTCCGGAAGCTCAGAAGAAAGAAAGCGTCATGGTTCTCAAAGATCGTAGGCAACCGAACGGGAAATGGAATCGAACATTTGATAGCGGAAGGGCATCGACAGGGATACAGACTGATCGGGATCCTCTGACATTTCTTCAGAAAATCGTGGAACAATCAACGAGTCGGAGCGAGTTGAGAAGATCAATATCGGCTTAGCCGTTGAGCCGCCGCTTCGGTCCCGGATGCGACCTTGCGCTTTCACCGCTCAGCGCATCACGTCCGACTGTGATCTTGAGCGAAACATTTCCGTTGGTCGTCTTCGACAAATACTCTCAGTCCCCTCACAAATGCCTTATATACGGTGCGGCGAGATGTTCTCCCTATTTAGGAATATTTTGAAACTCTCGAGGATGTGAGATAGTGGAGTTTGAAACAAAAGTTGTGTCTTGAAGTGCCATCACAGGACACTCGGTTCCGGACCCGCCAAACGAGGAGCAGTTCACCATGTCCAATCAAGGGCGGGGCGGGGACGGGGCTTGGGTGCCGGGTCGCGCGGAGCACGGAGCACGGAGAGGACGCGAATTCGCCTCAAGTCCATGATTGATCGGAACCGAAGCTCGAAAAGAGATTTGAAGCGTGTTCCAAGAATCCACCCAAAATTTCCCAGAATGATCCGCTCCGAGACTTCTTGGAGTGAATCATTCCCCTATCACGCGGAGAGGAAGGAGCTCTTCGAGCAAATATACTTTGAAACAAATGCATCAGTCATCATTTCATGGGAGCGGCGAGACTCCTATATCAGTTTCGATGTTCCCCATCGACACAGCCTGGAACATTTGCCTTACGGAACGGTGTATCCCTCCAAATGAGCTGCATTGGGCTCTCGTCTACGTAGCGATAGAGAGAAAAGCAGGTAGTGGCAGGAGCTTTCGATAGCCGGTATTGAGATACATGACCGATGACAAACTCCAAGAGTCCAAATACAGATCGTGAGCCGAAAGAAGTAGTCTCGAGTCTCAACGGTATCGATCACAACAATCACTTCATTGTTCCCTCTCCAATGTGATAGGGCTCGATCGTTATGTTGCGTGTTGCCTCCGCTACTCAAAATCGATCAAAGTGTCTTTCAGTCGAAGAGGAGTCCTCTCGTTCGGAAGTCTACCACCCATAGCGACTTCAGATTTGAGAGACTAAACTACAAGAAGTGTCATCTCACTCTGTATAGGAGTAAAGTCAGAGCTCCATGGTCTTCCGATTTGATATTACTGATTTAAAAAATGAACACAACATCAGAATTCGGCATTGATCTCAGCAGTATCATCATCTAGCTATCGAACGGGTGCATTATATTCAAACCAGTCGTACATATTTCTGAAAATTGGATTTTTTAAGTGGTTTGTGTTTTTGGCTAAACCCTGGACGACAAAGCTACCTCGAGGCCACATGGATCAGACTCCATGGGATATGAAGTTCACAGCCGCGGGAGCTGAAATTACCTGACCCGATCGAATGAAATAGGAACTAGAGCGAGTTTCAAATCGATTCAAGAGAAGAAACCGGACACGCGTGTGCCAATGATTTGGAGCCAATTAGGTGCGCGAGACATCAGCAAGTGGCCATTGACTGCGCCGATACAATATTACTGTTCATGATCATGATGAGGCTTCAGCGAGGCGGAACATGGAAAAAAAATGTCAGGTCGTTGCATTATATCCTATAGACCTCGCCTGTTGCTCGATTGATGTCAGGATGAAGGCATTCGGAAGCAGAACTAGCTCAACATTCGCGGGTTTCCGTTTCCGAAACCTGCTCGAAGTCGAGTTCGATCGTCTCATAGACCAAAACATCCGCTGTTACCCAGTTCGGTTATTTCGCAAAGTGTTGCATGGCCGCTGTTTCTGTTGCCGGAGCCCGGCTAGTACCACAACGACACACACGCGAATATATTTCTCGCAGGCTTTGTTGTTGAGGTCAATCGACTCAAGAGTCGCTGCAAGCGAAAACTCTCAATGCTAAACCTCCGATTTCTTGCGACTCCTCTAGACAGCAAATCTGGTGACGCAGTATGGTCACTTGATGCTCATCCTATTCAAGGAAGCAAAAACGAGCATTCGATGGAGAAGAAAACAGGGGCGACCCGCGGCGCGGCGCGGCGGAGTTTCGAAGAGATGTGTTTCGAAACAGTGTACAGGTAGGTACTCCATTCTTGAGAGAAAGCTCGCAAAAGTTTGTTTCTTTTAGCGGGAGCCGCCAAAGGGCTTTAAATTCTCTGAAAATTGGGTGTACACGGGCATCGTGCTCATTGAGCTTCCAGTAAGTGTTTCATAAGCAAATCTCGTGAATCAAATATTCGAGTCTCTATTCAGAGAAAATTCATGCTGTGGATCATACCCATCCAGGGAATTATCGTAGGCGCTTACGAAATAGTCCAATCGAATACCGAATGATGTTTGGCTTTCGCAAAACGTGGGCGGAATGGACTCGTGAGGCGTCTTTCGGTCTGTCTGAAGGGATTAGATCAGATGCGTATGAGGTGGGCTTGCGTGGGTCGTTCGAAACCCGGACAAAGTAGATGAAGGGTGGGATTTGCACAGCGCGCACACCACCATTCATTTCTGATAATCCTAAGAAGGAACACCACTTCGGATCTTCTGCGAGAATAACGAATCAACACCTCTCGCTACAATCAAGGTGGAGGCAGATGAGAGGGAGGGAGTCAAAAATTGAAGAAACCTTGATTCCCTGACGAGCCGCCGATTTCATTCCGTGCAGAATATTGAATAATAACTCTGTTTTCATCTTCATCGACTCGCCGCAAGATCGTTATGAACCCCGTATCTTAAATATACATAAGCATATAGGTAGAAACTGTCTGTCTGATTCACAATAATGTGTGCGTCTTCTTCAGATCTGAATCATGATTGAAAATCAAAATCCGGACTAGTGCTCCGGCTAAGCCTCTGAAACCTCCTATATTAGCAAGCTCGGTCAGGTGGCATTATTTTTCAGAGTTCGGTTCAGAAGCATCAAATATTTGAGCAAGGGAGGACACAATACGTTACATGCAGATTGGAGCACAATAAATGGATGTATGTATCCGATGAGGCTAGATATCAATTGTCGAAGATCGGAGTTCAGAGCATGATTTGCGAGGTCCGGAGGTTCAGAAAATAAATTCGTATGAGGAATGCCATTCTAGAGTTTGTTGTCGTCCAACAATTTGGCCGCTTGGCTCTGATGTAATTTCGTTTTCATGCAATGCCATATGGTCACATCGTCTCTTTCAAATACGACAATCGAGTTTTCGACGGCAACATTCATAGGAAGTCATCTTCCGCAATTCCGAACGCCGAAGTGCGGGAATTCATTTTCGAGCTCCGAAATTCGGTTTAGATCTAGATTGGATCGGTACACATAGAGGAAAATTACGGGGAGAACGGGATCTGTCTGACGAAGATCATTCTTACATTACGGAGAAAAGTAGTGACTCAGCGAAACTTCCAGGTCCAATCGATACTCCTATTAGCGAAGTACCCCCTCAGAGTCACCGAAAATGAGAATGGTTGAAGATATTGATGTAACCATGGCTGTCGATGCGTAATCCATTTCATCTGTTGTATTCTGGAGATTTTTCGTTGATCCGGAGTAGGGAATACAACAAATTCAGTACGTTTTTTCAGCATCACTCAAGATCGTCAATCAGAAATGGGATTTCGCACTCGTAATGTTGCTGCAAGAAAGCTTGATATACTTCGCGGAACTCGTGCTCTTCTTTCCGAGAGCAGCTTATGATCATCTGGCGGCAGAGAAACACAACAACACGGTAATTGCGGTCCCATTCATTTATTCATGCGCTTTTCGACGGTTATTTATCGGCACCGCTTCCAGCGTTTCCTGAGACTTTCGAAGGAAAGAGGAAGCTTTTCGGAAAAAGCAGAAGCCTTTCAAATTTAAGATGCCGCAAGAAGATTGTTCAGGTCCTCTAAGCATCTCTGGGATCTGGGGCCTTCCGTACATTCTTCGCCCTTTTTCCGTACTATTTCCGTATTCCCGTACCCAGCAGGTACGTTTCTTCGAGACAATCATAGTCGAAGATTCGTACGGTCATCCAGTTCCAGATCAGCTCCGCCTGCTCGGGGACGTACGAAGAGTTTCTTCTCGGGCATAGCTAACCGTTGTATCTTGAAGCCTGCGGCGGGACCCGTGGGAAAATTTCGGGGCATCGAGATTTAGGTCTGAAGATTCATCTTCCATCGGGCTGGCTCTTTCGGCGCGGAACTGTTACCGTGCTTTTTCGGGACTGAGTTCTGGCATCATGGAGCACCAATGGCAACTCGGTTCCTTCCCCCTGGTGTTGGGAAGTGTCTACCAGGGTGCCGGCCGGACGTTTACTCCACCTAGGCACTTGGTTGGCGTCGATTCGACCTGTGTATCCGAAGGGAGGATCAAACGGCCGATTGTCCAGTGGTTATACGGCTAATCTCATAATCTCAATTCAATGGGGGCGCTTCTAGTCTCGAGGGGCGTCGGGCTCTTCACAATTGAAGAGCCGAGATCCAAAACGGCAGATCTCCACTTTTCACTTTTTCGAGAAAACCGCGAAAAATTGTGGGAAAAAATGTTCCGACGCGAAACCCCCAGTATTCCAGGTGTAGATTAGACTCGTTGAGCTCTCTCGATTTCAGGAAAAAAAGGCACGGATTCGACCTGGCACTAGGCAAAACACTCATTGACAGGATGGAGTTGTGACGTTTTGGATCTCGAATTCTCGAATTTGGGCTGTTTCAAGCAAGAACAGACTATTTCGACCAAGCTTGCGGAGGCTATAACTCTGTTATGATCGGAGCGATTCTGGAAAACTTTTTTTTTGTTGGAAAGCAGGAAAGGAGCCGCTGATGACGCATGATGATTTCTTCACCTGGACTCATTTTTGAGAGAGTTAGATCAGATAAAAGTCGGAGGGAAGCCGATTTCGAAGTCCATCTCCATAGCCAAAGTGCGGGCTGTCGAGCTCCACAATAATCTGCGAAAATCACGAAATCGAAAATTTTGGAGTTGTGCCGTTTTGGATCTCGGCTCTTCAATTCAACTCTGACCGTATACAACCAATAGTTAATTCTGTAGTCTCAGGAGGGGCTATAGCCTCCTATGTCTCATGATGCGGAGGCCACTGATATCACCAACACCGTGAGTCCAGTTTTGAAAAATGACTCATAACACCCCTCGAGCTCCGCAAACGTTTTGTCGTCTTCGGAAAACCGACATCAGCACCACTCGCTCATTGTAGTTCCGAGACACTGATCTCAACGTGCTGGGCTGCGACGCCCACCGTTATCCAGCCCTTCTATTGGTTTGTCGAAGATCCTTACAATTAGCGCGAGGACGACCGAGCCGATAGTTTAAAATTCTTATTTCACGTGCTCTCCAAGAGACTTTCGTAGGAAGCGCCGCAATTGTCTCTGTCTGAATTCCTGAGAGCAATGTTGAGGCCGTCCTGGGAGCTGGCGAGGCCAGAGGCCACGGGAAAGCGCTCGGCCTACAAGAAAGCTTTTAGGAAGGCGAACGAGCAAACAGTCTCAGAGGTGGGACAGAGCCAATCTGTAGACAAGGAGACTCGGGCTCGACGCGCACTTTTGAGTGGCGCTCTCTGGCGAACACCCGACGAACGCACGCTTTTATATTCGCAGCAGGAGCTGCTGCTGCTGCAGCGTATGTTCCACCAAGTGCGGGGGCAACGACAGGAGCTGAGGGACGTTCTGAGGCGACAGAGTGGTCAGACACCGAGTCTCAATCGCTGAACTCATTTCGTCTATTTGCATCGATTTCAGACGGACAAAAAAAGAGAGAAATTCGAGGTTCTGCATCACGAACCAGTTTCAATTTACGGTTCGGTTCCTGCTCACTCCAAACCGGAGGCCCAAGACAAAACTTTAGAGAAATAGCGCGGGAGTCCTGGCGACTCGCGAGAAGTTGTCGAATAACGTTCAACCAGCTTGTCTTCGGAATCCGGTTTGTCGCTTCCTGCCTGTCCCCCGTCATCCCTCACTTGTTTCCCATGGAGTCTATTTATAACTTCGAAAAACTTAGAGCGAACGATCTCAGAGGCAACATCATCAACGAAAGATAGCTGAAGCGTGACTGCCAGTACGGAATGGCCACAGAATATAGAAATCAACATCCCGAGAGAGTAAAGTATGCTCCGAACTTCATGTAGATCGTCCCGATGCATAAGTACCGTCAAGAATCTCCGGAGAAGTCGAATCGCTCGTCGATTCGGCCATGGTCGTTGGTTCGCAGACATCGTCAAGCCTCGACGGGAATATTCAAGACCTTTCGCGAAAAAAAGTTGAGAACTGGTATCGCGACGCTCTTTTCGTCCAGTCTGGGGCTCCATTTGTGGCATTTGTTCAAAGAATTTCGGATTGGGACCGAACTCCCGAAAGACCGATTTCAAATCGAGATTCACAAAAATTTTAGAAACTCTCGGTACTTATTCCTCGAGCCTTTCGACTTTCAAAAACAGCCAGCGATCACTGATCACTGGTCTTGGAGTTTGGACTTGGGCTTCAGAAAGCTCGAGGAATGAAATCGAAGCAAGGTTGTTGAATCTCCTTCGGAGTTCGAATACGAGTCCACCGGCATTCCCACTACTAGGCTAAGACGTCCGGACCACGCTGGGCATCGGCGCTCTTTCTTCTCCAGCCTGGTCAAAGTTGAACGGTTAGGTTCTCAACGCAGACCCGACGTAAGTGCTGCCTCCTGACGAACGAAGAGCTAACGAGGGTCGACGCGTTCCAGCGTGGACTAATCCTTGAAATCTAGCCGGAAAGAGCCGCGCGGTAAAGATTGAGGAAGAATCAGCTGACAATGAGTCCTCCGCTCGTCGGGTCAAGCGCCACCTTGTCTTCCATGGATTGAGATTCGAAATTCTCACACTGAAAGACTCCTCGCCACGTCTCATGGACGCCCTCGCCGCGAGCTTAAGCTGATCTATGAGTCTATGAGTAAAAATACAGCACCTTTCCACGCAGCGGCTCGACGTTTTCATCCCGTCGGGAGCCTCGAAGAGGAATCCAAATCGTTGTTTCGAATAGAGATTTGCTCTACATCTTTCGCCTGCCTCGTCCGCAAACAGGGTCGCCGCGGTTTCCCAGCAACAAACAGCGTTCTGTACTTGTAATCAACTCTTGATTATGTTGGCTCATCCGGAACTTCGCTCAGCGACGATGATTTAATCGATTTTTGATGCTCTTGGGCATGCTTGCTTGAGCCCGAATTTCTACCGGATCGATCGCCGTAGGAATTTCACGCATCATCAACCGTGACGAACACTTACATCATGGTGAGATCAAAGACCTGAACGTGGAGACTGGCAGAACGAGTTCAAAGGAGAAACGGAAGCTGATCCACCAAGTATTCATCACCCATTTCGCCCTGTTCGAGAAGTCAGACTTCGACAATGCTGCGGATGAGTGAATCTTAAGGAGATCCCGTTCCTCCGTGATATCGCGGATTCTCCGATTATTCAGTATACGATTTCAAACCGCGTTCCAAGCGATGAGAACAGGAATCTTGGGCCGTGGTTGAGGAGCGAAACTCATAGCTCAGTGGACATTTTCTCTCCGAGTCGCTACAGCTAGAGCTACCGAGGAGACAAATCATCTGAGTCCTGTAAGTCGGAAATCTCCGAATTGTGTTCGACTTTCCACTTCTCTTTCTAAAAGATTCTGAGTCTCCACAAGCGCTACCCTTCACTGTGGGGCCCACAACGTCATATCAAGAGACTAGGCATCAGGTTCGAGATCGATGTACTCAGTTTCCCATTCTTACGTCAGAAGCAGGGATTATTCAGCGAAGAGAGAAAACAGAACGTGAATCCTTTGCCGTGGTGGCAACAGAGAATAGAAGATAGTGCGATCTCCTCTGCGTCGCTGAACTTCGCTAACAATGAGAACATTGGTTTTCAACACAGAAACTGTCGAGGAAACGAAGCTGCAGCATAGTTGGTGCACAGGCCTAACTGACAGTCTAATTTTATGATGCCTGATGACCGATCGTTTGAGATTTCTCTCCGAGACATTAGGGTAGCCAAGATTCCACGAACTCTCCCTCCTTGAAGTCTCGGTGTTTTGTCTTCTTTTCTACAATTAGGGAGGATCGTGACGGGACGACCATACACTGTAGCTTGGAATTGCCACTGACGAGTCTTACCGTGGCGGAACAGTGAAATCGAGTTTTACTTACTTAGCACTTGAGCACGACTCGAGTGCCCACAGACAGCGTCCCCGAAAGCTGTTTCAATGCTCTCCTCGACCCTTCACAATGGACATAGGGCTCCGAGTTCGGACTCTGTCGAGGGTAACTCACAGTATCGAGTTTCCGGAGGAACTAAACAGGGGAACGAGCGGAAGAGATTCCGGCGCGAGTCGCTAGCGATGCAACAATGACTCTACACTGGAAAAACCGGACCTCATCTGAACGGGCTCCTGTGGAACATGGAAGGCCTCAAGAGTTTGTCAGAAAACCCAGGATACGACCCACTTGAATCTCAAAAATTCATCCTAGACACGCCACTGGGTGGGTCCCGTTAAAGGCAAACTGCATGTCTGTGTTTGCCAAGGCCTTCTATCATATCTTGATAACAAGGCCGTTTATGCGCGAGATACAACTGAGTGCATGGCGACGATCGCATAACCTTCGGCGACGTCGTTGAGAGTCGAGAGAAAGAAGTCATGACAGTCATCCAGACGGTAGACGACAGAGAGAAAGGATTCCCGAACATCCTCCGAAAGTCGGAGTATCCTCCTATGATGAAGTTTTTCGAAGTTCCGTTCAAGTTTTCGAACGAGACACACTCTCAGGCGCTAAGCAGGATTTCGTGCGTCAGGAGTTCGCCAATCTCAAAGAGAATGGAATTATTAGAGAGTCAGCATCTCTTTCCGCGAGTTAAATCCACGTTGTTCCGAAGCCGAACGGAACGTGGAGGATGTAGGTATACGGATCTCATCGGTTGGCCTTTTCCCAACATCGACGAAATTATCGCTGAAACGGGAGGCTCTCGGGTGTTCTCTACCGTTGAACTATTGAAACGCTCCTGGCAGCGGCCATCGACAAAGGAGAAGAAAAATATGTCGACCCCCAATTAGCTGGGAAAATCGATTCCATCCTCATACGATCGGGTGAAGATCAACGACAGAGGTTCAGACACAAACAGGCGAAACGTCTTGAGAAAAATCGGAGGTATATGATCGGGCGTGGTCGAGCATTTGGAAGGCAAGGACTCAAGATGTTTGTGCACGAGTTCCTCCGGAAAAGTGACCGTCTGATCCGGAACGGAGACAAACGGTCGAGAGGCCCCATCCGTGAGGTATGCCGGCGGGGGGCCTGTGATGGGAGGCTCGTATACGCTGGCGAAGTGATCGGCCAAGAGATCAGCTTTCTCCGAGGAAGTTGAGACAGTCGTGCCTCCGGAGCTCATGGCGGGAAGAGGATCGTGACCTTTCAATCTGGAGTTCGAGTAACGGAAGAACGATCGCGCGTCCCTGAAGTCTAATTTTTGCTCTTCCAAAGTGCGTTGACGTAAAGCGGCTCTCCTCAGGCGATCACTCAGGGAACAGGACCGAGGTTCACCCCGATCAAGTCTCTCCCGGAGTCTCGCAATGTAACTCTCGATGGCCGTCGATGATCGACCAGTAGAGCGCTTGGGCGTGAAGCGGTCAATGAGGAAACGGCAGCACGCAACGAACTCCGAGTACATGTCATTGACAGAGGAGCACGAGGAGAACATTGCTCTCCAGTCAACGCAGTCAAGATGCGCGGCAATCGCGTCACAGTTCATATGAAGAAAGTCGAATCGAGGAACATATTGGTTGGTAGCGCAGGGCTCGAGGGAAAGTCCAAAGTAGATCGCGAGATGGTCGGAAGGTATGGGATTTGCCGAAACCCGCAGATCGAAGAACAACTCAGGGTTAGTGGAGAGCACCAAGTCAAGAGTGCTACCGGACACATGGGTATGAGTCTTGATCGTCTGGGTGAGACCGTTGGCCTCGCAGCATTCGATGAAGACTGTCTCCTTTGACGAGTCGGTCGAAAGGTACGGGCGCTCCCAGTCAATATCAGGGAAGTTGAAGTCACCCGATATGACCACGGGGAAATCCACTCGGGAGAGCTCGGTGAGAACCCTCGTGTAGTCGATTGTACGTTGGAGTCGGGTCTGACTGTCTCCTGCATTCGTGATGTAAAAGCAGGCAAGACGGAGTCGTTGGGAATCTCCGAGGACATCAACACAACATATTCGCCGGGAAGAGCGCAACGAACAGGCTTCACGACGAGCTCGCGGCGCGTTAGGATACACACTCCACCGCCACGCGAAGGCCGATCGAGTCTTGTGACGGAATAAACGCCCGATAGAGAGAGCTCCGCGTCGCGAACCGAGTCGGTGAACCACGTCTCAGACAGAAACACAACATCAATTTGATGAAGGCGGCAGTAGTAGGTGAGAGAATCGATCGCCCCATTCTTTGCGGCAGATCGTGCGTTGAGGTAAAGGCAGATGAGATGGGCCTTCGTCGGAGGTGATCCAACAGGAGGCTGACGGTCCGATTTCAGGCTCAGAGGGAGTAGATGGGACAACGGCGAGATTAGTCATTCCTCCTTGGGTGCAGAATCCGAGATCTGGTCCCCCTTTGGAATGCCACGGTATTCCTTGAAGCGGAGATCCTTTCCCCATACGGAGGAGTCCATCATCTGAGTGAAATTTGCGGCAGGTGTGAGTATGCAAAAAGAAGCGTAGCTCGGATGGCGAGTGCAGAGACGATGCACCCTGAGCACCGGGAGCCCACGAGCTCGCAGTGCAGTGAGTAGGGAGTCGGCGGTGACACTGGGCGCGACATTGGTGAGGAAAATACGCCTGAACTTCTCACGATCGGGTTTCGGGATAGATCTGGTCGAGGGAACCAGGTCTTGACCTTCAGCTGTGCCAAGGGTGAGTGGGCGAATTAGTTTAGGCAGATCGTCACCGCCACGCGCGGTGGCCGACACCCCCGTCACGGATACAGCAGCAGGCTCCCGGTCCCCGACAGTAGAGAGCGGTCGACCCCCCATGCGGGGCCGAGAGCTCGCCTCGATCCGAGACAGTCGCACGGGCACACTCGGTTGAGACATCATTGCTCCCTCTGAAATAGTAGGAGCATGATCAGCGGAATTTGTCTGTGAAGAATCAGACGCCGGGACGGCCGAAGGGATCAGGGATCGGGATGACACTGGGGTGGAATGTGGCTCGCGAGTCAACAAACGGCCGGAAAGAGATGCAGGACGTTCTAAGGACAGAAGACGCAGTCTGAGCTCACGGTTCTCTGCCCGAGCAGTGCTCAGATCGGACAGAGCGTCGGCAAGTTGTAGCTTCGTACGTGTGAGCTCGGCAGCAGTGCCCGCGCACTCACCGATAGGCAGGGGGGAATCAATGTGTGTTGTTTTATCCACCAGGAGAGCCAACCTGCACTGAAGCGCATTTTCGGGGTTTTTCTCGGAAACTAAGCCTCCTAGAGAAAAAGTGTGATGGATAAAATTTCTGGAAATGCTCGGAATCTATCTGGGACCACTTCTCGATTTTTTGAAAAATTCGACATCGATCACCATTGAATCTCGGAATTTTCCGAAAAATCGAAGAGTGGTCCCGGACGAATTCTGTTACGCTTGTTGGCCGTAAAATCGGATTTTCAGAAACTTCATCCATCACACTTTTTTAGCTAAGTGGCTCGGGTCGACAATTTACACAAACTTGATGTAAATCATGATGAAGAACAGCCTAATAACCGATTCTTGAACGACCAACGAGTTCTGTAGAACCTTCACGCTTGAACAAATCTATGACCTGGGCATCCGTTAACGCTATGTTGAAGACGTCTCTTTTGATGAATAGATCGAAGATATGTAGCATCTATTTTAGCCAGATTTGATCAAGGAGAAAACGCCCGGGACGTCCGGGGCGGAGCAGAGTTGGTTTAGAGTGGGACGGATGTTCTCAGGAGTCTCCAGAGAGGCAGCCGTTGAGGGGCCAACCAGTGAGGAGTGACGCTGAGCGCAGCCGCAATTTCTTGAGGATCCTGGACGCACCCAGAGACGTGCCGCAAGTTCTGTTGAACTCATTCATAGAAGGACCGTCGAGCCCTACCGAGAGCGTTGCTGAATTTACGCAGTGGACAGTTCTACACACGACGAACTCTGTTCTGTGATAGCATTTGTAGAGCTTTTTGGCGTCTGCCCTAAGACTATGAGGTACATCAAGAAAAAAAGCGTCCAGAAGAAATTATAAACCACTGATTATCAAGATGAAACGGAACTGCCGAACCGGGAAATAAGCTGCGAACAATGAGAAACTTCCGAGGCTGAGCACACATCCGATCTCTTCGAAGGAAACAATTTCACGCGAAGCCGGTGGAATCTGAGACATCAAGGACGCGGCGCGATAGATGGGTCAACAGATCTTCTTTTCCATAATAGGCTCCACTCCCAGTGTTTGAACAGATCTTGCCTGATTGAGTACACAAACACATGATAACCCTAATGTTCACTAGGAGGCTTCGTCCATCGAAGTTCCGTTCGATTCGTCCTGGGCACTCTTGACCAAGCCGGATACCGACATAGTTGCTCGTTTTGCAGAACGACTGAGAGAGCAACTTCCGAGAAGTTGTACGGCTCATATTTTGTCCAGAAGCCTCGTTATTCCGAACTCATTCGTCGGCGTGTTCGTGTCCCCATTGGGAGGAAAAAAATGGTGCGAGTTCTGAACATGAATACCATTTTGCTTCTCTTTGTCATCGCATCGGAACTGAGCATTGCGATCGCAGCTGGCAGGCGTCCATCCGCCGAGTCGCTCTTCTGGAGGCGTCCTTTCAGTCCTTGCAAAGGCTCGAGACTCAGCAATACCGTCGAAATCGTTCAAGCTAATGTTTTCGCCACGAAGTTGTTCAACGAATTGGGGATCACGAGACTAATCAACTTTGCCATGAAGCACAAAATCCGGTCCGTCGCTGTCTATCCTCTCGGCGAATTCTTGTGTCAGTTCTATCTCATCGCATACACCATCATGTCGAAAAACGGAAGCATGATCCTGCCGGCGAAATTCCCACTCAAAGATGCCCTAAACTTCATCGATCGCTCCCTCGCTGCTTACAGCAAAGCCGCAGCTCACTGGAGATACCGGCACCACAAAGAGGAGATCGTCGTGCCATGGGGTTTCTTCAATGAAACGGTGGAGTTGATGATGCCGGTGGTTCTCAAAATCGGAGGGATTCCGAGGGACGTGAACGTCGCGCTGCATACAGTGGATTATTTTCGCCGAGTTTTACTGTGATTCCACTCACAAGTAGACATGGGCTTCCGCGCTACGGAAGCACGCTCTTACACTCGAAAAACCCGAGCACGGCTGGTACGGACCAAATGGGTACGATGAGGATTTCGTACCATTCCGTACCTGTACGTACCAGCCCTCCCGGGATTCACGGAGTGTACGAACGTGCCTCCGTATTGCGAAGCCTACTCACGGGGTGCCTCATCCACCTCGTACATAACACCGAAGAGGCACTACGTGGTAGCCCCCGACGACCAGTGCATTGAGAGATGAGTCCTCCAAAGAGGATACTTGGCTAGAGCCCTGTCACGGTGAGTACTCTGAGACACTCCGGAACAGTCTGAGTGAGATTCTGCCGGTGGGAGGTCGTTGGTTCGATATTCGTTCCGGACCCTTTCTAGAAATGGTTTATTTGGTTGCCACTCTGTAAGGCGAATGTCGAAGAAACTCTTCCAGGCCATGGCCAACTGACTGGAGGGACGGAAAATTAGACGGAAAAAAATCCGGTGCAAGTTCAGTCAGCGACTGAACTTGTCGTTCCGTAGGCTTACGTTCAGTGTGCTAGAGATGAGCGTAAGCATGTCGATAGATGAGCTATCTGCGAGCAGGAGGGGGGCAAACCCTGGGAAAATCGCGAGTCCATTCAAGGCAAAGCGCGCACTCATCAAATCTCAATGAAATACTATGAACGTCAAATGAAAGAAAGATAAACGACAGCCGAGTGGTTACAAACGCAATCTTCCGTATTTCGAGATCCCCCGAGAAATCCCTATGTGTAACCTTTTTGCTCGACTACCGTGGGACGCACAGTTAGGTGGTTTTCAGCAAACTCCGCATCGCTTAGAGCTTCAACCGGAATATCTCAAAGTCCATACGTGGGTCGGTTGCTGAAACCTTGAAGAAAGCGAACTCCCACTCTTACCCCGTTTGTTTCAATGAACGTGCTCATTTCCTATTAAAACATATTTTTCCACCCCCTGAAGTACAAACTGCAACTCCGAAGCTGTTCATCGGGCAAAATTCAGATCCCCATCATGCCCTGGCTAGAATTTGGTAAAACGCACGTATTTTGATCACATCAAATGCCCTTAAAGGAATAATGCGTTCACGTTTCCGTCGAGTCATTTACTTGAAAATTTAATTAGTATCAACGATGGGAGCCCGTAAGATGGAGCGTCCAAGATTCGCGTAATAGACGCCCGGTTTCGCGCTCCTGACGAAGCTCACACACGGAAGGAGAACTTCGTAAGTTTCTCGACAAGACAGTGAAAGAGAGAAAAGAGGCGGTCATATTGTTCACCGTGAGCGTAGAAGGTGCCCGGTGAGAGCAGCGTGCATCGGCCAAATATGGCTCAAAGCAATCGTAAGTTCCAGTACTCAATTTGAGACGGGCATCTTCCACGCGTTGTTCCAACAACCCTTATCTGCGATCCCCTTTACTCATTGGTAAGAGCTGACGAGTAATCGACCTGTAATAGATATTGCAGCCTCGAACCTCAGATATAATTGGCAACAGTTTCGGAATTTCACTCACCTCACAACTCACAACCTCAAACCTCGTTTTCAAAGTCGCTTGAGGCATGGAATTCTTCTCCTCACCCTACCTGTTGGAGACAAAACAACGAAGTTCCATACCACTCGATCGCGCCAAACGATGTTTCGGTTCCGTACCCGATAGATACTCTCCGTGAACTTGAAATGTGCTCTATCGGTTCTCTCATCCCGTTCTCCATATCTACAGCGATTTTGTGGGTTATCGATAGTCTGGTTTCGGAGTGTATGCCACACAACGAACTACCTCTCGTCGGTCTCCCTAAAGGCGTTTTCCCGGCAAAAAACAGGTCGGAGTTCTTCTGTTTAAGCCGGAAACGGGGAGACTGGAACCCCTTCATCAACAGGTAGGGGTTCTTCTGTATCCATCATTGTGAATACGACAAAAACGCGTCCGTTAAGAGCATTTGGTATGCAATACCCTTACTCGCAACCATATCCACCCCTCCCACAACTTTCACCTTCAACGGATCCCTAGTGTTCAAGATCATCGAGTCGGAAACGCCGGTGTCGACAAACGGACTTTCGTTTTTATAGGTGTAGATGAGGCGTTTGATACAGTTTGCATGGAAATACTATTTAGACTGAACCTCGGACAGAGTATACGACAAGCCATCCTCTCCTCCACAGTTATCGAAATCAACAACAAATAATAGAGCAAACAATAGACTTTCGTCTTAATCACCAACCAACATGTTGCTAAGGATTTCCGGGATACTCCGAGTTTCCAACAACCGTCAAGTCTTGTACGGCCGTGGATTCAGAAATCGGAGATTGCCAGTTATGCAGAGATTGCGTTTGCAGAAATCGCGAGTGATACTTTTGCTGCTGATGACATTCGCTCTGATTTCCCGAAAACCGTCAACGCCTGCGCGGCCCTGGGTTCAGAAGTCTGGAAGTGATGCTTTTGCTACTAATCCCATTCCACAGATAAATAGGATATAAGATCGGGCGTGAGACGCGTCTCACGATCGCTACTACAGAGACCGAGCATTCTGCGGTAGATGGAGCCACTTGTCGACTACCAACAGTTCTTCAGTCCTCTTCGAGTTTCATGATCTCATTCCTTTCCTCGATTTCTTGGTCTCGAGTTTCTAGAGTTTCTTGACGATGCAGCCAACGCGCTCTCACGTCTATCACTTGTAAAAGAAAGCAAGCTTGGCGAACGAGAAACACGGATGCCGTGCACACCCGTGCACCAGACACTCTGGGCCAGTGGTTCCCGACCTTTTCGGCGACTGGGCTCCCCTGTCATGGTGGCGGCTAGACTCGGGCCCCCTGATGTATTCCCTCCAGAACCCCCTGGAATCAACTTATCATTCGAATATCGAATCACGTTTTCGGTCTGCGAGCCTCTGTATGCGGTGCTCGATACCGCTTCAATCACAAATGTTCTTAAATTCAACAGACTTCAACAGATGTCCTTGTGAGTCTCCATCTCCAGCCGATCAACAGTTGAAGAAACTCAACGTTTCAGATTCGCAAGCATGTGTGATCCTGGGGAATCGCTTTGCATTTCCTTTCGATTTCAGAATCAAGAACTTATAGATTCTGTGTGAATCATTTTACATCGATCCAAAGTCGACCGATCGGCAGCGATAAGCAATTCTTCTTCTTGGCCCCCAACTTTGCCAAAGACTCGCTAGGCCTCGGGCCCCCCGAGAATCGGTTCTGGGCCCCCTTTGGGAGCCCAGGCCCCCAGGTTGGGAACCACTGCTCTAGGCAGAGCGCAGCAGCAGCTCCGCAGCAGACGGCTGTCTCATGACGATGACAGCGCCCCTAGCGGCAGAAACTGTGCGAACTTACAAATGCGGCAACTCGCCGCAGCGACGCAGGGGAGCAAGCGATTTGTTTGACATCGCTTTGAAAGTCTCATCGCTGACAATGTATGAGTGAATTGCACATGCAACTGAACGCCATTTCTACTTTAATGTCGATCGATGACGTAACTTCCGCGACAGTGGCATCCGGTGTCAACACCCATTGAGACCGCCGGGAAGAACGTAAGCCTACGTTAAAAATGAATTGAAAGAAATGCGCTCATTGGACGCTGTCTTCTGGGCAGGAAAAGATGGAAGGAGAAAAAACGTCGCGAATCATAAGAGAATAATATGGTTTTTTTAATATATGGAAGGGAATAATATACATATATGCTCTGAGTTCCGCGTTAGCGCACAGTTTGAACAACTTGAGCGCAGTTGAGCCTCAAACAGGCCTGATTGTGATACTGAAGCAATTGCTAAGCCTGAGGAGCGAGAAGGTGCTCAAAATCTGATTCCGCGTCGTTTTGTCGTGTCAATGCCGCGCGGTCGTTTCCAGGAGCAGCTGTGATGTGAACATGGGAACGTGCGGATGATTGTAGCCGACCATACGGACACTACATTTCTGCAAACAAAACGAGAGGTCATATTAGAATGAGTCGGATTCTGATTCAGCGAACGATCCCGCGACCAATATCGATCCCTCACTAAGGAGTAATAGAGGATTCCGTTCCGTCAATCAAGGAGCAAAACACGCGTTGAGGTTTTGCGTGTGTCAGGATTCAGTTTTACGAGGTGATCGGAATTCGTGATTCATGGGTCTATTGAAAAAGGGCGCCAATTCGCAGAGGAGAGACATTCGGAGACGGTTGTGGGAAAGGCCCGCGAAGTCTAGTGGATTCTTCAGGATCAGAAGGAGCAGCCAGCGAATGAACACTATTTCAACCGCAAACTCACAACATCGTGCGTTCCGGCAGAAAAGTTTCTTCCTCGCCTCCACATTTTGTGGACCGCAACAAGCTCTCCTGAGTTTGGCTTGGGAGATGATAGCTGAAGTAAGAAAAGAAACAAATATAATTCACTGAGCGACGCTCACTCCGCTTTCGCGCAATTATATTCAATAAAATATTTGCACTAACCATCAACGCCGCAGAGGTCGGTGACGAGAAGGAGCACCAAGCCAAAAATAAAATAGAAGAACTTCATGATCTCCTTGGAGCTGATGAGTTTCGTTCTCCTTGTAAGCTCGGACTTCTTAAATACTTTTGTGTCGGAACAGAGAGTGTCGGTGAGAGAGCTACGGAAGTTTCTTGCAGAAATGAAATCAGCATTCTCCACTTAAACTGACGGTTGAAAATAGAAATGAATCCTCTACGGAACGGCTCTCTTGGCTTGAAGCAATTAACTTCAAGGCTTCTTTGTTCTTCTCAGAGCTTACGCCAAGCGGCGTGGGAAATCCATTAGTTTCTCTGAAAAAGCTCTGGAATTGTCCCGCTGGCTCTACAGAAGTCGATTTTCGTATCATTCCGATGCATGACGAAGGAACTTCCAGATGGCACTGAGGCGGGCTCCACACAGTGGAATTGTTTGCCCAGTTTCCGGCTCCTAGGAACATCTCGGTTCGAATTTCCACCAAATCGGTACACTTCGGTACTCCGAGCAGGTACTCCGCTTAAAAAACCGCCATTCTGAGAATCCGCAAACTTGGGACCGCGGTTAACCGCCAAATAAACTGCAACCGCTCTGGCGAATAAATTGGCGTTGCTGGGAAATTACGACTTTATTCTCGAAGAGCACCAACCTTGACACACATAGCTTCCAACTCGATGGGCCCAATGCCGACAATTCCACCAATGATAGTTCATCAAAGAATGAAGAGGCAGCGACTGTGTTTCACTTCATGTATAATAGCAGCGAGACGAAACACGGACAGAATAAAAATCGCACGAGCTTCTCTGTAAACCCACAGACGGTGGCTGATTTTGAATCCAACACGTGTCTGAGTTTCATACCAGTCCAACAGATGAGAATAATTTAATGATCGGATCAATATCAACCGAGTTAGAGCTTCCACAAGCTGATGCCAAAAAGTACTTTAGGAAAGCGGCATAATAGCAAAGATATCGCGCGTGATATCAACGTAGCGTATCTAGCGTATCAACGCTCAACGTAGCGTATCTACGGTTGAAAACCGCTACAAGGTCCACTCACAGCGGATGCTATACATCAGGGGCGTCAAAGACGTGGCCCGCGACCGCCCTGTTCGCTGACGGGGATGGTCCGGGTGAATATGGAAACTCGGTTCAGGCAGTCTTTAATGTAAAGAAGAATGGCACTTAACGTATTGTTCTCTCTTACACGTTTTGCACGTGCTCATCCGATGACTCAATCTTATCTCGGGAAATAGTCTAGTGAGGTTATCGTGAGATTGTTTCACTACTCCGCAAGAAAGGACTCCTATCCTGTATTTCAGGGCGAAGGGGTCGCCGGCGGGCTGAGTTGGTTGACCGTCTCTCGGAGAGGCGGTGCAAAACTCGCGCTTGATATGCACTGCGATCGCATTCTGAATAGCTGAGCAAAGCACCGGATACAATTCGCATTCCCTCAACTGTGCCGAAACTTATGCCGGTGGATCGTTGCCGCACTCACAAGTAAACCTTCACTTATGTTGACTCCGAGATCCAAACCAAACCATGGGCGTTGGGTGTGGGTCGACAAAAAAAAACAAGAAAAAAGTTGATTCCAGCGGCTGTCCGCTATTGACGCCGTTTCGCGGAGCTTTCGAAGAAAATTACCTCATGCGAGAGGGTTTTTGGAGGGCTGCTTCCGAGAGCCGTAACCTGGTCGAATCTTCACCGATTTCGGAACCTTCGGTCTCCATCGGAAAGACGAGATTAAGACGCGCATTTTGGTGGGTCGATCAGCGAGATAGGAGCTTCCCTCACCGAATTAGAGGAAGTTCAAGTTGCAGTTCTTTTCTGCGATCTGCGAGGATTTGTCCGGAGGGCTGTAGGGGAAGCGTACCAATTATGGGCCAGTGACCAGTTATGAGCCATTTTTCGGCTTTTCCGCGATTAAAAGGCGCGAAACGATAAATGCGAAACATCTTCTTGACGTTGTGAGCGAGGTTCAAACCTACAGCTATCGAATCGTGCCGCCAATGAACTTATTCCTCTGGGTAGCGTTTGCTCAACGATAGAATGCTCAGTACCGGAAATCCCTCTATCGTTCGTGTCTTGTTGGTACGCTTCCCCTACATCATGAGCAAGATTTGTGTGAACCCAACCGCGGGAACTCGGTGTTTCTTGAACAGTTTCATGATTTCTTGACCGAGAGCCTGTCGACGCTGCTATCTCGATAAACCGGAATCGCTGTCCCCCTCCACGAATATCGGGTGCAGAAAAACCAGAATTCGTAACTTCCAGCTGTACTTATCCACGTGTGATATTGACTGAGAGCAGTGTGAATAGCCACAAGGGAAACCGTGATGAGTGCGCTTTCGGGACTCGAAGCAGTAGAACACTATCTCATGATGTCTCCGAGAAAAACACGATGTCGGCTTTGTATCTCGAAGGAAAGACACTTTCTCAAGCGAAAATCGATAGGAGTCAACTCTCGGGCAGCCGAATATTGCCAAAGGGAAATGAAACCTTTGGAAACCTAGCGGTCATAAGCACTGGATGGTGTTGAGAGTTCATATGAAAGCTGAATATAAACTGTCCACGGGAGAATGAAACTCTTCCAACTTCGTCTTTTCAACCCATTATTATGACTTATAGTTCTTGCGACCCATTTCGACACTATTTTCCGCATTACCGCCGGAGAAACTCATTGCGTCGGACTTCATTCCAATTAAATTCGGGGTTTTAAATCGATTCTTGTTGGTCTGTCGCTATAAAAATAGTGATTTTCTGTCGGATACGCTTGGACATGCACAGAACGCGTCAGCTTTCTCCGCTGCAAACTTCTCATCGCCGTGAGTCGCTTCCCCCAGGCCACGCTGCTCCTTCAATTCGTTCAGAGGTGGAATTTGTCTACAATGAATGTCGCCAAGTTTGTTAGGAAGCGTCCTCAGAAGCGAGGAAGTTTACACTTGGCGCATTCGCTGACGTTCACGTGGGGTCTGCCGTCCCGATAGATCCGGAGAACCTGCTTGAATCGAAAGTCAAGGAGAAATAGGGCAGAAGCACTCAAAGAGAGAGAACGACTACCGAGGTTGCTCCACGATTCATTGCCTTGAAGAGAACAACAAGTCGGCTAACTCTGAATAACTCCTTCGCAAAAAAAACGTTACAAACGAGCTCGTACAATCCACCTGTCGATCTTTCCGGGACCATGTCATTCGGGCGAAGTTTGAATTTCAAATTTCCAGCGTGTCGTCTTAGTTTCAACAATGTTCTGGAGTCCTAGAAAGAAGACTCATTCTACCGTGACGCCTCAAAAAATTCCACCTAACTCAACTGAGAATTCGGACATTGGTCTTCAAGCAATGTCAACGATTTGTCTCCTGGAGTGTTTCTGATTTTCTCGCGTTTTGTATCCAGAGTGGATATCTTCGGTCCCTCCTCGGTAGATCAGACGGAAAGTTTGACGGTGACGAAACCTTGTTCGAGGGACGTGTTCGTTCCGACACTCAGCGGGAAGGTTTCAGGCAAGTGCGAGACATAAGCTCGAACCCACATGCGCCCACACACATGCTGAAAACTACACGTTGAGGTCGGTTGACTCACTGTAAATCGAGACCTGATCATCACTCGAAGTTCGGAACACCGAGGTCGGATCATGCGTCTCTCCAGCATTTCTCTTTTCCTTCTCTTGGGAGTGGAACTTTCTGACTTCACATCCATGGTCGACTATGCCCTCGACTTGGTGCAGATTATTCTAGCAGATGAGCGACTTCACTTCTCGTTAGCCATCTCCAGATGTCCAAAAGTCGATTTTATGCGATTTAACAACGGGAGAGTTTCCTTCATACGGAATGCAGGATCAAGTGCCTGGTTCCATCCGAACCATCGAGAAATTGTGATCACATGTTTCGATTACGACATCGGCATGACTGGTGTTCAAGCCTGTGGCTACCACGTTTGTGAGGCTCGCCGAACCACTTTGGATTTATATAACTGGAGGTTTCGTGTACTCATCTTGATCCATCGGATCTTCGCGTACGAGGCGAACAGGAATTCGATTCCCGATGGTTTGAATTTGTCTGAGCATCGTGAGGCCATAGCCCGAGCTACCTTAGAACGCTTCAGCGGTCATGCATACCCCGCTTTGACGTTCACAAAAACATTGTTCATGATGTATACTACTCCGGACGGATCGCCGTACTCCAAGGTGCGATATCTGACCAACCGAGACGTTTTTCACTCCGGATGGATTCTGAAATCCGACGCCAACTTTGGATATCCTGAGCTTGGTCCCAGGAATTTGCGGCCTTTGAACCCGAAGTCCGCGCTCAGTCTTTTCAAAATCCCAAAGAGGAGTCGCAACAGCTCGACACGGCTCTTCTTCGAGAGCGATGGAATCTCTTCAGAACACAACGGTCCTCGACATCTACAGGTATCCAATTGTGAGGTCATATCGGTAAGTAAGATGCTCGTTCTTCTGTGATAGAAAGGCCCGAATCAGATTATCCCCGAGGTTCTGAGGCTCTCGGAAATTCGGACCAATCTGAACATCCGCAAAATCTCTCCCTCCTGCATAGGTAGGAGCCACGCTTGCATTGAACGCTGATCCCAATTATGTTCAGCATCGCTAAAGCACGAAAATCGCAGATTCATTCAAACATTTCCGTCAATATGCTCGATACTTCGCTTCCCAATTCTCCCAACCAGGGTCGTATTTAGGAATTTGCCGCCCATAGGCAGTGCTCAAATGCTGGGAACCACTGATCTAGGAGATTATGACTCGCTGGAAATTTAGTTCGCCTAATAGGAAATACGGCCCTGCTCCCATCCATTGAGGGTGAGAGCGGCGGATCGAAATGCGAGTCGACAGTAGTTGATTTGTATGAAATCGGCGGCTTCAAGTCTTCCGCGAGATTCCGCGGTTGCTCTCTGGATACGCTGGCGTCCCTTCGGTCGGACCACAATACCCGTAAACTTGTTTCAACTAAATCTCGTTACCTTCCAGAGTGTTTATTATGTACACCACTTCGAATCATCCGTCTGCCGTTTAGCCATCCCGGAACCACATCTCGAAGCATCACTGGTATCCGTAGCCTTATCCCGTTCCGCTGCGTATCTCATCGTCGGCTCGCTCCTTCCGCCTGTGCTTGTCTGTCTTTTCATCACGGTTACCGAAGATTCGGCACAACGTTCATCAAGCTATACTTGGTTGCGGAATCTTGACATATTCTCCGACGCGCTTCTTTTTTGTATTATGCAATTCTACTTCTCTCTGAAGAGTTCGCATTTTTCTGTGAAATTCATCATCGCCTTGATCATATTTTTCAAGTTCTTGCAACTCAACATTCTTCAGGGTGAGGTGATTTCGTTTGCTCAGGAGTCACGGATACCTGAATCCGGTTGCAAGTACGGTTACTGCTCGAGCACGACTGCCGCGAATGTTTTGAAAATAAGCGATCCTCATGCTAAGGACTTGTTCCAAAACCCAAAAGTTTGGAACGTTCAAACAAATCAGCCCACCGAATCGCTAAGGCATTGTGGTTCAGAACGAAAAAAGAATCCAGCTTTCTATTTCGGCACACTAGGAGAGGAAACGTTGCTGTCATTGCTGCTACTTGGTCGGGGTCTATGCGGGAAGTCCGATCTGCTCGAGCTTCAAGCCAAGTCCATAAAAGGAAGGGGTTTGCTTTTGGAAGAAAAGCTCGACTTCAAGAACCGATCGACTCAAATATGCTCGTATGTGCATTCACCTTGGATCCTACAGCGAGCACTGGAGCAGTCCCTTTTCAGCTTCGGTCATTACTCAAAACGTGGTGGGCTTCGTGAAGCACAGGAGAAGCGAGAGAAAAGATTTTGGGCTCGCGACGACTCACATGTGGCAGGTGTAAAAAACTTCCTGAAACAAAATACAACCTATTTGATGGAACAGTACAAGGAGCTCAGCATGTGGGAATACGACAAGAGTCGATCACTAACTCTAGACGCTCTGAGCTATACGTTCATCCTCGTGACAATCTCAACCGTTCTGAGCTTGGCCGTGCTCGTGGCGGAAAGTCTGGATTGGGATCGCGCTTGCATGTCCGTTGCGTATCTCGTTTCAAACCCCCCGGTACTCATCTGGTCGTCGCCGTCCATCGTAGGACGGGGAACATCGATGGCCGGGTTGGGAAATCGGAAAGATGTGAGTTTCGGCTGTGGAAGAGCTAGGAGACAAGCTTGGAGTTCCCACCAAAAAAACCCGGAAAATACGGGTTTTCAAGGTAAAAAATGAAGATTCTCTATAAGAGACACAAACAATAAGAGACAGCCAAAGAAATCACGGTTCTTTCACAGGTTTGTAACAACGTCACGATTGCTCGTTTTTTTCTCCCTTTATTGGGCCCTTCCTAAAGACAATGTAGGAAAGCTCACGTTATAATGAATTTTAGAACAACGAACAAAGGGTCTCTCCTATTAAGTGCCCCCCTAGAATTCCGGGCCTGCAATGCCTGCATACTATAGACCTGAAGAACACCTTTGGGGCGGATTTGAGCGGGATCCGAAGCTTCCAGATGATCGGAAAAGCTCAAACCGGCTGCGAAGGTCTCGATCTCCTTTAAAAAATTGGCAACTTCAAAGGCTCATAACTCGGTCCCGGAGAAAGCTACAACGCCGAACGACAACTTTTTGGAAAGCTTTCGACGAGGACTGAGTGATCATGTAAGTTCCAACAAAATCCGCATCCTTAAAATACCTCGATTCGGTGGCTTTTCTTCTTTCGTGTTTTTAACTACTTTTAAGAGACTTGACTGTTGAAGCGAGATTTCTCTTCGAGACGTCGACGCTTCTTTCTTGAGATGTCGTACCGCTGAATCTTTGAAACGTATTTGTACGAAACTAGAATCCCAGACGGTCAGTGAGCCATCGAGTTAGACTTCTTTACAGCTGAGGCCTCCCATGTCTAGACATGGGACGCCTCTCACTCTCTCTAGATATCGGGCTGGTCTCAGACAGACTCCGCATACCGTAAGAAACCGGGGTTCCCATGTCTGAGCCAGACATATGGCTCTTGTGTGTGTCTCAGCCAATCAGCATACGGCGATAGGTATTATGTGAGAGGTACGAGTGGGAGAGTGTAGCAAAATCCTATATAACCAGTTCATGATTCAATAAAGACAACCCTCATGTAGAAGTTGACCGTGTGTTCACTTTCATAGTGTTACTCCTCTCCATTGGTGCCTGTACACCGGCTGAGCTAGTGCTAAGTGTGCCCAGTGGTGAACTTGTGGTTCTGTTAAAGTCGGTCGGGTTTCCCCCGTGGTGAAACGACCAGAACTCATACACATCAACACGTTATCAGTGCACTCTCTTGTTCCTGTGTTCGGAAGAAAACGCCATTGAAGTACATCAGTTTGGCTGTGCTCCGTACAGGAACGGAGGCACTAAGTGGTAAGGAAAATTTTCATCTTACGGTCCTTCGCAATCATATTACCACCCGATTATCAGATAGGTAACCCGTGTTCTATATAACTCTGGCGGACAACGATTTTGTCTTCTTATTCCACCAACAAGAAAGCCTCATGGCTGACGACAAAAAGGACGACAATAAGGATACGAATTCCTCGAACTTTAGATACTCTAATCTATGCAACGTGCGGCTTGATGCTGCAGGGAAAAACTATCTCGCATGGCGAGACATCATCCAAATCATACTTCAAAATGAACCAAATTGCTATGAAGCTGCTATGGGTACTTTACCCAATACCGATAAAACTTTCGTCAAAGCGAACCTATTGGCGAAAACCATACTCCTTAACTCTCTTTCTACTGCCTTAATCGATCTGAAATTCCGCGGCATTACCTTAACGGCTACGGCAGCTGACATTTGGAACAGCATCAAACAAGAATTTGATCGTACCAACGGTCCAAATAAAACCGCAGCCACCATCCGAGTCATGGATTTCAAATTCCACCCAAATCTCTCCATATTAACTAACATACGCAAATTCCGATCACTTGTACAAGATGCTGTGTCAGCTGGATCGATTATACCTAACGATATACTGATTTCTTGTGTGCTACGAGCACTACCCCGATCATGGAAGTCATTTTCCCAAACATTTCTCCAATCAAGCGACAGTGATCGCACGATCACAAGACTTTATGGTCTGATCGAATCAGAGGTTGCGCAGGAAGATCTATCCGACGTACCTGCACAAGGAAACTCCCGGCAAAATTTTACCCGAGGTATCAATTACTCCAACTCACGTAGCTATAACTACACTCCAAGACCTCAATTCAACAGTTTTGCTCGACCCACCTACCATGGAAACTCCAGCGTTAACTATCAAAATAATCCTCGACCTTTCAATCCAAATGGTTATCAACGCCCAAATGCAAGTTCGATGCAAAATCCACGTCCCAATAACAACTTCTCTCAAAATAACCGCGCGAACAATCCCGCAAATCGCAATTCCAATTACCGAGGGACTAACTCTCGAAATCACTACTCAAAAAGCTTCCGACCTCAAGCCAACCTTACAATGCTATCTCGATCAATTCCTCCAGAAATTAATGTAACAACCTTGTCCGATCCTAATAGCCTGAAGAACTCAGAATGGTTGATCGACTCAGGTGCAACACATAATTTTTGCAACAATGCGAATTATTTCACAACTTTGAAGTATTTCCCAAATCCTCTTTCAGTCGCATCAAGCGCTAGTTCCGTCACCCAAGCCATAGGTGAGGGCGTCGTCCTGCTTAAAATTCCGCAAGATAACACGAATTTCATACTCCAACTTGAAAACGTTCTTTTAATCCCGAATCTTCATCGTAATTTAATATCTCTATCAGCTATGCTATCTGCCGGATGGTCGGTGACTTCAGTGGATTCAAAACTTCAGCTCCACTCAAAAGGAAAATCGCTCGTCTTAGACTCGATAAACGGCTTATTCCCTCTCAAAGCTACTGCGATCACCGGACCATCCCCACCAGAATGTCACAAAACAGAAGTCTTGACCTTACAAAAAGCCCATGAGATCTACGCTCATATCAACAAACGGAAAATCCGTGATTTTCTCAAAAGAAACAACATCATGGTCAAAAATGACAAAACCGCCTGCACGTCGTGCATACAAGGGAAAATGAACCGGGTCAGTTACCGATCAAAGCCATCATTCTGTGCACCCCAGCAAATGGGACAAATAATCACCACAGATTTATGCGGACCACTACCCTCCGCATTCGGGGGAGCGCGCTATTTTATGAACCTCCATGATTCCTATTCCAAATTTAACAAGATATATTTCCTGAAGTCAAAAGATGAAGCTGCACTTCAGATATGTCACTTTCTCAAATGGTTTACCAATCAAACTGGCTACACCGTGAAGACTCTCCACTGCGATGGTGGACGTGAGTTTGTAAACTCCGTGGTCAAAAATGCCTTACTACGCATTGGTGCTGAATTGGTTACCAGTTGTTCCCATACTCCAGCTCAGAATGGCCAAGCCGAGAAAAATAATCAAACGATAACAAAATTAGCCAGAACTATGCTCATAGCTTCAAAAGTTCCCAAACGCCTCTGGGACGAAGCTTGCCTATGCGCCACATATATGTTAAATATAACGAATGTGTGCGCTGCAACAAACATGTCAGCTTATCAAATGATCTATAAGACACCACCCAATATTTCAAAACTGCATAGTTTCGGGACGCGCTGTTTCTACTACAACAAAACCCCCCAGAAAAACAAATGGTCCAAACGCGGCATTGAGGGAATACTGGTTGGGTACTCAGAGAGAATTGATGCCTTTCGTGTATGGCAACCGAAAACTACAAAGATCCATGTGACAAAGGACGTCACCTTCCTTGATTCACTCTACTCCCCTCCAAAATCATCGACCCAACCAGTAGCCGACTCAGAAGGTCAACAAGCTATAAATAGCCCTGACTCAGATACAATCTTTGATTTCGACGACTCGAGTTCGTCACAGGTCAATGAACCGACCTCTCTCTCTGACAATGAGTCTGAAGAGGGTGCTCCAGAACACCCCCAGACATCAACAAAAGATGCTCCAAGACGAAGCGCACGCACTAACAAAAAAAAACCGAAGCGATACGAAATCGCCAACACACAACTTGAGCAAATGGAGCCCAACAGCTATAAAGAGGCAATGGCCTCTCCTGACGCAGCCAAATGGTATGCCTCCATGAAAGAGGAAATCGCGTCCATGCATCAGCATCAAGTGTGGTCACTTGTCGACCCTCCAAAAGATGCAAAACCCCTGACATGTCGCTGGGTCTATAAAATAAAAACTGATGAAAATAATCAAATTATTAAATATCGTTCTCGTCTCGTCGTGAGGGGATTCTCCCAAGTCGACGGACTTCAATTTCATGACCTATACTCGCCTGTGGCCCGTTTCGATAGTTTGAGATGCCTCCTCGCAATCTCTGCAGCAAGGAAAATGACAATCAAGCAATTTGATATCCACACTGCATTTCTCTACGGAACGCTGAACGAAACAACATATATGCGTCAACCACCCGGTTTTTCTGATGGAACCAAACGTCTGTGTTTACTTCACAAAAGTCTCTATGGTCTGAGACAGTCAAGTAAATGCTTCAATGAAAAATTTCACTCTGTTCTTTGCGGTATTGATTTCATCAGAAGTAAGGCAGATCCATGCGTTTACTTCAAACATTGCGGGAAAAATGATCTTCTTTTACTCGCAATTTACGTCGATGACGGGGTAATATCTTCAACGGATCCTCGCCTGATCAACGAGATCCTTCAAGAGATATCCAAAACTTTTGAAATTTCAGTCTCGGCGTTGACTCTCTTCTTGGGAATACAAATCCAAATTGACGAAGAGTCAAATATTTGGTTACACCAGCAAAAGTACATCAAAAACGTACTCAAACGCTTTCAAATGCAAAGCTGCAAACCGCAATCAACCCCTGCAGAAAATTCAATATACTCTCTGGACAGCAACAAAGAGCAACTTCCTAACCGTCCTTATCGTGAACTCTTGGGAAGCCTCCAATATATTTCCGTTTGCAGTCGTCCAGACATAACGTTCATCACCAATTATCTTTCACGCTTCCTAGACTCCTACTCTGAACTACACTGGCAGGCAGCCTTACGCGTGCTCCGTTTCTTACAGAGCTCGCTCGACCTGGCCATAGTGTACAGAGGCGGAACAGCGTCTACCCTCTCGCAAACACTCGAGATCTACACTGACGCGGACTACGCCGCTGATAAAATCGACAGGCGTTCAGTCAGTGGAACACTAACAAAGCTCAACGGAGGTCCATGCATATGGCGCTCTCAAAAACAAAAATCAGTCAGTTTGAGCACAACTGAGAGCGAATTCATCGCCGCCACGGAAGCAGCTAAAGACGCTCTGTGGTTAAATATTCTCTTCAAAGAACTCAAAATATCCATCAATCCAACGGTTTTCATCGACAATCAATCAGCTCTAAAATTGATACACACCACGGCATTTCATATGCGCAGCAAACACGTTGATACACGCTATCAATTCATTCGTGAAACCGCGCAGAGAAAACAAGTCTCATACCTATTCACCCCTTCCGAAACCCAATTAGCAGATATTCTTACGAAAAGTTTACCAAGACCCAGATTTGAGACACTTTCGAAAGCGATAGGATTGACAAAATGCTCAAACTACGAATTATCGTAATATCGCTACTAAGCTCTATCGCTGTCTCAACTCGTCCTCTTATCCCCAACTATTTTTCTTACTATGATTGTGACGACTTCTGCATACAGCAGAATGAAAGCTGTATAATTCAACCTGTCAACGAATTGTTCGTTCGACGCTGTGTTGCAGACGAATGGTGCATCAGTGAAGCATCATCGACACTGGTCTGTTTGCGACTGAATTTACCGCCACTAAAGGGAGAAAACATTTGGCCATCCTTCAAGAAACTCTACTACTCAAACATTACCGATCCAGACGTAGAGCTCCAACGTTACAAAAAACAATTCCTCTACATCACTTCATCTGTCACCGGACTCCTCATCCTGGTGATCCTCATTCAAAGCCTCACACTGGCAAGATTCATGAGAAGATCAGACGAGATACCATATACCAGACACTCATCAATCTCTACTGACTTTCCATCCAATCCATATCAACCAACCACGCAACCCCTCGCGAATGATCAAGCCTGATCACATCGCCCTACCCAAACATTTCTGTTTCTTTTTGCTAATGCCTTTTTCATTGCAGAAAACAACTCGCTTTTCCGCTAATCAACAAAAGAAACTCTCTAGAAAAACCGTCGCAGGCGCTACAACACCGTGGAACTTGTCTGCTCACGCATGCCGACCGTGGCGACACTAGCGGTAGCGGTAGCATTTTTCAACCACTAACTTCAATCTCCTCCACAGCAAAACAACGTTCGAACATGTCCTGAACATCTTCGAACATGTTCTCGACGTCAATCTGTCGGCGATCCACTATCTTGAATGTTAACCATATCATGCTGAGACACACATCTTCAAGGAGCCCTTACTTTCACTCATAACCTAGAGATATCAATCAATCATATACTGCAGTAAAGTAGTATTCAATCATGTACTAAGGCGAGGGATTGCAGTAATCCCAACTCTAATTATTCACTACAAATTGAAACCAAAAGTGTTACATAGGAAAGAAAACACCATTTAAGTATCAATTCTGAATGTATTGCACACTTGGCAGACAAACAAATCACGCATACATGGCCCTCAACGATGCCTCACTTGATAATCATATACACAATCATCTCTTTCTCTAAACCTCAACGAACATCTCATATCCGATGCAAACTCCGATGCCCGTGTCGTCGGATCTCCTTGCCGTTACGAGCATTGGCTTATTCCTGGAGCTCATCCACTTCAAGATAACACATCTTCCACTCTCTCGCGACTTGCAGAAACGACGTTCTCCTTCTTCCTTCCCACAAACGAATCCGATCAGATTGAGCGTAATCAGGGGTCCTTTCGGTCTTGGCATGGGTGGCACCAGGGGAGCTGGTGTGCTCGGATACTCCGGTCTCAATGTCGTGCTGCTCGGAAAAACCGGCGGTGCCAGAGTGCCCTGTCCCTCCGGGATTCGAGACTCATCAATGTCTTCCGACAGTCGCCACACGACCACTGCTGCACCAACAAATAGCAACAGAAATACAACTGCCAGACCTGCTCCAATCCGACTCATGAACCGCCAATCAACTCTCACTACAGTTCTAACGGAACTTCCGTGGTCGACAAACGGCTGCGGCGACGCATCTCCATGATGAATCAAAACACCTCCGGAGTGTTCATCATCAACAATCATCTGAACCCTCATCGGTGCAATGGGAGAAAACGCTTCGGTCATCTCCGCCTCATACTCCTCCGTCAACTCGGCTCGAACGTCCACCAGGCGGGTGCTCTCCTTGTGCCGTGCATCTCCAAAAACTCCAGCAGCCTCATCGACAACGCTAAACTGGATGTGTCCTCCAGACGCCATTTACCAACTCACTTCGAAACAGAGCAATAATCCTACGAACAAAACAGTTCGATCAACCACAAAACG